>JADBJO010002431.1:301533-315246 GCA_016801955.1 Conus betulinus
GTGTCATCTGTGTGTGTTGACTGTGTCACGTTAACTGCTGCACCACAAGTCACAGCATGCCAACCTTCACTATTCTGCAGCACCGTCACCACCGCTTGGGTTACATCACATGATACACTGTCACTACCGCTTGGGTGACATCAAACGATGCACTCGTACACCGAGTTAGCTCACACTCGCCAGCACACGGAACCAGGTTATTGCCTCCCAAACGTGTCAAATGCCGTCGTCTTCTCTTTATTATGCAACACACAGGAGGAGTTTTGGAAGAGAGAGAGAGCGAAGGGGATGAGGATGGCCTGACACACTTTGCTGCAGAGTCCCTGAATCCCTGTGTGCCTCCGTTCTCCTCCTGTCTCTTGATACTTGCGGACAATACACCACACTGTCACTACGCGAAGACTGTGAAAGTGGACTCACTGGTGTCAGTCGAAGGACTACTACTACCGTGTGGTTCCCACTACTTTCAATTTCCAAGGACGACAGTGATAGTTCCCGCTTTAGAATGTTGAGGACACTTTCTAGAGGACAGGGGAAACCGTGCACAGGCATAATGAGCAGGTTCTGCACGAGAAATTCTCTGCTTTATGAAAAACCGTCTTGCTGGCGCCCAAGCAAGGAAAGCTACTGGAGAGAGAGAGAGAGAGAGAGAGAGAGAGAGAGAGAGAGAGAGAGAGAGTACTGAACATCGTTCAAACAGGGCTGGGGAGTTTCTGTGTTTGTTCTGTGTGTGCTTCTTCCGAATGCTTGCCAGGGGAGAGGGTGTCACAGACAGAACACTGAAAATGTATCCGACAGATTAGCTCCTGCTGTTGTCCCTGGGTATTGTCACTGAAAAAAAAAGAACGACAGCAACAACAATAGATAGCATTGCTTATACCTGACTGCAAAGGGCCGTATCATGGCTGGGCTATCATCCTTTTGAAGTCAGTTCTCAAAATAGATTCACACACACACACACACACACACACATACACACACACACACACGCACACACACACACACACGCACACAACTGGACGAATCAAACACGACTTCAATGTCTACGTCTACACTGGTCTAAAGGGCGAAAAAAATATACGAATTCCCAAGGGCGGGGAGGGGGGGGGGGGGGGGGTGGTGGGAGGGGTGGGGGGTTGGGGGGGGGGGGGGGGGGGGGGGGGGGGGGGGGGGGGGGGGGGGGGGGGGGGGGGTGGGGGGGGGGGGGGGGGGGGGGGGGGGGGCGGGGGGGAGGGGGGGGGGGGGTGGGGGGGGGGGGGGGGGGGGGGGGTGGGGGGGGGTGGGGGTGGGGGGGGGAGGGGGGGGGGGGGGGGGGGGGTGGGGGGAGGGGGGGGGGGGGGGGGGGGGGGGTGGGCGGGGGGGGGGGTGGGGGGGGGGGGGGGGGGGGGGGGGGGGGGGGTGGGGGGGGGGGGGGGGGAGGGGGGGTGGTGGGGGGGGGGGGGGGGGGGGGGGACGGGGGGTGGGGGGTGGGTGGGGGGGGGGGGGGGGGGGGTGGGGGGGGGGTGGGGGGGGGGGGGTGGGGTGGGGGGGTGGTGGGAGGGGGGTGGGGTGGGGGGGGGGGGGGTGGGGGGGGGGTGGGGGGGGGGGGGGGGGGGTGGGGGGGGGGGGGGGGGTGGGGGGGGGTGATGTGGGGGGGTGGGGGGGGGGGGGGGGGGGGGGGGGGGGGGGGGGGGGGGGGGGGGGGGGGGGGGGTGGGGGGGGGGGGGGGGGGGGGGGGTGGGGGGGGGGGTGGGGGTGGGGGGGGGGGGGGGGGGGGGGGGGGGGGGGGAGGGGGGGGGGGGTGGGGGGGGGGTGGTG
This sequence comes from Conus betulinus, assembly GCA_016801955.1. Taxonomy (NCBI): domain Eukaryota; kingdom Metazoa; phylum Mollusca; class Gastropoda; order Neogastropoda; family Conidae; genus Conus; species Conus betulinus. The sequence continues at coordinate 303,331 of JADBJO010002431.1, forward strand.
GGGGGGGGGGGGGGGGGGGTGGGGGGGGGGGGGGGGGGGGGGTGGGGGGGGGGGTGGGGGGGGGTGGGGTGGGGGGGGGGGTGGGGGGAGGGGGGGGGGGGGGGGGAGGAGGGGGGGGGGGGGGGGGGGGGAGAAGGAGCACGCACAACCAAGTCACACAAGAGGGGGGGGATGGGCACCGGGTAATGTTTCAATTTCATGAAGGAACTTAAGGGGGTCGCATGGGGCTTGGGGACTCTCAGAAAAGTTCACAAAACAAAAAGTTTCAGAAAGTTTTTAGTAGGAAGCCGACGCGGATGGAACAGATAGTTCTCCCTTTCTCCTCCAATCTCCTCCCTCCCTCTCCTCACCCTTCTCTCCACACCCCTCTCCTCCCTCCCGCCCTCAGAGCATGCAGTACTGTCAAAACAAAGTGGTGCGGAATGCAGCACCCTATGACAAGTCGAAGCCTTTGTTGTTGTAGGGATACCATCTGTTGCGTAGTAAGGTATTTGACAACAGCAAGCGCCATACAAACTAACCCCAGTTAGGAATGTTTGCCTGCTCTGTAAAGATGGACAAGAACGTTTTTTATTAGCGCTAAATCACCAATCAGTACTGTGCTACAACTGTCAGAATGGTTCATTGCTTTTCTGTCCAGAAGTTTTTTAAGGTTGGTGTTCGTTTGAAAGCTTCTTCCTCCTCATCCGTCTTCTTTAGTAACCATCCCACTCTCCCAGAAATATAGTTTCTTTCAACTCTGTATAGGGTGGATTTTTGGCCAACAATTCAAGGTCAAACACAGTCTGTTCGAAAGTTTCCAAAGAAACGGCTATAGTTGAGTTTTTGTTGCCTTGAAACGTAAACCATTCTCCTTGCGAGATTGTTAGATCCTATCCAGGTACAGCTGGCGGGTCGGACATGAATCCACTAGCCTAAATGAAACTAAATTGCGACAGTGCGTAGAATGCAAAATCTTCAACAAACTGAGAGGCCTCGAAACCTGGTTACCCAGAACTGACAACTCTCATTAGTTATTTTGATGTCTCAAGAGATGTAGAGGAGTACAGGAATGTCCTCCGTCTCCCTTGGGGCTAAACACCTACCTCTCTTCCCTACCATGGCTGCTCCAACCGTGGTGGTGCCAACCCCACAGGACCTGGAACATGGTCCCGCTCAGTGGTATTCAGAAAGTTGTTAATAAACTATAGGCAGATGATCTTCGAACCAGTTATGGTATCTGAAATATCCGCGAATCAGTTCCGCAGCATTTTTCCAAGTGGCTGGGACGCTTTTTTTTCCGTCTGACAGAAGAGACAGAGGAGAGAGAGGAGCGGAGAGAGAGAGGAGAAGACAAGTGAGTAGAAGAGAGAGATAGAGAGAGAGCGGAGCGAGCACCTAGTACTAGTCACAGTTGTTTGTTAATAAAGGCATTGTGGAGGGTTTGCTTTCAAGGGCGAAAACGCACGTTGTCAAAACAGTAAAATGGTAACTTCCGAAACGAGCTCTATAATCCTGGGCCAAAAGACCTTGGTGGGACTTTTCGAAACAACCCTACTGTTCGGTATACCAAAAGGATATTGGTTTCCTGCTTTCAACATTGAACGCACCGGGTGACCACCTGTTCCTATAATTACTTGGCAGATCAGATGATCATAAACTGTCGTCGAAACCTCGGTCGATACAATTCAAAGCATTGGTGCAAGTCTGTTCACACGAATATTAGGTATAGGAATGATCGAGCTTTTCCGCAAGAAGCGTCGCTAAACTCACAGGTCCAGCCAGATATGAGTGTAGTCATTTTGTTGGGGTGTCCGAAGAATGGTTTGTGAGAACATTGTGGGTCCGGATAACATTTCGTATGTGGTCGCGGATTGCCATGCGATCAGGGCACAGTTGCTAGCAGAAGATTGCAGAGCGTGCTGTCATTTTCATATAAGTAAGTGCGCGTGGCTGAGTTGTTAACCCTTCAGCTATTGTCCTGCTGAAAAGTTACATGACAGATATTTTCTCTTTTCGGTTTGTTTTGTTCTTTCAAAGAAAGAAATTGACAGCTGCAACAAAAAATAAATGACAACACTTACAAACCAACGACGACATTGACACAACACAACGACGCCGTAACTCGGACGCTCGCGATGATAATAATGAAGATGGTGCCTGGATGATCCAAGATGATGATGATGCTTATGAGGCGTTGTGATGATGAATTATGGTGGTGGCATGGATGGTGGTGGTGGTGGTGGTGGTGGTTGCTGGTGATACATGACGATCGAGACTGTGCTGATTATGATATGTTGATGCGTGATGAATGATGATACGACCAATGCCTGACGACAACGACGACGGACTGACACCGTCTGATTGAGGATGATTATAACGAGCCGATGCTGGCTGCTGCGTTGCTGCTCGAAGCGGCAGCAGCAGCAGAGCTGATTTATGATTGCGATGTGAGGATGATTATGATGCTGATGATTATTGATGATGATCGATAATGATAAGGATGATGGGGAGTGATAGATATGATCATCATCCTCATCATGACTGAAATCAATCACAAAAACAGCAACAACAATTACTCCGTCATTCGTCATTATTCATCTTCATAAAACTCTCCAGTCATCAGCATCGGTATCGTAATTCTCCAACGTAATGGTAATAATCACAGAAAAGACCTCCGTCCTACCGTCTCCCCGGTTGTTCGTGCTGTTGCCTGTTCCTGAATTCAAACCATATTCAGCGAAACCGACCTTAAAGCCCCCCTGATTGACAAAGAAGAACCTCAGATCGTGTATTCCACCAGCGTAAAGTAAGCCAAACAGATTAGACATTAAAGGAAAAAAAAAAAAAACAAAAAAAAGAAAAAAAAAAACAAAGTGGACCAACAGGGAATACTACTGCGTTTATTTCAACAACCCCGAAGTGGCTTCCCCCGAACGCTGTTCACATCTTTTAGAGGCGCGGGCGAGGCGTCCCGGTGCATTGGCAGTGATGGCCTCCAGACCTCACTAGACTTTATTATTATTTCACCGACGTATTTATTATGACCTAAAGGACATATGTGGTGGATATCTCACATCATCTTAGACTTTGTTGCTTTAAAAAAAAACAAAACGAAAGTGATTTCTACACCAGGATTGTTGTGAAATAATCAAGGCAACCTTTTTTATTTTAATTTTTTTAAATGGCTGACGAAGGGTTTTTGTGGTGGCCCCAATTCTGAATTTCTGAACGTTTTATTGGCTAAACTTATGCCTTACCTCAAATGCTTAACACAGTTTGGGAACGGGCATGCACAAAGAGGGCAGGATAAAGTTCAAACAATGATGCCAATAACAAAATTTCCGTGCCAATGCACAAAGAGAGAGATAACGTGTCCAACAATGCCATAAAAAAATTCCGTTGTCAGCCAATTAGCCCAGCAATTCGCCCTGAGACTTCCGATGGTGAAACCATAGTAGGTAGAATTTCAATAGTTGCAAAACAAGTCGCACGATTCCAGACGACAGCTGCGCAGCAAGCGTGGCTGCGCCACTCCCTTCAATCTCTAGATATTCCTGATGGTGATAAGGTAGATTCTGATCTTGATCTTTTTTTTCCGTCCAAACGTTATGCGCGACTTTTTTCGCCAAAGTGCCCGGGAAATTCAGCGACTGCTTTCACTATGAGATTGCTCACGCAGGTCCAGACACACACACACACACACACACACACACACGCACCGACACACACAAACACCCACACACACACTAACACACACACACACACACACACACACACACACTCTCTCTTGATCTAGATTTCACAACTACTGAGCTATAGCAACATGCGAGTACAGAAAAAAAAAACAAACAAAAAAAAACTGGGTTTTTGGCCAGATCGCGCTACTACTTCCCTTTACATATCAAGCTTTAGGTAAACTGTACTGCTTGTTAATAACCACAAACACGCACAGTCTTACCTTGTCCGTAGACTTCCCCAGAGCAGGTAGACCACAATACAAACACAACAAATCACTCCTTTCTGCACATTGCAGTTTTTTTTTTCGTTGCCTTGCACATCATCATGGCGAACAGTAGTCTAGTTTTTGGGGAAGTTTTTTTTGTCTTGACAGATTTTTAATATGACGCACTTTGCGCCATAGACGTCAGAGCCGGTCTGCACATAACGTCAATGGGTAGCACCACACACACACCGCGCGCTCGTATTGCCTTCCAGATGGAAGGGATTTAAACAGATCTACTAGCCTAGGACTGAGCTATCTGCTAATAAGACACGGGTTTTCATCCAGTGGAGTCACGACGTGTCTACACGACATTCGTTCATCTCACAGAGGTCCGTTCTGCCCTTTTTTCCCAACAATCGTTCCTCCTATGTTCAACAGTGTTGTCCACAACATTCTGATATGTTTCGCACTGAAACATCATCAACCAACACACACAAACAAACAAACAAATCAAAAAAAGTCAAAACAGATTCTAAACAAAACTGGATTAGAGTGATTTTGAGAGCATCAATATTGACAGTACAAGATCGAAGCTTCCGCAACGGCGCGACCTGCTTTGACTTTTCTTCTTGATATAATCACACGAAAGGCTTGGAGGTTACCCTCTTCTTTTGAACATTATTTCTAACCATTCATAAACCCAGTACAACCCACTCTTGAACATTGTTCCTGAATATTTATAAACATTAGTACAAACTGTCTGAACACTGTCTGAGCCTTGTTTCTGACCGTTATTAAAAAAAAAAAAAAAAAAAAAAAAAAACAAAAAAAAAAAAAAAACAAAAAAAACCACCAAAAAAACCACCCTGTACACTGTAATGAACATTCTTTTTCCTGACTGTTTATAAGCATCAGATCGTACACAAAATTGTCTGAATGTGTCTGGTAACATTGTTTTCTAGGCTATTTATATTTCGTGAATGTTCGTGGTCTGTCGAGTAGACAGGGGCCACTTGCAATGCCATCACTACACAGAAGCTAAGAAATGATCAATCATCACTTCGCAAACCAAGCGGTCAAATCAGTCAAAACGACAGGTTAGAGTCTGTACCCCAGTCCCACCCCTCACCCGCCCTACATTCTCATACAGGGGACCTTAATAGCAATACCTTTTGAGTTAAAATGGAAGTATTTTTTTTTTCCTTTCTTTCTTTTCTTTTCTTTTTTTTTTTTTTATTTTACTTATTTTCTTTTTTTTAATGCTTATTTTTTTTTAAATGCATAAATGAAATCAGACGGGATGTATGAGACAACGGAATCTGGACTAAGGGACAGGCTGTCCATAGGATGGGGAGAGGGGCGGCGCCTCTAGTAGCTATGATAGTTGATTGATATGGCCTACTTTTTGAATATTGGAAGGGGGCAGCCAGTGGTATAGTACGATAACAAATCCCACTTAATAAACAAAAACAACACAAGGCGTGTGCTCCACATATGGTTTTATTATTCTTTAAATTCTGTTTCAATTGATATGAAGCGTGCCAAGAGAACACGCTAGCATCACGTTGTGATAGACAGAAAGTCCGTCCAGTTTTCATAGGTAGGTATTTAAAAAAAGTCATAATAGAAAATAAAGGAATAAAACGAACGAAGCAAATGAAAACAAGCTGTAACGCGTTCAAGCAGTACCGTCATCATGTAAACATTTTTACTATTTTAACATTTTTATATTTTTTTATTCAAAATATTTCAGAGGAGAGAAGAGAGAGAGAGAGAGAGAGAGAGAGAGAGAGAGAGAGAGAGAGAGATTTACAACACAGGAAAGTAGAAAAAATAAAAACAAAACCATTAGAAAGGCCTATGTTGCGTAAATCAAAAAAAGCGCAGAGAGAGAGAGAGGAGAGAGAGAGAGAGAGAGAGAGAGAGAACGCGCGAGAGGTTGAGAGAGAGAGAGAGAGATAGAGATAGAGAGAGAGAGAGCTGATACAGGAACCAGAGGAGAGACAGACAGACAAGACAGACAGGACAGGGAGAAAGGAGAATTTACAACGGACAGTAATTAAATAAATATTTACGTTGCGTTAAATCAAAGTGCATGAGAGAGAGAGAGAGAGGAGAGAGGAGGAGAGAGAGAGAGGAGAGAGAAGAGAGAGAGAGAGAGAGAGAGGAGCTTACAGACGGAAAGTAGTAAAATAAAATATTAGAATACGTTGAGTCAAATACAAAATGCCAGGAGAGAGCGAGACGAGAGGAGAGAGAGAGAGAGAGACGAGAGAGAGAGAGAGAGGAACGTAGAAAAAGAAAATATTGTAGTTTGCGTAAAATCAGACCCGCGCATGAATGGCAATATCCGCAGAAACAAATAAAAAATCTATCCGAAAAACAACATCTAAAGTTAGGTCATCCCGGGTCTTTTTGTACTATAATATGACCTGACATTAGAAAGTCTTATGGCATTCAGACCAATGAACAACTCATTGTTGATCGTGTTTGATTAAAGACCACCCCATTTACCAATAAAAGGTTATTACACAACTTGACAATTTGATTGAAAGTATTATAACAATTCCACGTCTGTTATGCAGTGTGGTGAGCTCGTTTGCTAGTCGAGATGATATTTGCTCAAGAAATCAGATAGCTGATTGTACCTTTTCAAACCCATATAAACTTTAAAAATGTGAAACAGCATAGTGGTGAAATATGGTAAGCATTATTGCTCGAAAATGTGCACATGCCGGCCTAGTGTGTTTTGTTTGTCTGTTTTCTTTCTTTTTTCTTTCCTTTTTCCTTTTTTTCCTTTTTTTTCTTTTTTCTTCTTTTTCGTCCCCACTTTTTTTTCTTTGGTGTTTTGTTTTTGGACTTGAGACTTTGTTCATAACATGAAAAGTCGCTTCTCCCATCCACCACAACTTCTGGTTAGAGGAGAAAATAAAGAATAAAAAAACGGCCCCTTATAGGTAGAAGAATCAACAAAAACGTGCTTGTCTTTTATTAGGGGGATTTTTGTTTTTCAGGATAACCTCAACTATGGCTAAAATTCATCAGTGTCATCAATCTCACATCCAACCAACAACAGAACACCGGAAGACCAATCGAACCGACAGCACACATTCACAACCGGACAACCAAACACACCACAAACACCCATACAGGACACATACGAGACACACAAAACCACACACAACAACTACGCGCAGGAACACACCACAAAGACTGGCCGCGAAATCGCAGCGCGCGCGCGCACTGGCACGCTTACTGCACAGCACACAAAGGTGGAAAGAGAAGTAGCAGCAACACACGAGCAGCTAACACAGCTTATCACAGCGACAAAAGGGAAAAGAGGTGTCACACACACACACTGACTCACAACACACACAAGGCACAACACAGCATACATCACCACATCGACACTAGTTCACCACCCATTGCATTTGACATCACATTTTCTAAAATGCCTCTATATAATTTTAGTACGAATACACTGCCGCAAATAACGCCAATGGCATGTAATTTGGTGGCCAACAAACGTTTAAACAAAACTGACAACATTGGATTTAGACAAGCAAATTGCGTGTTTAAATGGAGTGATAAGCAAGGTGGTGAATTGTGTTATCCAGTCAGTGAACCGAATCTGATTTTTTCTATTTATTTCTCTCTCTTTAGCAGAGAAAGAATTCATCAGGATAGCAAATATGAAAGCTGAAACAACACCTTTAAAGCTACTATTACTTTTCGTGTCGTTAACTTTTAATTCTACATTAGACATGTCGACAAACGTCTAATCAGTAAGAGATATCGATTACTTAATGAATAGCAAGGGTTCATCGAAATTTCAGAAATCACTATTTTTAGAATAGAAAAGAGAATTTATCGGCACATCATCCCTTGCAATCCCTCCCGGCAATTGGTAACTATAACTATAGATAAAAAAACATAAAACTAAACTTCATTAGCAACATAGTATTTTTCAACAGCAGAACATTAGTGAGTAAAGTATACCTGTTAATCCATCTGACAGGGACAGCGAAATGTGAACGAGTATGGTACTGGGGGGAGTATCCATAACGCTTTGCGCAGAACAAAGAACGAGCAGGAGAGTCAAGACAGACACAAAAACCGCAAATAATTCACTAATTCGAAAATAAATAGCTTCTGAAAAAAAATCACTGAACACAAATTAAACTGTAACAAATCAGGTAATCTTTCTGATTCTTCGTTCTTGAAGACAAAATGAAGATAGCAAGTGGGCACTTTCTGCAAGTATGAACGTCAATGAAAATACTAAGGCGTACGGTTCCGCAAGCTAAATTGAAAGGAATTACTTTTTCTTTTTTTTTTGCAAATCTGTAATCTGAAAAAATAATCGTTGTGTGTGTGTGCGTGTGTATGTTGTGTGGTGGTTGTGTTGGTGCGTGTGTGTGTGTTGGTGTGTGTGTGTGTGGTGTGGTGTGTGTTTGCGGGGGAAAGTGTGCAACTGTAAAATTTTAGCGATAGTTGATTGTATCCTCAAAAAAAAAAAAAGGGGGGTGGGGGTGCGGGGGGAGTGGGGGGGGGTGGGGGGGGTTTATATTATTCTCGCACCTATAAGTGGCGATAATGACGATCTGATCCACACCGCGTCTTGGTCATAACTTAGGTCAGAAGTAATCATTGATTTTTCCTCTCCTGCCTATCACTGTTCGTGTTTGTTGTCTCACGTTGATACAGGAATGAATGCCTAAAATCAGGGCCTCTGAAATAATTCCCCTTACAACTGAGTCATAGTCTTTGATTGGAGTTGGCCCATCAAAAAAAACCTTAAAGTTAAAATGACTTTTGGAGATCATTCTGCCATTTTGTGTGTTAAATTTTACATAACTGGTTTTCATCTTCCAACTTTCAGCAGCGTGGATGTACAGTTCACATTATTTAAGAAGGTTCCGAGAAATAGACGTTGAGCTAGTGGCGGTCATCTCTAAATGCTGGTTTGTTTAGTTTCCTTTGCCCTCGGTGTCCTTTGTGTTTGTTTTCCTTGTAGTTGCTTTTTTCCCCTTTTTTCTCCTTCTTTTCCCATTTTCTCGCAGGCGGTGAATGACGGAGGCGGGCTCTCTTTGCTTCGACACAAATGAACGATAATACTGATGTCTAACTTTTGGGTTGGAGAAATAGCATCATCTACTAAACCTTCTGGACAATCTCTTTCGACCTTGATGGACTTCTAGAGAGGTTGCGCAGCCTGCCCTTTGTTTCAGGCAACAAGTGTGTTCCACTGAAAAGAATGGTCGTTCGTTTATCTAGCCACATCAACAGAAGTGAGGCAGAAAGCAGAGGAGGAGCTTAGACCGTATTCACAATGAGTGCAGCGTTCTGCCATGCTGTCTCCTCCAAGCTAACCATTGAACCGTAAACGTATGGTGACTGTGAACGGTCTCACACGCACTTGTCTGTCAGATATTACGCTGAGAACGGATGGTCGACTGTGAACTTTCGCACTGCTGTTCAAGAGGGAGTCCAGGTAAACGGGATGGTGACTGTGAACGTTTCCACCAGCACTGCTGTTCGGCGGAACCGGAAACTGATGTGACGGTGAACGTTCCACGCTTTCAGCCGGAAATGATGGGACCTGCGACGTTCCCTGTCTGTTCATCCGTAGACGGTTATGACGCTGTGCGTTTCTGCTGCTAGGGCCGACGGCAAGCTCCTCCGAGTCCCACCTTGACCTCACAGCCACGACGATGCCAGCCAGGTAATACAGAGAGGACACAAAAAGGAACACAGAACAAATCAGGGTACTCTATAACCTGTATTTGAATGGCCCTATAGCATTTCAGCAAACGGCCTGCCAGAGAGCTCTCATTCACTGGTCGTTTCGTTCTCTCAGATGCTGATTTGTTCCCGTTGACTGTGCTTCGGGCCTCGCAACGTAGAGATACACAGCGTGTGACGGGCAGCATTCCTTACAACTACCAATAGGATGGCCGGCAAGAACCACGTGACATTGTGCTATCATGTCGCGAGTCTCAGGCGCGTGCTGCCGGCCGGTCCGGAGCCAGGATCTGCCGAGAGGGAAAATATGCCGCCGATTATCATCGCTGTGAGTACTTGACCTGCCACCATGAACAGAGAGGAAAAATGTCCGTCGCGATAGCATTCATTCCGTATGAGTACTTTAGCACTTGTAAAGCCAATAGAACGAGAGGAAAATATGTCGGCCGTCGGCAAATGTCATTCGGCCGATATTCCCACGTTTCTTATGAGAACCTAGGAAAATAAGACAGCCGATAGCCTCATTCTAGTAGTCCTTTACACTGTAGCCATAGAAAGCGGGAATTGACGCCGGATAGCATTCGTATGAGTAGTACGAATCTTCAGGCACTGTAACCATAGACACACAGAGAGGAAAATATTCAATAGGCACGATTAGCATCATTCTATGAGTACGTTTTTAGCACTGTAGCAATAGAACAGCGAGGAAAATATTTGGCTGGCGTGGTGGCGGCCGGATCGTCAAGCAATACATTCTTATGCGAACTGGCTCCAACTGTAACACTCAGAACAAGAGATGAAAATAGGACGGGCGCGATAGGCATCATTCTAATGAGTACTTAGAATCAAGCTGCTAATGCACATAGTAACACAGGCGAGGAATCAGTGACAGAAGTCCGAGTAGCATCTTCTATGAGTTTCTTCATATTAGACTGTACTAATAGAACAGAGAAGGAAAATACAGTAAGGACCGAACAAACAAGATAGAAGCCGAATCAGTATCATTCTATGCGAACTGTTCTCACATGTCTACATCGAGCAGAAAGAGAGGAAATATGTATGGGGGGGGCCAGATAACAGCATCATGTCTATGGCGACGCTACTCCCACTGTAAGGACAATGATAACAGAGAGAGTAAAATATGACGGCCTGATAGTCATCATTCTATGCGTATGCGCTCTATTACGCTCCGTGATCGTTCGCACTGTAACCATAGAATGTCAGACAGTTTGGACACTAAGAAGTAGGGGGGGGTGGGGGTGGGAGGGGGTCGGGGTGGGGGGGTCGGGGGCTGGGGGCGTGGGGGGGGGGGGGGGGGAGGGGGGTGTGGGGAGGGGGGTGGGGGGGGGGCGGGTGAGGGGGGGGGGGGGTGGGGGGGGGGTGAGGTGGGGGGGGGGGGGGGGGAGACAAAAACAAACAAACAAACAAGACACACAAATCAGCTCCAGAAGACTCGAGGCTAAAATAAAGAAAGGAAAGGAACGGTGCAAATGAGGAAAAAGGGTTGTGTTGTGTGTGTGTGTGTGTGTGGCTGATGTGTTTTTTGTGGTGGTGTTTGTGTGGTGTTGTGTGTTGTGTGTGTGGTTTGGTGTGTGTGAGAGAGAGTAGTCAGAGAGAGAGATGAGATAGAGAGAGATAGAGAGAGTAGAGAGAGAGAGTGTATAATACATTTACACGGAGTGCATGGGGCATTCATTGTTTTATTCTTTTTCCCTGTTTGCTTCTTAACAGCCTTTGTGTGTGGTCACACAGGAAATTGGTGAAATGGAGGTTAGTGGAGGGGTATAGCTGATTGAGGTAGGCTGGGGGAGATCATCTAGCTCAGCGTCGCATGTGCTTGTATATGACTCGTTTCTTACTAATGCATATGTGTGCGCAGCTACTAAACTTGCTATGTGTGCGCTTAGTATCCTCGTTCACGTTACACCTTTCCATTTGGCTTGTTCAAATACATTAATGGAATTAAGTATGCAGAAAGTTAGCTTTGTTTATTTTCCCCTCAGGACTCGTTTCGTTCCTATAAGTTGTGATGGAAATGTTGTTCGAGGACAATAAGCAATCTTCCTCGTTGTGGTATATAAAGTTAGTTGTGGGGGTTGGGATTTGATGCGAAGACAGAGAGGTGAGATCAGCACGTTGCCTTACGTGTGTGTGTGTGTGTGTGTGTTGTGTGTGTGTGTGTGTTGTGTGTGTGTGTGTTGTGTGTGTGTGTGTCGTTGTTGTGGACTGTGCGTTCGTGCGGCGTT
>JADBJO010002432.1:0-12500 GCA_016801955.1 Conus betulinus
GTGTGCGGTGGGTTTGTGTGTGTGTTGTGCGCGCGCGCGCACGCACGCGCGCGCGTGTGTGCGCGTGCGTGTGTGTGCGTGTGTGTGTGTGCGTATGCGCGTGTTGTGTGTGTGTGTGTGTGTGTGTGTGTGCGCGCGCGCGCGCTTGTGTATGTGTGGTGTGTATGCGTGCATGTGTGTACGTGTGTGTGTGTGTGTATGTGTGTGTGTGTGTGTGTTTTCCTTTTCATGTTATTGCTTTTAAACGCACCCTTCCTCCATACACCAAAAGGGGCAAAATAAATATTGTTCTTGTGTGTATGTGTGTGTGTGTGGTGTGTGTGTGTGTGTGTACCCAGAGACAGCCCTCATGAAGCAGCGTGTACGGAAGACTTTGCCATGGCCCACGGACATGGATATGGACTTGATTGAGGGCATGGATGGGAGATAGAAACTGACGTCACCGTGAGACCAGGACATGACGGTCATGGTATTCAAGATGGTTTTAAAGACGATCAGTTCCGATAAATGTAAAGGAGTTCCATACAGGTTTGACACTATGTGACAGCACCGCACATTTTCAGCGTTGTAAATTAGCACAACATCTATTAAATGGATAAAACTCGGATCTGTTGTCTACGCCGTCCAAAGCCAACCCATAGCAGACTGCATCAGGGACCTTAGCACACTCAGCGACTTTACGAAAGAGAAAGCCTGCGCTGAGTAACTGAATTCACCTTACCTTCAGCTTGCTAAACAGATCCCTGTGATGCTCACCACTGTAGGCTGGTGGAGAGGACAGTCCTGCCTGACAGGTATCCATACTGGTGGTGTACCTGATCTGGCTGGAGCGGCTGGTCTGAGACGGTCTTTTTGTCCATGTATTCCTGTCCTGCAGGTGTCCATGCTGGCGGTGTTTCTGACCTTGTTGCTGGGCCCAGACGACTGCGGTGTCCTCCTCTCTGTCTGGATCCTCAATGTGCACTTCCGGGATGACGCCGACCCGCCTGGACGGTGGCTGCGTAGAATGGTGGTCTTCTTGCGAGCCGTCATGTGCAAAGGACCCAGGAAAGCCACTGTGAGTGAGACATGATCTATGCCTCAAGTATAAAACGATATGGTGGGCAATGTATATCTATGGCGATGTAGTATACTGAGGCATAGCATATATTGGTGTGCGGTATATGGTTATACAGTACATTGTAGTGCTTAGAGCTACAGACATACAGCTATACACACGACACCACTCGAAAGTACAATAATCCGATAGTAACTACATAGTTAAAACAGTGCTAGAGATATCTCAAAATGTCCTTAATACAGACCGCAACGAGGAGAGCATGCAACTATAGCCCTCTGTGCGAACACACGAATTCCGAAAAGTGTATCCAACTAACATGGATCTAATGAATAAAGTATGAAAGATACTCCATAACTCGAGGTTTTTTTTTTTTCAAGAGATTTTGATATGAAAACAAAGAAATTATCCGTGGATCCTGTTCAACAATGCTGGCGATAGCGGTTTTTAAGTTCACGGTACAGACCTATTGAGGGTTAACGACCTTCGCTCAGTTTGTCCTCTTCCGTTTCATTGTGAAGCTTGTCTTCCTGCCTATTAATCTTCGCTCCCGGATTTCTTACACTCCTCACGAAGCGCAAGAAGCCATTATATCGAGGAAAGTCTTAAGATTATAATTGAATTTTATTGTCGAGCTCAGTGATCGCTACTGCACTGCACTGTTCGAATCGGATGTCTTTAATGTTCGGGATGTCGCCCGGGGTCACCTAAGAACGATAACTTGCGTAGAGTGGCGTGCTTTGTCCTTCCCGGAAATTATGTTGTCACCTCTTGATTATGCGAATTCTGCGCACGGGACGTCGGTTTACAGTGTCAGCTCACAGACCGGCGTCAAGATCACCTCTCATCACCTAGAGGGCAAGGGGTCCAGTTGATAGGAAATCCCATCCGTCCTCCCTATCAATGCGTTTTGCCTGGAGGAGATGAAATCGTGTGACCTCCTAGATAGCTGCATTGTTTTGCAAGGTTGGCAATGATCTGTTGAATGACACACACAGGGTCAGTGAGTGGTTTCTTTCGGGCATCTCTGGAACCAGGAGATAGTGAAGACGAATGGGGTCAATAGGTCAAACGTTATGGAGCAAAGCGCAAGGGATAAAACACGCATACACACGCGCGCACGCGCACACACACACGCGCGCGCGCGCACGCACGCGTGCACTCACACACACATGTCCTCAAGCATGCGCTCTCTCTCTCTCTCTCTCTCTCTCTCTCTCTCTCTCTCTCTCTGAATGCAGATACAGAAGGCAGACACCAACAGTCTCATAGGATGAATTCCCATGGTTTATTTGCAGGCGAGGCAGATGATACTAACAACATACGATAGATGAAAATCAAATGGAAGAATTTCTAGTCTTGACACCCCAGAACTGTTTAAGAAAATTTGTGAATCAACCTATAAACCTTTCGATCTACCACTATCAAAATCGATTTGGGGTTTCGGCAAGATTGATTAAAAAAAAAGAAAAAAGGAACAGTACCTGGACTTGTTTATGTATCAATGGTTTTCTTTAAAATGATCAATATCAGCAATAAGAAACAATTACAACAACAGCGAAAAACAATAATTACAAAAATGCTAAGGAAAAAAAGGGCAATAACTGCTAACATACCTCTGAAAATGACCTTTACTGCAGACCTTAATTGCTATACCTGCACAACTGTCCCCTTCCGTTTTGTGAAAGCGAGATGATTTATAAGATGCTGCTTCCGCTGCTATTGTTGCCCATGGTACTGCTGCTAATGCTACTATTATCACGACTACCACTACGACTACTACTACTACTACTACAACTATTACTACTACGTCTGCTGCTATTGCTGCCGCCGCAGCCACTGCTGCTACTACACTACTACTGCTACTATGCTACTGCTACTGCTACTACACCTGCTACTATTACTCCTGCTGCTACTACTACCAGTAGTACTGCTGCTGCTGCTGCTACTACTACTACTACTACTGCTGCTACTGCTACTACTACTGCTACTACTGCTTTGCTACTACTACTACTACTACTACTACTACTACTACTACTACTTTATTTTTGATGTCGCTGCTCATGATAGCTCTACTAATGCCCTTACAAACACTGTCAGTACGACTCTATCTGCAGGTGGCACCGGCAGACGAAACACCTAAGGCACACGTTGCGGAGAAAGAAGACAACAGCTCATGTAGTGAGGACATCGTTTCCGTTTCCGGTGTTGAGCAAGAGATGCTGACGTGGAACACCGTGGCTTACATCATGGATCGGTTTCTGTTCCGTGCCTTTTCTCTTCTCTTGTTCCTGACGACTGTCGTCTTCATGACGGTGCTGGCGGTTGGTAATTAGTGGACATGTCACCAGCCCTCCAGGGACATAAGAAGAGAGGGACAGGTCTTTCAACCATTCACATCGCCGAGAGTTATGGGGAGGAGGGGAAGTGGTGGTGAGAGAAAGACGCCAGACCATGGCAGAAAAGTTTCCCTGGTGTAAATGATATCTGGCTATTTATTTTTAACAATTTTTTTTTCAGTAATATGAAATGTCACTGAGACTTTGTAACTTCAACATATTTTTCGTGAATTTGGCATTGATTCTTTGACGAATTTACTTTTTGAAGACCTAAGTCTTGACCTTAAACATGACCTTGATTCTGGTCTTCTGTGTCATTTTTTTTGGCACAATATAATACGACACATGACTCATATCATTTCTCATAAATTATCCTTTCAGGAGAATATAATGTGACTCAGTATTCCTCTCCATAAAGTACATCACTGGATATCGATTCCTATGTTCATTAGTGTATCAAAGTAAGACGTTCCCTATGTGTAAAATAATTTGATAACAATTTTTTTCTTTTTAAAGATTTTGTCTGTGTTGTGACTTTGGGATATTTCTTTATTTATTTGTATTGTCTTACTCTGTTATATGTGTAGGAGAACAATTTTCTTGGTGAAGCGACTAGGAATTCTTGTAGGACCCATGAATATAAAAACGTTCCATTAACAACACATATTTGGTTAAAGACAATGAATAAAAATGCCGCTAAAATGACAATTTCACACACACACACACACACACACACACACACACACACACACACACACACACACACACATACACTAAATTTGACCGTGGGAAGTTACCTTTGCAGTGATTAAGTAATTGTACACACAGAAAATAGGCAAAATATTTTAAAATAATTACATAAGCGATGATAACACTCAAACGAAATGGTAAGAAAAACGCTGTACGAAATTTGCTATGAGTTACGAATAAGAATAAGTAATGAACTACACATTAATCACGATAATTTGAATAAGCTTAGTTGCTTTGAGTTATACTCAATTTCTATTAATCCCAAACAACCGAGAAAATTTTGAGAGAGGTAGGACATGTACGGACGCTGATCTGTCCGGATTCTTTTGTTGTCTCGTAACGCTTGATGATGATGATGATGATGATGATGATGATCATCATCATCATCATCATCATCATCATCATCATCATCATCATTATCCTCTCCTCCTCTCTGTCTCTGTCTCTGTCTGTCTCTCTCTCTCTCTCTGTCTCTGTCTGTCTGTCTGTCTGCCTCTCTCTCTCTCTCTCTCTCTCTCTCTCTCTCTCTCTCTCTCTCTCTCTCTCTCTCTGTTGATTGTAAATTCATAACACTTTCTCGGCATGTGTTAATATAGACCGCGACAATGGGTCATTCATGGACGTTTGATGAGTGTTTGTCTCCGTTGTATGTATATGGAAATGTGTTGTTGCTATGCTTTTTTTAACCCTACTAGACCCTTCATCATCATCATCATCATCATCATCATCATCATCATCATCAACAACAACAACAACAACAACAGCGACAACAACAACAACAATAACAACAAAAACAACAACATCTCGAACATCATCATCATCATCATCTTCATCATCTTCATCATCATCATCAACATCAATATCATCATTACCATTATTGTTATTATTATTATTATTATCTTTGTCATCATCGTGGTCGTCAACGACATTATCATCACTGTCATTTTCATGATTGTCATCTTCAATGCGATAGAATGGGTCGTTCTTGTCGTGAAGTAACAGGTGGTGAATATGCTATTAACTATCCTAATTTCAATTGTGCGTTTACACTGTTTAGTTAGCTATGGATATTTTCATTCACACTTATTTCTTTAACGTGTCTTGTGTTACGTCGTAACAACGAAGCAGTAGTTAATGACAGTGACGCGACATGTATTCTTTGTGGAATCCATTGAATGGTAATGTGTTCATATGTGCCTTGGCCACGGTTCTTTGTGCTTTTGTTCTTCCATTACTCTACTTTGCTCGTTCTCTTTTCTTTTTACCTTTTTAATTTTGCAAGTTATTCCTTCTCCACTTTGAGTTACCTCACCTAAACCACCATACTCAGGCTTATTCTGTCGCACTTCTGGCCCCTGCAATCCACAGGGAGTTATCAATATCAGGCCGTCTGAGGGTCACCCACAGAGGAGACCTTGCACTGGCGCTGAGTCACTGACTTTCTGTCTGTCTGTCTGTGTCTGTGGTTTTCCGTCTGGTTCCTTGAGTGTCTGCCATAACAGCTAAACATCATGACACCGATCAGACAGAGGGTGGAAATGGAGGTGTAGAGAAAGGGAGGGAGGGGGGTTCAATGGTACCTGGAGATTTGCAACTGTCAATGTATCTGGTGTAGGGCATCCTAATCTACGACAGCGCCTGATGAAAAGGATTATTCTTCTCTCTGCCCTTTTGTAAAATGGACCAGAGTTAAACAGCTGGATGGAATGACGGAGAATTGTATGTTTTGGGGGTCAACATCTGGGAGATACTGACTGTGGATGTCAGTCAATCTGTTCTGCACCAGGACAATGAAGCATGTACATTCATCCAAAATTCCTTCATTCACAGTCTATGAAGCCAACGCTCTCACGACCGGTCTTAAGAACAAAACAAATAAAACAACTAAATAAGAAACAAACAAATCAATGGGACATCAGGAAGTAGACACCCTGCGTACCTCAACTCTTACCTAAAAAGCTTGCGCTCCCTCAGGCAATTGAACCTCTCACACTTAAACAGCGAGTGTTCAGAACAAAGTACATTCCCACTGACCTTAAAACCGCGAAAGCCAGTTCACGGTCAAGGTCAAGAGACTCTATTGACTTGACCAATTTTAGACTGCTTCAACACTCTATGTAGTATGAAATCGTCTTGAGAAAAAAAAAAAAGCAACTCTAAGACCCGATACAAAATCTCGATAGCAAAACGAAACACACACACACACACACACACACACACACACACACACACACACACACACACACACACACACACAAAACAAACAACACGCACACACACACATGCACGCACGCACACACACACACACACACACACACACACACACACACACACACACAGAGAGAGAGAGAGAGAGAGAGAGAGAGAGAGAGAGAGAGAGAGAGAGAGAGAAACCGTACATTAAGTTACCATGGTCAATGATGAAAATCTCATGAAATATGTTCAAAATCTTGAACTCCAAAAGTTCAGCCCCTTACATTATCCCTCGCCACTGTGACTGGCCTAATCACATAGGATTCGGACTGGGCTCAATGTCACAGTGACTGGCCTAATGACATAGGATTCGGACTGGGCTCAGTGTCACAGTGACTGGCCTAATGACATAGGATTCGGACTGGGCTCAATGTCACAGTGACTGGCCTAATGACATAGGATTCGGACTGGACTCAATGTCACGGTGACTGGTATAATGACATAGGGATTCGGACTGGGCTCAATGTCACAGTCACTGGTATAATGAAATAGGATTCTGACTGGGCTCAATGTCACGGTGACTGGTATAATAAAATAGGATTCTGACTGGGCTCAATGTCACGGTGACTGGTATAATAAAATAGGATTCTGACTGGGCTCAATGTCACGGTGACTGGTATAATAAAATAGGATTCTGACTGGGCTCAATGTCACGGTGACTGGTATAATGAAATAGGATTCTGACTGGGCTCTAGGTCACGGTGACTGTTTGATGTAGTGGAATTCTGACTAGGCTGAATGTCAGGGTGCTTGGTCGGATGTCGTGGGATTCTGAAGTGAGCTCAATGTTACAGTGACTGGTCTTATGTAATGGGATTCTGACTGTTGTCAATGTCACAATGACTTGTGCGATGCAGTATGATGATTTTTTCAGGGCTTAATGTCACAAATCTGGGGGACACTACTGCTTGAGGACTTAACAGAAATAGCTTATGGTTCAATGGCAATCATCATCATCATGATCTTCATCATCACACTCACACACACACACACACACACACACACACACACACACACACACACACACACACACACATACACACACGCACGCACGCACAAATTTAAGAACTCCATCAGATCTCATACAGACTCTGTCGTCGGCCAAGTCAACGAGGACCTCACCTCCCGTGGCACACGATGGCTGTGGAAGTGAAAAGTACACTGCTGATATACCAAAAAGTAAGCAACTGGCAGAAGAAACATCTTGTGTTGGAGCTCTGAACATCAGGAAAATTGAAAGAACTCACCAATGAAATGGACTGTTATCCCTGAAACATGCAGGGATTAAGTGAAGTTCAATCATGAACAGGAACCTTTGGAAATATACTCAGCATATTTCACAACTCGTAAGCTACTCTCAAAGTGGAGCACCTTACTACAATGGAAAACTGCCTGAGACAGCCTACATGAGGGCATACGAAGTGAAGAAGGGTTTTTGAAATAGATGTGAAAATCACAATGGGCAGTCTAATCAATTGCTCTAGTCTTTTTAGCGAAATTCTTCGCCAGATAAAAGAAAAAGGAAATGAGATGAAAAACAAAGCTTTGTAGCAGCCTCAGCGGCTGAGAATGAGGAAATGGACTTCTACTTTCAAGACAGTTACATATTCCTTATGTAGACGTCCGTGCTCATGCTCAGGAGTTCCTGATGAGTTTGAAGGCCGATCCAGTATGTATCACTTTCAAAGAATGTCTCCACATCCTGCCAAAGTTTGATGGATTCAAAACTGGCAGCCAATGCACTTCTTCGCCTGCAGTAACTCTCTGCCAGGGGAAACGATGTCCGGTATGACCTTACAAAGAAGCAGCTTCCTCCCACGTTCATCTGGAACAAACAGCGAAAGTTGCATTGAATTTGCAGGCTTTTTGACTGCGCTGTACCTTTGTTCAACACTTTGAAAAAGGACTGAGTAGGTGGGAATGGTTTTCAATAAAATACTTCTCTTCTCTCTCTCTCTCTCTCTCTCTCTCTCTCTCTCTCTCTCTCTCTCTCTCTCTCTGTCATTGTCTCTGTCTTTGTCTCTGTCTGTCTGTCTGTCTGTCTGTCTGTCTCTCTCTCTCTCTCTCTCTCTCTCTCTCTCTCTCTCTGGTAATTTCAAATATTTATCTGAACAGGGTCATAGCGTTATTGATTATTTCCTTACGAGTTTCGATCTTTGTGGCAGTTTTGAACGGATGGTCATAGGAGACAGAATTGAGTCAGACCATATGCCTGTTGAATTGTATTGTAAGATTGGTAATTCCATTGTTCAACCCACTGTCAACAATGCTGTCCAGCTAGAGAAGATTATTTGGTCAGAAGATCAAGCCCACATGTTCAACTTTTTCAGACCCAACTTGAGTTGGCAATTTCTCTGATTGATATGGATCTAGATGAGTCGGTGAATATTTTTACTTCATCATTAAAAGAGGCAGCTGAATCAATGAAAAAAAAAGTGTTAGTAGGTAAACAAAGTGCTCGTAAAGCCAGATGGTTTGATAATGAGTGCTTTTCAAAGAAAAGGGAAGTAATAAGGCACCTTCGAAGGGCTAGAAAAACTAAAAAGATGAAGCCGACTACGTTAAATACATCGGAGTGAGGGAAAGAATACAGGACTATGCTCGACATGAAAAAGAGCGTGCCCAGAGAAACTTTGATTTGAAAAATCTTTTAAGCTCAGTGGAAAACTCCAATCAGTTCTGGAACGAGATTAACAAGAATAAAAAAGAAGTGTTGTGTTATAAATGACATTACAGAAGACGAGTGGGTACAGCACTTTGAATCAGTTTTCAACGAAGGATTTGTCAACGGGGAAGATTGCCTAAATGATGAATCGGACGAAACGTTATTTGACCATATATTGGATGGAGAGATAAGTGAAAAAGAAATCAGTAAAGCGATTAAACACATGAAAAATAAGAAGGCAGCGGGGTTTAGATGGTCTTTTGCCTGAAATGTTGAAGAATGCAGAGCAAATAATTCTACCTTACTTGAAGAAGTATTTCAACGCTATATTCTCTAGGAGTTTTTTTCCCATCAAAATGGGCGGAGGCAGCAATAATTCCACTGTATAAGAAGGGTGATGCCAACATTCCTGATAATTTCAGAGGCATATCTCTGTTGAGTGTTCTTAGTAAGGTTTTTGCACATATTATCAATGGCAGGTTAACTTTATGGGCAGAGCAAAACGGTATCATTTGTGAGGCACAAGCTGGCTTTAGAAAAGGCCGCTCAACGATAGATCATATATTCACTTTAAACGCAATAATTGAAAAATACTTGCAGAAGAGTACGAAACTATACGTGGCCTTCATCGATTTCAAAAAAGCAATGATGATACTGTGAACCGTAAGGTATTGTGGGCGGTGCTGCTACGAGCAGGCGTGCGAGGTAGGATGCTAAAAATGATTCAGGCAATGTACTCCAATGTGAAAGCGTGTGTTTTATGTTATAATAATACACGTTACTCAAGTTTCTTTGAATGTTTTTACAAGGCTTAAAGCAAGGATGTGTTATTAGTCCGTTATTATTTCTTTGTTAATAAATGAACTTGCAAATGACGTAATTGTAAACGGTAAACATGGTGCTACCCTCACATCAGACGAAACTGAGCTTTTCCTTTTGCTGTTTGCTGATGATCTTACTCTTTTGGCTTCTACTGCGATTGGACTGCAGCATCAACTGAATATTCTCAAAAGAGAACAGAAAGAAAGACTGCGGTTAACAGTAAATTTAGACAAGTCAAAAATCATTGTTTTCAGGAAGGGTGGTTTTTCTCAGCTCAAGGGAGAGATGGTTTCTGAACGGCACCCCGCTAGAAGTGGTTAATTCGTACAAATACTTAGGTCTTACTTTTTTTCTACTAGACATAGTTTTACACTTGCCATGGAAGAACTAAAACTTAGAGGGAAGAAATGTACAAACGACATCCTGTGCACACTAAAAAGAATTGGGTGTAATTCACCGGATATTTTCTTCAAACTTTTTGATGCACAGGTTGTCCCGTTGTGTTGCTGCTTTATGGCTCTGAGATATGGGGGTACAAAGCTTACCCCCAGTTGGAGCAAGTACATCTGTACGCATGCAAAAGATTTTTACATGTAAGAAACAAATCAGCAAGCGACGTAGTATATGGAGAACTTGGACGTTTTCCATTATGGATATCAACTGTTACCCGGTGTATTAAGTACTGGCTTAGATTGTTAAAACAACCGGATACAAGATTTTCAAAGAAAGCGTACAACATGTCACTGTCTATGCATGAGAAAGGCCATGTAACATGGGCCACACACATGTTAAAATATCCTGTGTGAAAATGGATTTCAAGAAGTATGGATTTTTGGTTGTGGTAATGAAATAGGATTCATAAAAGAATTAAAATTCAGACTATTTAGTAATTTTTGCCATCATTGGCGAAACCATTTGGATATCAGTCCACGGTTGTCCATGTATGGTAAATTGAAGCACATGTTTTCTCGAGAAAAATATATCAGTATTCTGTATGTAGAAAATTACAGGAATGTTCTGGCACAATTTAGAATGGGTGTTTCTTCTCAATTAAATGTACACAGATTTCGCTTTTCACCTACAGCTGAAAACACGACATGCCCTGTATGTTTAAATCTACAAGAAGATGAAATCATTTTTTATGTTCAAGTGCCCATTGTACAATCAGATCAGAAAGTTGCATAAATTTGACGTGACTGCGGGTGAGAATTTGGAATGCAAACTGATTGGTGTATTTACTACTGAACTGCCCGATCAAATAGTCAACTTGGCAAAATTCCTAGTCTCTGCCTTCAAAATTAGACAAGCCTTCATCGGCAATACAAACATGTGAATCAGAAATATCCTGATCATATAAATCATGTACAGTTCATATCATATGTCTGTCCAGTCAGAGTTATGTTTTCTCTGTGATTAGAGTTTTCCCTGTTTGTATGTTCTCTAGAAGTGAGGTAGAGAAATACATTGCCCACTCCACATTCCTTCGAGTAGAAATCACAACTCAGCTTCGTCCTCTTCGTCCACACACTGAGCTGCCCTGTCACAGGCTGGTAACAGACGATACAGATCAGGCCAAACAGACCTGGAACAGTTCCATTTATAACGCACACGACGAGGTTCGTTACGCAGAACAAGAAAGTAAATCGTAGACGTCCATGATGGTGAAGATGAGATGGACACTGACACGCCTTCGGCTCGGTATTTGGCGAATATCGTATCTGCTAATGGCGTTCTGGAAAGTAACCAATTTGGCAGCACAATGGGAAAATCGTTATATCGTATTCGTCGTCTGTGCTTGATATCAAGATTACAGTGACCAAAAGACAGTTGTGGACGCCCGTAAGATGGTCCGGACACATTGAAGAAGAGGAAATGGCCGGCTGGCAGGAACACAGCATCACATAGATCATCTTGTCCAAAGTTTCTGTCGCCAGTAAGCGTCACGTACCCTGAAGACACAAGACGCTCTGTACCATCTTCAACTACAATAATGAATAACTATTGATATTTCTGTTACAGTCGTTGAACCAGCAGATTTACGTTCAAAATATTTTACTGTCTCCACTCAGACAGTGTTTGCTTAACGCATTCAGCAAGTAAATAGCATGTAGATAAGTCATGCGACAGGCTGGCCAACAATGGAACCCCCACTAGAACTGGTACCCGGAGAAACACACAACTGTCACGAACAGCGTGATTGAGTGTCTGCATGTGTGGTATTGCTCCCAGGTCGCTCAGTCTACCCCACCCATCACCAACCACTCACGGACTCGCATTTTTTGCATTGCCAGCTCTTGTAGAAGCGATGAAAGTCAGGTTGTCTTGTCGCGTAGAAGACCCCCGCGCTACTATAGAGTGACTTCAGTGGTGTTCTGTGGTGCCTGCGTTGATCCAGTGTGCAGGAAACCACTCAAAACCCCTGCTGAGGACAATCCTTGCTTACCCGCAGAACCTGTGATGAATGCCTATGTACACGGACACTGTATGGAGATTTTCTTTTTGGATTTTTAATGTCAGGATTAGATTTTTAATCCCCTTTGAAATATGTCCTGGCGTTAACCAGGCATGAGAGCTGGTCAGGGATTTTGCTACACTATCGGTAGTGCATAAATCA
>JADBJO010002432.1:22500-30000 GCA_016801955.1 Conus betulinus
AAATATTTTCCGTGTTTGTACCCAGAAGTTATTATGTGGTGATCACAGAATGAGGAGCGTTATTTATAAGGAAGGAACGGAAGCGGGAATGGGAGAGAAGGGGGAACCATGGTGCTGTTTATCCATGTACGGGTAAGGGTGAGGATACAATGGGGTGGCGTTGGCTACACAGTTATAGAAGGGGTTTGAGAGACGTGGAGACGGTAAGAAGAAGGGATGCAGGGATTGGAGGAGAGGAGAAGGGGATGACTGGCGAGAGTCGGGGAGTGACATGGAGGGTGTCATCAATACCAGTAGCTATAATAAGTACCTTAGCGACATGTATTTCAAATACAAAATGGATGAATCGCACCTCCGGAAGAGATATACACCATCATAGAAAACTACTGACGTACTGTCAGCTCACGCACACACTTTAGTCTTCATTGACCATAAAAGCAATCACAGACAAGCAGCAAAACATCTATTTATTGAACATAGGCCTGGCTAAATAATGCTGGCCTCGAAAATGAAATAATGCTGTGTCGAGACAGGAAAAAGAATCTGTGGTTATCCATGTTCTTCACAGTGGGAAGACAATGTGTCATTTCGTGTTTCGTCTCAACGCCTCTTTGAAGATGGATTTCGACTATATCTGAACTGGTGTCTGCAATTCCGAACGATTTGCATGACAATCATACGTAGTATGTCTGTACTGATTTCTGTGTGACAAGGACCAATATCAATGAATATTCAAGTTCCAAGGACAAGATCTTTGTTGAATATTAATCAGTGAATGGTTTTTTCTTCAGGGTGTTACTCTATGTTTATATCAGCTCGGGTTGAAGGGCTCTGGAAATTTTTTTTGTTCTGGAAATTCTGTTCTTTGTGCTCCGTGTCTGTATATGTGCTAGACGAGTTGGTGCCACAAGCAGAACTAGTTCATATTTGTGGGCATGTAATATGAGTGAAAGCTGCCTTCCTTATTTAAAATTTAGTCTTGAAATATTTCTTAGAGTTATTCTGGGAGGGGTTTTTTAAAGGTGGAATGAATACGCGCTAAAACTCTTGATTGAGGTTAGGATACTGCACACAAACACACGACAGCAAAACAAGTCGACGAACAACTGCGAACAACTGCGAAAATTTCGATTACTATCATATCGCTTTTTCGTGATCAAAATGTCTAATACAAGGCACAAATGTGTGAACAAATGACCTATCTATTACAGAAAAAAATTAAATGAAATGAAAAAGGATTTATTCTGGCTGTGACTTTTGTTACGCTAATCTACACATTTGACGCAAGGCTATAAACTCGATCACCAAAAATATATCATTCGCTTATGCCGCAAACTTTTTCCACAGTTTTTTTTTCTCTCTGAAAACACAAAATGCCTTTCATTCTTCACCTTATTTTACATTGTCAACTGTCTGTGCATTCTGTTGTTGAACCTCCCCCCGCTCGCCCACAAAACACAACAATGTTGATACTGAAATTACGATCTCCTCGTTGGACGCTTCTTTCCATTGTCATGAGTGTCTTTTAAAAGTAGTGTTCAAAAGGGGCGGAAAGGAGGAGAGGCGGGGCCCATTGTTTTTACGTGACCTCGTGAAAGGAAAGTTGGGCAGATGAAAAACACCACCACCAGTTTAAACAAAAGATCATTTTTTTTATCGTTGACAGTAATTATCATGGACGTCAGGTTTTGGGTAAAATGGAGCTTGTGAGGGGCAAAGAAGAGAAAAAGGGGAGGGGCGTTGGGGGTGGGGGGGAGCGGGGAGGAGAGAAAGCGAGATGTTGCATCATCATCTATCATGACACACGTGTATTTCCAATGTCAAAAAAGGGATAAATAATAATACAGGCACCTCACGGCGATGTTTAACAAACAGGACAGAAAAGTGTCAGGTGTACGTTTTCATAAAAAAAAATCTTCAAAATTGTTTCTGACTTGCAAAATAGAATGTGGTGGCTAAGTCGTCGATCAGGAGTTCCAGTTTATTTCAGATTCAATTGTTTTAGACAAATCCAGATGGCTCAATGGATGTGTCAGGCAACTGAAGATCTTGATGTTAAAAGACTCAGATCGTCATTTTTTCCACGTTTGGCGATAGTGTAAAGATTCTTCGAGTAACAGAATCAAACTATTTTAGAACCGACAGTGGCACCCTGACATTCAAAAAAACAAGTTGAAGAATAAGTGATTTATCAGTGCATTAAACAAGCTGTGTTACTCTTTTCGTTAAAACAAAAAGTGAAGTATTAGCGCTTGAAACTTGCTTTAAGCTTTACTCGGTGAGAAAAAGCAGTTTGTTGTTGATTTAAGAAAGCGTTGAAGAAAACGTGATTAGTCAGCGATATAACGAAATGTTTGTCACCAGCGTTCTGTCCCGTGGTAACAGTGTACAAAGTGTTTCAGCAACATCGTTTCTACTTGGAAATAAGTTTCAACATATTCACTCTGGAAAATATTGAATGGCTGTTTATTTCTGAGATGCGGGGCACAGGAAAGAACTGGTCTCTCCCTTTCACTTTCTTCTGGCACTTTATTTTTTTTATATATACATCGTCAAGTAATGTAAAGATAAACAAGGCACCTACCTATGAGGATACTTCGAACGTTTGTATTTTAATCACACGCCTACACTTGCTCCAACTCCACCCCTCACTACTTATTTGTTCTGAAAATGAAATTGTAGGAAGGACACACTGACAGACTCGACGACACAAACTAATTCCTCTTTAAAAACTCTGTCTTTTACTCAGTTTTGTAAGGTAAAAAATTGGGATAAGTGCAATAGCCCCTGCCTCCTACACACACACACACACACACACACACACACACACACACACACACACACACACACACACACACACACACACACACACACACACACACACACACACACGCAAGCACGCACGCACGCACGCACGCACGCACGCACGCACGCGCACGCACGCACGCACGCACGCACGCACGCACACACACACACACACACACACACACACACACACACAGACACAGACACAGACACACACACACACACACACACACACACACACACACACACACACACACACACACACACCTGCACGTGCGCGCGCGCGCACTCACCTCCCCCCCCCCCCCCCCCCCCACCCCCCACACACACATACACTGACTGACTGACTAAAACCATTCACTGTCAGATTAACATATTGTTGTACTGACATTTAGAAACATAATAGATTAATTACAAACCAAAGCAATACAAGTATTATCTTAATGATACAGAAAATCATAAAGAACACTTAAACACAGAAACATTTAACATCTATAAGTAAAATAATGAAATCAGAAATTGTGATCATAAAACAAATCACGTCTTAACTGTACTAAAAATTAAAACATCTCTCTCTCTCTCTCTCTCTCTCTCTCTCTCTCTCTCTCTCTCTCTCTCTCTCTCTCTCTCTCTCTCTCTCTCTCTCTCTCTCTCTCTCTCTCTCTCTCTCTCTCTCTCTCTCGCACGCACCCCCCCCCCCCCCCCCACACACACACACACACACTCATACACACACATGCGCGCTCGTACGCACGCACACACGCTGTCACACACACACACACACACACACACACACACACACACACACACACACACACACACATTACACACACACACACACACACACACACACACACACACACACACACACACACACACACACACACACACACACACACACGAGAGAGAGAGAGAGAGACAGAAAGACAGACAGAGAGGCAAGAACATTAAGGGCAAGTTCTCTCTTCACGGCCCATTTCAACAGCGAAAAAGCTGTCCTTGAAGCACTTTAAAGCCGCTGGCTTTATGTAATCTCACACAATCTCCTGTCTCGTGAGGCCGGAAACTGACGTCAGGCGATTCATGTCCCTCTCTGAGTGAGTGAAAGCAGAACAGCGCACTCGCGCCAGAAAATGAAAAGGGGGGGAGTGAAGGGAGGAGTGAAGACAGGGGAGGGTGAAAATGACGACAGTCCACAGGGAACGTTACGCTGCAGCAGGAGAATGTTGATCACTGGCTGACTGGTCTCTGGAAAATAAAAGGGAGGTCACTGAAGCAGGAGAATGTTGATAACTGGCTGACTGGTCTGTGGGAATGAAAGGGAGGTCACTGCAGCAGAAGAATGTTGATAACTGGCTGACAGGTCTGTGGGAATGAAAGGGAGGTCACTGCAGCAAGAAAAATGTTGATAACTGGCTGACTGGTCTGTGGGAATGAAAGGGAGGTCACTGCAGCAGCAGAAAAATGTTGATAAGTGGCTGACTGGTCTGTGGGAATGAAAGGGAGGTCACTGCAGCAGGAGAATGTCGATACTGGCTGACTGGTCTGTGGGAATGAAAGGGAGGTCACTGCAGCAGGAGAAATGTTGATAACTGGCTGATGGTCTGTGGGAATGAAAGGAACGTTACTGCAGCAGGAGAATGTTGATAACTGGCTGACTGGTCTCTGGGAATGAAAGGGAGGTCACTGCAGCAGGAGAATGTTGATAACTGGCTGACTGGTCTGTGGGAAAGATAGGGAGGTCACTGCAGCAGGAGAGAATTTTGATAACTGGCTGACTGGTTTCTGGGAAATAAAAGGTAGGTCACTGCAGCAGGAGAATGGTGCTAAATGGCGGACTGGTCTCTGAGAAATAAAAGGGAGGTTACTGCAGCAGGAGAATGTTGATATCTGGCTGATTGGTCTCTGGGAATGAAGGGAGGTTACTGCAGCAGGAGAATGTTGCTAAATGGCTGACTGGTCTCTGGGAATGAAAGGGGAGTGTCACTGCAGCATGAGAATATTGATAACTGGCTAATTGGTCTCTGGGAATGAAAGGGAGGTTACTGCAGCAGGAGAATGTTGATATCTGGCTGATTGGTCTGTGGGAATTAAAAGGGAGGTAACTGCAACAGGAGAATATTGATATCTGGCTGATTGGTCTCTGCGAATGAAAGGGAGGTCACTGCAGCAGGAAGATGTTGATCACTGGTTGATTGGTCTCTGGGAAAGACAGGGAGGTGGGGGGTCGAGGAAATTATGTGGTGGAGGTGGGGGGGGAGGGGGGGGGGGGGGTAGATGAGTTGTTTTCTTTTTCCTTGTAGCTTGTCAATATTGAATAAGGTTATTCTCTCCCCACCCCACCCCACCCCACCCCTCCCTCTCTCTCTCTCTCTCTCTCTCTCTCTCTCTCTCTCTCTCTCTCTCTCTGTCTCTGTCTCTGTCTCTCTCTTTCACACACACACACACACACACACACACACACACACACACACACACACACGCAAGTCCATTCACACAGACACACACACACACACGCGCGCGCGCGCGCCGCATGCTTTCTCTCTCTCTCTCTCTCTCTCTCTCTCTCTCTCTCTCTCTGTCTGTCTGTCTGTCTCTCTCTCTCTCTCTCTCTCTCTCTCTCTCTCTCTCGTCTCTCTCTCTCTGTGCTTTATCCATGAATGTGCATATATATAGAGGGGATAGATAGATACATATTACCAACAGAAAGGTAAAAACCACTTTTAAAAGCACACATTTATAGAGTTGAAAAATAAGATATATCAGACATTTGCTGTCATCAGTCAGAAGGTTCCGTCAGTTTAAAGGTCTACTAGACGTTTTTGATAATTGGTCAGCTTATGCAGAAATATGAAATGTTTGATAAATTGGTAAAATAAACATCCGATTCGCTCCCGATCACACGAAATCGATCCGCGAAAGTGGGCATTTTCACCTGTAATCAAGAAAACGGGAGGTAATCAACTACATCTTGGCATGGCTTAACTGCTCTGGATATGACGTCACGTGTGTGTCGGCGACGGCGACAGAAAGCGATTCTGATGGTTCTTGCACATCTCGCTCGGAATTTAATTTATCATGTGTGAAAGCAGTGATTATGATTGCGACAGCCAATGTGACTCTGGGGATGTTTCTGCAAGGCCTTTACCTTATCAGTTTGAACGCTAAGTTCTTTCAGCTACGACAGTTCCAGCTGGACGCACAAACACAGCATTCCGAAGGCGTACGGGCTTTACGATCTCGCACGGACGGCGAGCGGAGATTCTCCTTCCTCAAGCCTTAACGCATTCATTCAATTGAACAAGTGTGATCTGTCCATAGATAAGAACAGAATAAACGTGCGACTTTCGTACTCATCTGTACGAGTTCACCACTCCGCCTTCAAAAGTATACGCGCACAATGCAGACGAAATTTTTGATCCACTCGAACGGGCTCGGCAATTGTCGGAATAGTTCGTTTCCGTGGTCCAGCTGGAACTGACGTGGGAAAAAAAACTTTGCGGCCCGGCATGTTTGCACGAACCGAATCCATTTCTTTCGAGTATCTGGATCAAATAGAAATGTGTGCAAAGAATATCCGTCTCCTGCTGAGCTGCTGCACTCGTCTACAGCACTGTATCTGCCCCCCCCCCCCCCCCCCCCCCCCCTTCGTGACTCTTTAGGCGGGGGGGGGGGGGGGGGGGGGGGGGGGGGGGGGGGTCGCAATTCATGTTGATTTCACTTGGCGTTACCATCTTGTGTAGGTCGCGGCTGACGGCCAGTCCATCAAGTGACGTCACGGTTTTCGGTCTTCCGCACGGGGTTTGAACAGGTGTGCAAAAGTCGTTTCTTTAATCTATTAAATTCTTCCGGCGATTTTTTTTTTTTAAATGAATATCATACTGTAGTTATATGACATGTAGACTTGTTTTTAACAAATTATCGAAAATCTTTAAAGTAGACCTTTAAGTTACACTGAATCATTCAAACCATGGTGCCAGGTCATCAAAAGTCAGTTCCCATCTTACTAAAACAAAAAACAAAACAAAACAAAAAAAAAAAAAAAAACCAATAACAATGGGCTCCAGCATAAAAAAAAAAGAAATATTCATTTTGTGCCCACCCCCACCTTCTAAAGTGAATAGAAAGGGAGGCCACTCTTTCAATTTGAAAAGAGAAGAAATCAGTTGGTCAGATTCACGTGGTGTTTAAGGCAAGTATGTCACACAGGGGGCCGACTTTAAAGACCATTTTGGATCTTACAAAAGAAGAGGAATCGTCCAATGTTAACAGTTTATGTAATGGAACAAATGAATAGTTCTGGAAAACAAATGTAGCTTATCAGTTTTTCAGGCTGAAAGAGAGAGAGAAGTGTATGTTTGTATATATATATATATATATATATATATATATATATATATATGTGTGTGTGTGTGTGTGTGTGTGTGTGTGTGTGTGTGTGTGTTTGGAAACAAAGCATGTTTGACTTTGCACACACACACACACACACACACACACACACACACACACACATACACACACAAATGCACACATATATGAGCGAGAGCGTGCACACATACGCAGGCACGTGCTCACTGTATAACTGATACACAGACGATTTCCCATACACTCCACATGACACCCTGCTTAGGGGCCGGACAACGGTACCCTGTGTCACGGGCACTGGTCATGGACCCACTTACCCTTCGTGTCCAG
>JADBJO010002432.1:40000-50000 GCA_016801955.1 Conus betulinus
ATTATAAGATTTTTTTTTTTCAGTGGAGAAAATGAACGATTAAGTGGAAGGTCAAACGTTCGCATACGTCCCAATACTTACTCAGAAAAAGTTATGATTGTTAGACATCAACATACAGCTATAAAGAAGTTGACAGAGAACGCCGATCGCCTCACTGTCTGGTACCTGTCCTGGAGCTTCCTGCAGTAGACAGCGCATTCCTCGGGTCCAGTGCGCTGGATGGAAATCCAGCACAAGCTTGTCTGTAGCTGTCCAGATCCGACTCTGCGGGAGATACTCTGCCATTTAACGCTTTTACAAATAATTTTTCTGTTGTTGTTGTTGTTGTTATTGTGTCCATGCCTGTTTACACACGATCGTATCGTCTCTGATGAAACACTACAAAGACGATGCTCTGGGTGTTAAGTCCTCCACAATGAACATTTGTGATCCGCATTAAGTGCATCCTGCCTAAAGCGCAGAATTACAGGCGTGTCGATATTAATCCAACAACGTGTCCTCACGGCGGTGTCTACCTGCTGACAGAATATCCGTTGTTTCCCTCCGTCTGCTCTGCACCCGCACAATGGACCACTTCCATGTCCTCAGGTCTGACAGTTATTCCAGCTGGGTTTTTTTTTAAAGGAGAGACAGCCTCCATCTGGCACTCTTCCGCCGTGTCACACCGACCGTTCCACCCCAGCACTCTCTTCGATTCCAAAAATTTGAAAGTTATTGCAACGCACATTATGCTACAGTTCTTTGCTTCGTCAAGCAGCCAACTCTGTTGCTGTGAATTTCACTTCTGTCACTTTATTGTTCAGCTCATCGTCTCGATGTCTCACGTCTCTCATTCCATGATTTTTTGTTTTCATTTCTCATCTTGTAGAGAGAAAAAGAAAAACTTGTATCAGCTCTTCCATCGTTTGTGATGCTTTTGAAACACCTGATCGATTAGCGGACAGTTTGGTAGAATGACTTCATTGGTAACACCCTGTTGTGGTAGAGGAGGCGAAGAATCCAGATCGTGATTAGACGGAAGTTTTTTAAAGGAGAGACAGCCTCCATCTGGCACTCTTCCGCCGTGTCACACCGACCGTTCCACCCAGCACTCTCTTCGATTCCAAAAATTTGAAAGTTATTGCAACGCACATTATGCTACAGTTCTTTGCTTCGTCAAGCAGCCAACTCTGTTGCTGTGAATTTCACTTCTGTCACTTTATTGTTCAGCTCATCGTCTCGATGTGTCACGTCTCTCATTCCATGATTTTTTGTTTCATTTCTCATCTTGTAGAGAGAAAAAGAAAAACTTGTATCAGCTCTTCCATCGTTTGTGATGCTTTTGAAACACCTGATCGATTAGCGGACAGTTTTGGTAGAATGACTTCATTGGGTAACACCCTGTTGTGGTAGAGGAGGCGAAGAATCCAGATCGTGATTAGACGGAAGATCGGAAACTGGAGAGAGTTCGTCGTCAACATGTCTGTCTGCTTCCACTTCCATATTGTCCCCCCTGGTTTGAAAGGTGAGTCTTGGCGTCTCTTTTGCTGTTTCTTTATATTCAGTCTTGGCGTCTCTTTCGCTGTTTCTTTATATTCAGTCTTGACGTCTCTTTCGCTGTTTCTTTATATTCAGTCTTGACGTCTTTTTCGCCGTTTCTTTATATTCAGTCTTGAGGTCTCTTTCGCTGTTTCTGTATGTTCAGTGTCTTTCCTTCTGCCGAGACACTCATGGGAGTTGGTGATTTATTAGGGATAGTTACCGCTGAATATCAGAGGCGCTTGAACCAGACTGAAAATATGAAGTGTTTGTTCTCTTTTTCCTGTCTGTTCCATCGAAAGTTGTATCAGTGGTCACTTCTTCAATCAATAACTATTTTGGACAACAAGGATTTTTTAAAAAGTTAAAAAAGAAAAAAAGAACACGCGTCAATCCATACCGAAGGGTGAAGCAATCGATGAAACTGTTAATTTGCAGATGTAGTGCTTCAGCTGGATTTAATTAGTAGAAAAAAGCCGCTCGTTATTCCCTGAGATCTCACAAGGTACGCCTTTCCCTATCCGCTAAGTGCTCACGACCTCTCAGGTAATCATTGTGACAATGCGGAGCCAGCTGGAGTGGATGTCGCCCTGCCAACGTGTTCACGCAGTCCCCATAACCTTGCTGATGCTATTGACTTTGATAGGAATGAACCTTTCCATCGGATGTTGAGAGAAGTACAAACTTCAGGCCACTGCAAGAGCAGGGTGCAAGTGCCACAGAATTTGAAATAGCCCCGTGATGGACGAGGATGGCAGAGATAATAACTTGTACAGTCGTTCTGGTCTGAGAGTCTGATGGCAGGCCTGTTCTCTGCGTTTCCTTTCATCACATAGTACTGCGATTCTCGAGAGACAGAGACACTTGCACCGCTGGTTAGAGACCATCCATTAATTTAAGTAAATTGATTCAGATACAGAGTTGACTGCCAGAACTCAGTATCTCACTTATATATATATATATATATATATATATATATATATATATATATATATATATATATATATATATATAATATGAATAGGACTGTTCTATGATTCATATTGGAGCCTGCTGCACATTCAACACAGGACGGAGTTGGGAAGCGGAAAACGCCCACAGAGAAATGTTTCAGAAGGGACTGTATGCAATGGATTTCCTCCTTCCTGCAGGCTTGTCATCCCAACCACTGCTTCATGGCGGATAGTACCTTCCTTTGAAGTGAACTGCAAAGTGATTTACTCTCTCAGTATCTTGTTGTAGCAACACATATAAGCAGAAACAAAGGAACGGTTCACACTGTCTGTCGGATGGCCAGTTTTTCTTCTTACCGCGTGTGACTGAATGAAACTGTATGAAAGACACAGTTCGGTTAATCTTAAGTAACCTGGTTATTTAATTATCCCCATGTATGTAACTCATTTCAGTCCTATATTCAAACTTCTGCACTCTCTGTGAGCGCAGAGATGTAAGTTTTTACAATAATGATGGACGTAACCAGCAGTTCAGCGGCATATTGAACAGCTGATTGCATTTCTGTATCAGACAGTCTCAAATATAAACCAAGGCATTTCTATTTCAATTCAAACAGTTCTAGAATCTAAATAACAGGGCATTATAAGCTATTATTATCATTTTTATTAATGAATACTTATATAGCGCCTATTCTCGGCTAGAGACCAAGCTCTAAGCGCTTAACAATCAACACTCGTTTACACAACGGGCTGTCTACCTGGGTAGTGCCGACTGACGAGCTGCCAGCTGGCGCTTCATTTAGTCGTTTCCCCTGTCATCCAGTCAATATTGTTCACTCATTTTGCTTACTGTCTTCATTCTTTCCGGTCTCACGCAGGGTGGATGCTATGTGTAGCGTGTCATCCATACCAAACGGCCAAACTGGCCTTCTCTTCTGAAAGTTGGTGATGGGATTTAACGTGTGTGCAAGATATTTTGCGTGCGTTCACACACGGAACCTCGGTTTATAGTCTCATTCGAAGGACTGTATGGGAAATGGAATCAGAACCATAGTTAACTCCGAGCTATGATCGAAAGATTTATACACAATACTATAAAACTCTATCTAGCGGAGAAATAAATGCCTGGATATGGGCATATAAATCCATCGTAAGCTCGTCGTTTTCGACTGTTAAATATTCACCTCTCCTTCATTATAATTATTTCATTTTCTTCTATCATGTTCACATCTACATAGACTGCTGACTCTCCTCTATGTAAATTAATGGTGGTGCCTTCAGACAGGAATGCTGCACTGTCTGTCAAAAGCTATATAACAAATCAAAAATAGTCAGGTGTGACTGTGGCATCGTGGCTCCTATCTTTATGACTGCTATCGTTACGTCATCAAATGAACGATCTACTGGACCCGCGCTCTTTTTATCGCTTGACTTCAGTTAACAATTTTTGCACATTTTATTTAGTGATTGTTTCTAAGCAGTCGAAGATGTTCTCAGGATCTATGAAAAAAAGACATGAAGTTCACGATTAAAACAACCCGATGCAGTATTGATATGTAAAGATGATCCGTTGAAGAGCAAGCTCTTTTAAACACAATTTGATGTTCCCTTCATATATGAATTATATTCCCTTTATAAACAACATAGAGCTTACTTGAAACACCGTTTATCATAGATTTCTAAAAATCTCACAGCTTCAAACACAAAAGAGAGAGGGACGGAGATTTACACCACACACACACACACACACACACACACACACACACACACACACACACACACACGCACGCACGCACGCAGGCACGCACGCACGCACGCACACACGCGCGCGCACACGCACGCACCCACGCACCCACGCACGCACGCACGCACGCACGCACGCACGCGCACGCACGCACGCACGCACGCACGCACACACACACACACACACACACACACACACACACACACACACACACACACACACACACACACAAGTATACATGCTGACTGACAGGCAGACATGCAGACAAGAGGATGTCAGAGAGAGAGAGAGAGAGAGAGAGAGAGAGAGAGAGAGAGAGAGAGAGAGAGAGAGAGAGAGAGAGAGAGAGAAGGGAACAGGCAGGACCCAGGAGGACGCCTCCAGAGCCCAATAAAGATCCAGTGGTGTGACAAGAGAATCCCTCCCCCGCCCACCCCCACCCCCACCACCACCAATCCCCCTGGCAGACCAGGTTCCAGAACACACAGATCCACAACACGTCATTTCTTTAGACGCCTGTCCAATTCCAATCCTCCTCACCCTCCGAGTGGGCTGTTCTTTGCCAGCACCATTATCTTCCATCCTACCTCCTCTTTGCATTTTTTTTTTCATGTATGTGCGGTTTTTGTCATTGGCAGTTGTGTGATGTTCTGTCTTCACCCGAGAGAGCGTCGCTGATCATGTTACGTGAACGCTGTCTCGCGCGACACGAGATCTCGCGAGATTACGTGAAATGAGGCATATGCTGCTTTTGAAATGCCCGTTATTTATGGTTCGTTGCACGGAAGAAAAAGACGGACGAAGAAGAAGAAGAAGAAGAGAAGAAGAAAGAAGAAGAAGAAGAAGAAGAAGAAGAAGAAGAAGAAGAAGAAGAAGAAGAAGAAGAAGAAAGAGAAGAGGAGGAGGAGGAGGAGGAGGAGAAGAAGAAGAAGAAAGAGGAGGAGGAGGAGGAGGAGGAGGAGGAGGAAGAAGAAGAAGAGAAAGAAGAAGAAGAAGAAGAAGAAGAAGAAGATGATGATGATGATGAAGAAGGGGAGGGAAGAGGGGCGGGGGGGGAAGCAGGGAGGGAGAGGATATGTTTCTGCCTTGTCTTGATCTTGCCTATTTCTTTTCTGTCTGATGTGTGTTTACTCTCTCTCTCTCTCTCTCTCTCTCTCTCTCTCTCTCTCTCTCTCTCTCTCTCTCTCTCTCTCTCTCTCTCTCTCTCTCTCTCCCTCCCTCCTCCGGCCATTGCACAGTTTGATAGTCTAGAAAGAAAAAACAAACTTCTGCTCAACCTGACAAATTTCATTACGCACGGAAATGACATTGAACTGATGGAACCTTTCTTACCTTCCAAGTCTGATGTTTGATATACTGCTTTCTTGTTGTTTGTCTGTCCAAAGACAAGACAGTGGCCAAAGGTGATTAAATTCTCATGGTGCACGCGCCTGCACAAGCGCGCACGTGGGCGCGCTCTCGCACACGCGCGCGCGCGCGCGCGCGCGTGTGTGTGTGTGTGTGTGTGTGTGTGTGTGTGTGTGTGTGTCTGTCTGTCTGTATAAATAGATAGAAATATATATAGATAGATTGATAGACAGACAGATAGATAGATAGATAGATAGATAGATAGATAGATAGATAGATAGATAAATAGATAGATAGACAGACAGACAGACAGACAGATATATAGGATGTGTGTGTGTGTGTGTGTGTGTGTGTGTGTGTGTGTGTGTGTGTGTGTGTGTGTGTGTGTGTGTGTGTGTGTGTGTGTGTGTGTGTGTGTGTGTGTGTGTGTGTGTGTGTGTGTGTGTGTGTGTGTGTGTGTGTGTGTGTGTATGTGCGTGTGTGTGTGTGTGAACGCGTGTGAGGATCGTACGTTTTTTTAATTTGATACCAGAAAAAGATGAAAACATTGCAAAGCACAGGCTGATTTTGCCCAACAACATGCGTTCTGTAATTTTAAGTGACACATTCCAAAACAATTCTGTACAGTACACATACATACAAAACAAATTCTGGCATTTTAGATAATTTATTCTTATTTCATTTTATTTCATTTTCAAATGTTGTCTCAAACCTATGTATGTAAGGTTTGATTTCACCAATTCAGCATACACCCTCCATTTTAGGTGTCCCTTACTGGCACTTCTTAATCTTAAGTGAACGGCAGTTTAAAAGACTAACCATTTATTTACATTATGCTTGTCAATTGGTCCAAAAGTATTTGTTGTAGCTCATACAGAGATTATGGTTCTATTTTAAAAACAATGTGGGTTTGAACTATCGCCATTTTTTAAAACAAAGTTTCACAACGTACCCCTCACCACCACAGCCCTCCCTCACTCCTACCACCCACCCACCATCAATAGAACCTGTTGTCTGCTTCATGTGCGTGATGTCAGGTACGGGTCACTGGGGTCGTTGCACGTCTCTAGGTTCACAACTCTGAGTTCGATGCCAGACTGATAACGGATAGAGACCTCTGCTTGGTCATCGCCCTGACGGGGTCCAAGCGGTAATCGGAGCTGTTGTTGTGTTCAGGCTTAGCCACGCTGATAAGGACACCCCGTCATTCTGGTGTACTTTTGGATAGAACGATATTGGCGATTCCAGTGCCAAGAAATTCAGGTATTCTTGCCAGCAAAGATGAAGACAGGAATGAATTTGTAAGGGAGAGAGGACTACATTGGTCGATCTATGCCATCACCGGCAGAAGACGTTCGCCGGACACGTCTCCTTCAGGAGGATCAAATACTCTCAGGGCAGGAGCTTATGCTGACTGAACACAATTCCCACATACGTCTGTTGCAGCATGAGAAACGTTTGTTACAGGCACTGGAGCTCAGGCTTTGCGTCAGAATGACAAAACTTTAGAATGACGGGCAAGCGGACTGCAGTTGAGGGAAACTCATGAGTTGGGTTCGGAGCATAAACTAGACAATCACTAAACGAATCGTCAGTCATGAATTTCAAGACTACTTTTTTAGATCCTTTCCTGCTGTTCAGAATTGGGTTCCTGTGAACTTCGATCTTCCATAAACTTACTGACTGTTGTTTTCATTGCACAGTTCCCTAACCATCCCTGATCACTATAAAGTCATTCCCTCCATAGGTTTTCTCAAATACAACCGCTCCTGTGGTGGCAAGACTATTCCAGCAAGTGTTGTCAGAGACAAGAGTGGAAATCTTTTTCCTGAACTTCGCTTTTCCTTTTCCATCCCCCTCTCCCCGCTGTCTGTCGTGACAGCTTATTGGATGTAAGAATGAGTTCATGTCACTTCAAAATGCCTTTAACAATGAAAAAGAGCTTGGTCATCATTCGGTTTTGCCACCTCAACGTCATCTCTGTGACGAAAGGCTAATCAGCTCAGTTTAGTTGGGTGGATTTCTTTTTAGTAATATGGATAGATGAGTTAGTCTGCATAATCCCCCTCTTTTAATAGTGAGTGAGTGAGTGAGTGAGTGAGTGAGTGAGTGAGTGTGTGTGTGTGTGTGTGTGTGTGTGTGTGTGTGTGTGTGTGTGTGTGTGTGTGTGTGTGTGTGTGTGTGTGTGTGTTGTGTGTGTGTGTGTGTGTGTGTGTGTGTGTGTGCGAGCGCTTGCATGTTTGGAGCTCGAAGTCATAAGAGTGTTTTCTGAGAAATGGAAACGAGATAATACCAGACAAACGTAACCATTTTTTCCAACGGGAGAAAAAAATATCACGCAAGATCTCTCTCTCTCTCTCTCTCTCTCTCTCTCTCTCTCTCTCTCTCTCTATATATATATATATATATATATATATATATATATATATATATATATATATATAGACATATATATATATATATATACATATATATATATATAGAGAGAGAGAGAGAGAGACAAATAGAGAGAGAGAAAGAAAGAGAGAGAGATAGATAGATGGATAGTAAGATCTCGCGTGATATTTTTTCATATATATATATATATATATATATGTATGTATGTATGTATATGTATATATATATGTGTGTTTATAGATTATATTCTATATTATATAGAAATATATATATATATATATATATATATATATATATATATATATATATATATATATATATATATATATGTGTGTGTGTGTGAGTGTGTGTGTGTGTGTGTGTGTGTGTGTGTGTGTGTGTGTGTGTGTGTGTGTGTGTGTGTGTGTGTGTGTGTGTGTGTGTGTTCTGTTTGATATTTGGAGATATAGAGACTTTAATTCAAGCTAGTACATTTTTGCAAAGCCAAAAAAAGATATTATGAATGCCCTCCTTGCTATACGCAGCTACAAAACAAAACCTACCTCTTCTGTGTCTGTTTGGAACTTTTCTGTTTGGAACTTTTCTATTCAACACTATTGCCATTAATATTGTATTTAAAATAGTTCGGAAAAGCTACAACTGAGCTTTTTTTTGTACGTATGTGTTCAGGGTTACATAATACTATTATTTTGTATTATCTATGAAAAAGGAACTTACCTTATTGAAATCCTTGTTAATGCAAGCACTATCAACTTCTGGACTGATTTAGTAAAGCCCGCATATGAAAACATTTTATCCAAATGTAAAGCACTTTGTGTGAATGATATAAGAAAGCTGCTTTCATTTCCCCATGGCTTAAGGAGCTTAATCCTCATATTTCTCGTAACTGTGAAAGGGATGCAACTGGAGACGAGTTGTATTTTATCATAGAATGTCCAATATTCAGAGACCTTCGACGAATGTTTCTTCCAAGAAAATAGTATAAACTGAAGTGCGTTTTTATTTTTTTGCCTGTTTTCAATTTTACGAACTGTTCAAAGCAGAGTGGATTATTTATCTCAACCCATGCAAAGTTTTTCAAGAATGGACGGGCGGTGAGAGGGTACACGCCTTTTTCGATGCAACATGAAATGTCTGCATGGCCGTCATATTTGTCAGTTCACCGTCATATTTGTCAGTTCACCGTCATATTTGTCAGTTCACCGTCATATTTGTCAGTTCACCGTCATATTTGTCAGTTCACCGTCATATTTGTCAGTTCACCGTCATATTTGTCAGTCATATTTGTCAGTTCACCGACATATTTGTCAGTTCACCGTCATATTTGTCAGTTCGCTGTCATATTTGTCAGTTCACCTATTGAAGTGACTGTGTGTTTTCTTCTTTGATTTTGTTTTTGTTTTGCTTTGTAAAACAAAACATGTTGTTGGTGTTTATATCCAATGTCCACAAAGGGGTCAAAGGATTACATGTTCATGATTTTTAATCGTACATCCGCGCGCGCGCGCGCGCGCGCGTGTGTGTGTGTGTGTGTGTGTGTGTGTGTGTGTGTGTGTGTGTGTGTGTGTGTGTGCGTGTGAGTGTGTGTGTGTGTCTGTGGGTCTGCGTGTCTATGTGTGCGCGTGTGTGTGCGTACATGTGTCTGTGCTGGCGCGCTCGCATCCGTACATATATGTGTATGTACATGCGTATGTCGTGTGTGTATGGGTATGTAAAAAGAGAGAGAGAGAGAGAGAGAGAGAGAGAGAGAGAGAGAGAGAGAGACGAGACACACACACACACACACACACACACACACACACACACACACACACACACACACACACACACACACACACACACACACACACACACACACACACACACACACACACACACACACACACACACACACACACACACACACACACACACACACACACACACACACACACACACACACACACACACACACACACACACACACACACACACACACACACACACACACACACACACACACACACACACACACACACACACACACACACACACACACACA
>JADBJO010002432.1:52500-55000 GCA_016801955.1 Conus betulinus
AAAGCAGACAATTGTCAGGGGACACCACTCTCATTATGGCTACCGGAAATCAGTCTTCAAAGAGAAAAAAAAAGGAGAAAAAGAAAAAAAAAAATGAAAAAAAGGGGGGGGGGGGAGGGGGGCACACAAAGAGACATTTTCATAGGGTCTATAATTGGCAGATATTTTTCTGAAAAAATGAAAAAAAGAAAGGGGGGGGGGGGGGGGGGGGGGGGGGGGGGGGGGGGGGGGGGGGGGGGACACGCAGAGAGACGTTGTTACGTGGTCTATAACTGGCAGATAATTTTGCTTCTGGAGCTGATCGTGTGATTTGTGCAGAGCGAACATTGATGATAGTCTGACCGTGCCGGCGAGTCTCTCTTCCATTCACCCTGTTCCGCACCAGCCTGTCTCTGTTCATTCCGTCTGCCATGTGCGTCTCTGCCTACCCTATCTGTGCATCTGTCTCTGTCTACCCTACCTGTGCATCTGTCTCTGTCTACCCTATCTCTGCATCTGTCTCTGTCTACCCTATCTGTGCATCTGTCTCTGTCTACCCTACCTGTGCATCTGTCTCTGTCTACCCTATCTGTGCATCTGTCTCTGTCTACCCTACCTGTGCATCTGTCTCTGTCTACCCTATCTGTGCATCTGTCTCTGTCTACCCTATCTTTGCATCTGTCTATGATTACTTTATGTGTGCATCTGTCTCTGTCTACCCTACCTGTGCATCTGTCTCTGTCTACCCTAACTGTGCATCTGTCTCTGTCTACCCTATCTTTGCATCTGTCTCTGATTACTTTCTCTGTGCATCTGTCTCTATCTACCCTATCTGTGCATCTGCCTCTGTCTACCCTATCTCTGCATCTGTCTCTGTCTACCCTAACTGTGCATCTGTCTCTGTCTACCCTCTCTTTGCATCTGTCTCTGATTACTTTATCTGTGCATCTGTCTCTGTCTACCCTATCTGTGCATCTGCATCTGTCTACCCTATATGTGCACCTGTCTCTGATTACTTTATCTGTGCAT
Source organism: Conus betulinus (assembly GCA_016801955.1). Taxonomy (NCBI): domain Eukaryota; kingdom Metazoa; phylum Mollusca; class Gastropoda; order Neogastropoda; family Conidae; genus Conus; species Conus betulinus. The sequence goes on from JADBJO010002432.1 coordinate 53,509, forward strand.
CTGTCTCTGTCTACCCTAACTGTGCATCTGTCTCTGTCTACCCTATCTTTGCATCTGTCTCTGATTACTTTATCTGTGCATCTGTCTCTGTCTACCCTATCTGTGCATCTGCCTCTGTCTACCCTATCTGTGCATCTGTCTCTGTCTACCCTATCTGTGCATCAGTCTCTGTCTACCCTATCTGTGCATCTGTCTCTGTCTACCCTATCTGTGCATCTGTCTCTGTCTACCCTCTTTGTGCATCTGTCTGTGTCTACCCTAACTGTGCAGCTGTCTCTGTCTACCCTATCTCTGCATCTGTCCCTGATTACCTTATCTCTGCATCTATCTCAGTCTATCTCATCTGTGCATCTGTCTCTGATGACCTTATCTGTGCATCAGTCTCTGTCTACCCTATCTGTGCATCTGTCTCTGTCTACCCTATTTGTGCATCTGTCTCTGTCTACCCTATCTGTGCATCTGTCTCTGTCTACCCTATCTGTGCATCTGTCTCTGTCTACCCTATCTGTGCATTCTTGTCAAAATGTTTGAAATCTCTCTAATTCCCATTTTATGACTTGTTTGGGGAGACTACCTGATGCACACAGGAGAATGATCCCTACAACCTGGCACAGGAGAACATATTTCTGTGACATTTTGCTTAGATCTCAGACAAATATTGTTTATGGGTGAACAGGAATCTGTCATCATTCGTATTGGCCGATCTGATAACTAAATGAAATTGTTCGTTTATTTAAATCCAATTTGGTTCATTTTTTTTTAATAATATAAAAATCACCAAACACAAATGCTTCTTTGGCTTCTGAATGATAGTAGCCGTATGGCTCTGAAAATGTCTACCAGTTTATTCTTTGAGACGGATTTCTGTAAGTACATACGACTAAAGTGTGCGTGTGCCGGGTTTTTTTTTTTCTTTTCTTTTCTTTTCTTTTCTTTTTTCAGTCATAATATTTCAGTTCAAAACTTATCCGAATTCTCTTTTCGCTTTAACGTCATTGACTGATTATAGTATGATAAAAAGCCTGTTTTCAACCTAATTTTGGGATAAAATGAATAGTTAAAATAATAAATTAAAAAAAAATCAGAAATAGCAAGACCAGCAGCTAATGTATTGTCAGTCAGTTGTACTTCTGAAAAACAAAACAGAGGATAGTTATTATTTTCCAAATTTATGTGGCACAGTGGATACTTCACTTAATTCATTCGGTGCATGAGTGATTAATGTTCAGGTAACCATTTCGAAGCCCTTCCTTTTAAGGACTCGTGTTCAGTGCAGATATTGGTATGTTGGAAGAGGTAGAATGGTGAAAATGCTTGAGCAACACCAGATAACACAATTACAACTGTAGGACTTGCAGAAGGAGCGTTAATAAAGTAAAAGTTTCTTGCAGAAAGGAAATGTTAGTATAATACTGATGTAAGATGTCCAGCAAAAAAAAAAAAAAAATAAATAAATAAATAAAGCCAACTGTACGAAATATACAATAAAAGA
>JADBJO010002432.1:65000-67500 GCA_016801955.1 Conus betulinus
GGGGGGGGGGGGGGCTCTCTTTGTGAGCACGGAATAGCATTTCATAAATCGTCGTGTGACTGTTAGTGTGACATGTCATAAGGTGTGTAACAGTTTATTTTCTTCTTCAAAAGCGAAAGCCTTTTGCCTATAAAACGAACCTGAGATACTGTTCCATAAACAACCACCAGACTGTGTAACAGACAAGGTCTATGAAATCGGGAGAGATGGATGCTGCCCTCATCTTTGAACAAACTGAATCCGTTTTTATTTCAGTTTTGTTTGGAAGTCGACGGGCATGATCGGAGATTTGATATTAACATAGATACTTGACCCGTATTTGAGCTCTTTTATTTCGCTGCCTCACACTCTGCTCTGTGTGTGTGTGTGTGTGTGTGTGTGTGTGTGTGTGTGTGTGTGTGTGTGTGTGTGTGTGTGTGTCTGTGTGTGTGAGTGTGTGTATGTGTGTGTGTGTGTGTGTGTGTGAGTGTGTGTGTGTGTGTGTGTGTGTGTGTGTGTGTGTGTGTGTGTGCGTGCGTGCGTGCGCGCGCGTGTGTTTGTGTGTATGTTTCTTGACTGTCATCTAATGTTTTAATTTTTAGCCTTTGTTCTACGTCTACGAGTGTCTTCTTCATTTTTTTTCTCTGGTCGCAATCTGCACTGTAACTTGCCAGTTGTTTTGTTTTTTTTTTTTGTTTTGTTTTTGTTTTTGTTTTTTTTGGTCAGCTGACAACTAGGCGCTGAGGTAGTACTCAGTATCCACGTGGGATAAATGTCCATTTCGCAAAGTTTGTTTGTCCATAAATCTTTTAATACTTTGTGCACCAATTTTTTTTTCATTTTGTCATTAATTTCTTTACGTGTGTTGGGGTTAAAGTTGAGAGTGACAGTTTGCAGGCAGGAGGTTTTTTTTTTCTTTTTTTTGCGTGTGTGTGCTTGTCCGGTCTCTCCTGGTGCCTTCCTTGCCTTTTCGTTTTTCGCGCGAAGGATCGTTCTTGGGGAGGCTCGACCTTGTCGGTGAATGGGCGAGAGCTTCACATTTACATTTGTTTGGGCTTACTGAGCACTGATTTTTCCTCCAAAAATATCTCTCTCTCTTCTTCTCTTTCTCTCTCTTTTGTCTCTCTCTCTCTCTCTCTCTCTCTCTCTCTCTCTCTATCTCTCTCTCTTCCTCTTTTTCCCATTTTCTTTGCAACATTCAGAATGAAAATGTCAATGCACTAAACACTATTACAGAAACAAACCCAGACGACTCTGCACCAATGGCCAAGGCGTTGAACTAGCAGAAGAATGTTCTCCGGTAGCGGTACATACAGATAGGAATGGAGAGTGAGAGTCGAAGGAAAAAAAAACTGAGAGAGGTCATAAAAGAATGTAGGGGAAGCCGGCATGGAAAGAGGGCTCTTCCTTGAATGAACATGATTTGATAGATTGATCGGTTGATAGATGGGTAGACTGATTGAGATACAGACGGGCGGACAGGGAAGCCGGGAAATAAATGGACAGATGGATTTATGGAGGGAGGCGAGGATGTGGTCAGGAGGATGTGGTCAGGGGGGGGGGGGGGGGGGGGGGGGGGGGGGGGGTTGGCCAGGGGTCGAAGGGGGTCGGTGGGCCTGGTCAGATGAGAGGGATGTGAGAGAGAGGGATATGACGCAAGATAGAAAAGGATCTAATATTTCATACGTGTGTCCCAATCCGTGTGTGTACGGATGCATATATCCGTGCATGTGTGCGTGTGCGTGCATTTGGACGTGGGTGCAAATGAAACTGAGGGTGAGGTGATACGTTTGAGAGAGGGGGCGATTTCCGGGATAAATAGGAGAGAGAGAGCTGGAGTGCTGATACACAAACAGGGAGACTGGTTACGAGGTGAAGACATGTTACTGGCTATGGCTTTTATTCGCTTTAAGAAATCAAACTGGAATAATGTAGTACTTTTCATGATTCTCCCTTCCAGATACCCGAATCTTACTTTTCTTCTCAATTCATATCATGCAATTGTTAAGCGTTCCGTTAAAGAGCCCTCCCATCCAAATTCCAAGAAAAAGATAGATTTCCCATTTCACATCAGGAGCCTAATCTCCATGTAGGTTTCTCTGATAGACCGGGAATGTGGTGGGGAAAAAAAAAAAGCAAAACCTTGGGCCATCCTCTCTCCGGTCACTCGCTTTGGCTCTGCCGTCTTTTTCTTTAAACGTTATTCTTGTCTTTCTTTCTTGTCGTTTACCAGTGTTTGTGGACCATTCTCCTGTCTTTGCTCTGGAAACCCGCTGAAAGCTTTTTTTTTTTTTTTCTTTTCTTTCCACGGCGAGCAGATTACGGCATGACAGTCGTTTTGTTGCGTGGTCGATAGGTCGTGCAAACTTGAATCAACTGTCCAAAGTGGGCATTTGCTGTCCGTCCTGCGGTGTCTATTTGTCTTCATGGCCTTATCATATAATTTTGTGGCTCTGAAATATAACATTTTCTCTGTGGGGAAATCCTGGCGGTCACAGCACGGCCAAATGTTCTAAGCCTC
>JADBJO010002432.1:72500-75000 GCA_016801955.1 Conus betulinus
CTTCAGAACAGTCTGCGCTTTCCCTTTTCGTTTGTTTCTGTCACTTTCCGTTGACGTTGTCCCCATCGCCAAATCCGTCCTCCGATATCCTTTCTTTCTTTCTGTTTATCTATTCATTCATTAATTTACTTCGTTTATTTATCGTTGTTGTTGTTGTTGTTGTTTGTTTTGTTTTGTTTTTTCTTTTTGCTTGAAGGCCTGTTCATCTTCGTTTCAGACCGAATGTATCCTCTTTACTTGTCCTGATTCATAAAATCCCAACTCTTTGTTGAATCCTGGCAGCTAGGCTAGGAAGTCAAAATGTTCTGTTCAGAGCGGACTCGTGCTGTCCATTTCGGCAGACTCTGTTTGCGCACGTGGCATTGTAATGTGTGTGTGTGTGTGTGTGTGTGTGTGTGTGTGTGTGTGTGTGTGTGTGTGTGTGTGTGTGTGTGCGTGCGTGCATGCTCGCGTGCGTGCGTGCTTACGTGTGCGTGTGTGTGTGTGTGCCTGCAGGCGTGCGTGCGTGCGTGCGTGCGCGCGTGCGTGCGTGCGCGCTTGTGTGTGAGAGAGAGAGAGAGAGAGAGAGAGAGAGAGAGAGAGAGAGAGAGAGAGAGAGAGAGAGAGAGAGAGAGACTTTTGTTTGTCATTATCACCGGTATGCCCCACCCCATCCCCCGTCTTCTTCTTTTTTTTTCTTTGTTTGTTTGTAATTTGATGATGACATGATGAAGCAGAATGACAGACTGTGTCTACACGGCCCTGCGTTATCTGCAGGAAGCGTGTCTCTCAGTGTGCCATTCTGGAGCAAATAGTTGGAATCGGTTGTCTTGTGTGTGATGCACTGTCGGGACAGTGCTGCCGCTGTTGAGAGGTGTGGAGCCGACTCGGAGCATTGTCGCCGTGCTGTGATGACGGCCTGAAAGGGCGCTGTGTGGTCGGTTGGAGTGGAATCATGACACTGAGAACGAGGCCTAGGGGGTTACCTGAAGAACAGGGGACAAGGCTGCGAACAATTTTGATAGTGCATGTTTCTAGCGAGTACTGAAAATTATTCAGTATTGACGCGCGCAGGGGCGGGTGTGTGTGTGTGTGTGTGTGTGTGTGTGTGTGTGTGTGTGTGTGTGTGTGTGTGTGTCTGTGTCTGTTTGCCTGTCTGTCTGTCTGTCTGTTTGCCTGTCTGTGCGTGTGTGGTGCATGTTTGTGTATATGTGGTTGTGCGTATGCGTGCATTGCTTGAGTGTACGGGAATGGAGAGAGAGAGAGGGGGGTGGGGGTGAGGTCGCCTGCATGTATGAGTATGGAGAGAGAGGGGAGAGAGAGAGGGAGATGGGGGAGAGAGAGAGAGAGAGAGAGAGAGAGAGAGAGAGAGAGAGAGATTTGTAAACCATGCGAAAAATCTTTTTAAAAAAAAAAAAAACAACTAACAGTTATATGAGTCCTATCACAAGTGATTTACTGGTGGGCATAATTTCAAATTATCTGTAAATGATCCGGATAATTTTGAATAGTACAATCCTCGTCGAACTTCAAAAAATACATCATAAAGGCCTACAAGGAACGCGCTTCCAAACATATTCATACAAGAATGTTTCCAAGTCACAGACATTCAAAAATGTAAGCAGTCAACATTCAGCTTTAACGTGTGCAATGTGCAGACCTTCATTGAACGAATACATACACACATTTAAAGAAGGAAAACAGTCTATCATACGAGAATGGTCCCATGTCAAAGGCATCCTGAAAATGAGCAAACAGTTCACAGCAGAGCTGTTTTGATCCAAACATGTCACAACAAAGTACCCACGGCCTAAGGCCGAATCCCACAGCTGTTTTCCGCCCAGTTTGAGCAGAAAAGTGAATGTTCATTCTTCGTTTTCATTGATTTGAATGCGGTTGTCATGCCTGAAGAAGACCAAAGAGGTCAAAAAGTGCTGTGTTTGTCAGATCATTTGTTTGTTTCTTTCGTTCGGCGGCAGATCTGTTTTTTTTTTTTTTTAATTTCCTCCCGCAGTCCCCTCATTTTGAAAGTGATAATGCCAGAGGTTCCAGCCCTTTTACCGCACTGCATGCCACCCGATTGGAGCACGGAAAAATTGTGTCACCCAGACCTCAGTGCTTGGTGGGGGTGCCTTTTTTTCCCAGCCCTGTATCATAAACCACGCACTAAACCCCCGCACTACAGCTTGTATGGAAACAGCTCAATCATTTGTTTCCTGTTTAGAAAGTTTCGGAGTATGACTTCAGGTGCAAGGGGAAGCAAGTACATAAATGTTGAAAAACCGACCCGCCAAATGAGTGTAAACAAACCTCGACCTTTTGGTCTTTTCAGGCAGGAGTATCGAACACACACACGCACACGCACGCACGCACGCACACACACACACACACACACACACACACACACACACACACACACACACACACACACACACACACACACACTCTCATACTGACATTATTTTTCTTGAAATACTTCTTAACGAACTAATTTCATGAGATGAAACCATCAGACTCTTAT
>JADBJO010002432.1:77500-90000 GCA_016801955.1 Conus betulinus
AAATACCGGTTCTGCTTCTAACTTTCTGTACCCATTTACCGTCAACCCGAAGACGACGTTTCGTATTCGCAGTGCGTTCATGTCAGGTGTGTTGATTCTGAACGGAAACCTTTCTGACTGCTGTGCATATTGAACATTATCAAGATTCAAATTGGTTTGTGATCATCCATAATCTTTGAAAACATCATAGCATTTATGTTTATTTGCAAATGGATTACAAACCGAACAGTAATTGACGCTCCAAAGCAAACAGAAATGATCTCATGTTTTTAGCCTTTTTTCAGGTTTCTTTGTGAGTTTATTTTACTTAGGATGCTGCAGTCACGACCAAAACTCACCATGCCGAATATTTGTGACGGCAACACTAGTTGTTTCTTTATTGGAAAGCTTTGTGTCTGAACCTTAAACTTCACTTTTTAGGGCTCTGTTCGTCAAATAGAAAGTTTTGCGAAGAAGTATACTCTTATGTAACCACCTCTGGGTTGGTGAGCACTCTTAAACTTTTATATTGATGTTATCAGCCATGTCTGTCATTCAGTGTTATAATTCAGAAACGGTGTTCTTTCCACTAGATTCTAGCCATGAATACTGACATGTGGTCCGCAGCTCATCATGAAATGGGAACGTTAGGAGGTTAACAACGGAAACAAACAGTATTAAATAGTTGTTTTTATTAAAGATAGAAACAAATGTAAAATTGAAGAAAGACAATTAAAAAACAACAGTACTGAAGAATAAGTACATGCAAAGATAAAAAAAAATAACAATAATTGATAATAGTAATATACGAAAGAAATTCATAACATGGATAATGAGAAAAACGCGAAATTGTTTAAACCGTACAAATTTGCACGACGCTGGACCGAATCATTTCGCTAACTTTGAAAATAGATATAGGGTCTATGGCGATAGCGATGATGATTTAGAATGGCATTTCATCCAGTTGTTTTTGAAAGTCGTGAAGAAAAAACAACAACAACAACAACAACAACAACAACAGAATCGTACTGACAAACATTGATGTCAACAAGGACTCAAGAAGTTGTCATTAGGGGTTCCAGGAGCTCTTTCAGTTTAAAATGAAGCAGCGCCGTCTGGAGTAATGTAGTGAAATGTCGCCAGTGTCACGGTCATTGACTGTGTTTTTCTGTTTTCCTGCATGGTAGTCTCCCTTTTTTTGTTAGCCTCTTTCACTCTGCCTTTTATCTCCCTTCAGTGTGGTCTGCCGATTTTTGTGACTCCGTGGCCCATTTCTGTCTTTCCCTAGACAGTCTTGTCTTCTCATTTCGCGCCAGAAGTACCGCTGTACTCTGACGTCTAATGGGTGACACTTGAACCATCGGTAGATGTCCATTTTGATGTGTTAATAGCCAGTAGTGTGTTTTGTGGTACATTTGTTTTTGTCGGTTGAAAAAGTAAGTGTGATACGATCGATGAAATGGTTGACGCTTTCAGCCAGGCTTGATCTTGTGTAAGTTCATCTGGACTAAGGAGCACTTTCCGCCCTCTTGGCGGCCGACCCCCTTTTTTCATTCCTATTCCGAGAGCCGCAGACACTTGACAGACCCACGAAATATCGTCTCTGATCAGAGCTCTGATCAGATGCTTTTCTTTTTTACTTAGTGGTCCGTTTTTACAGTTGAAGCCTATGACATTCGCAACATGGAAATCAAGTGTTGTCGATGATTTTCATCCGGTTTTCCAGACCGTCTCTGTGTGTTTTCATTAAAGATCTTTGATTGACGGTAATTTCAAGCATGTGTTGGCATCACGCTATCTGACATCTACGAGCACGAGTTTGGTGTACTGCAGGGAAGTATTTTTTCTCCTGCTGTCTTCTGCATTAAGATTAACAACATAACCAACTCTGTTGTCGGCTTTGTACTCTGTGCAATTTCAGCCACATTTGCTGGCATGCAACATTAACTTCAGCTTTTTGTGCAGAAGATAAGACACTGGGTAGTTGAAGGTAGGATTACTAGCTACCCGAATTACGTGTACCCACTTTCACAACTTTGGACAATATTTTGCTCGCTGAAATTCGTGTGTAGGAAATCCATCATTTCGGCAGTGAAAAAGGCAGTGTCTTGGTAGTTTTTTTTTTTAAGTTTAAAGAATAGCCTTAAATGCCACACTGCGCACGCTTGCAGTCAGAACTAGCAAGGAATGTTCTGCGAATCGAAGTACCTACTGATTTAGGGTACTGTTAAGAAGAAACTTTCCCCATCTCTACAAAGCTCTTATACCACGAAGTACCTACTGATTTAGGGTACTGTTAAGAAGAACCTTTCCCCATCTCTACAAAGCTCTTATACCACTCCCTATTGGGCTATGGCTGTGTCTTCTATGGTCTTGATCAACTTGCAAGAATGTCAAAAAGGGCTGTGCAGTCTCTATAATTCACACCGATCTAACTAATTGGACATGCACATGGATAACAAACTCTTTGAGTCGGATCCTAGAGCCAAAGACGTGTTACCATCCGCCACTGGTGACCATGAAGAAGAAACACTCGTTTTAAGGCCACTCATTTCCTTTAAGAGGTGATGAAACTCATGGTACTTTCCTTGTGGTGTACCGCCCACTATAAAACATGTTTATACAAAGTGGTAGGAGTTACATGATATCGCACATGAATTCTGAACAGCAAACTCAATAATAAACACTACGTGGAGATATTCAACCAAATGTAATTTTCCAGCTTCTCAAAAAAGTGAAATTTTCAGTCTAATCTTATATTTTAAAGAAGAATGTTTTAAGCAAATTTTGCGTGTTTAAGAAATCTTGTTTTTTTTAAACAAATGTGTGCGGCTCTGACATCGATGAGGTGATAACTCTGATAGGGCCCCTGTAGCCAGCTGGTATAAACAACACGAGTTAAATGGAACACTAGGCGGCATACTATGCTGCTAAGACAATTTGTCTGTTGAATTTTGCATGAGAAGATGAGTAGGCGCATCCATAAAGTAAACGACTTTCCGACAGTATGGCCTCGGTTTTTCTGATGTAAATCTTTTAGTACACTAAGATTTTTAAAGGTATCAGATGTAGCCTTAGATACTGTCTTTTCTTAATTGAGACACTGATTTGGAATTAAACTCAGGCACTCCAAGCAGCATCGTTGACACTAACTACCGTGCTACAGTCGTAACAACTGATGCGCTGACTTTCCAGACATTGATCTTCACTGATAAAGAAGAGCCTGGCAAACGATACTAGTGCATTCAGTGCAAACGCCTTCAACTGTCTGGAGACTGAAGCGAAATCAGAAATGACACACTGCCCTCCCGGGGCCCGGTAAAGCCACACACACACACAATACTTTAGCCATTGGTCGTACGCGCAGAACTAATACAGTCGGTGCTTTAACCCCGATGGAGGTCATGTGCTGGAAAAAAAGGGAGATTTGGGATAATAGCTGGTCCTGAGGTTGAAGGCTGGATGAGGGGAAAGAGGGATTTGGGGGGGTGTGGGAGAAGGGAAGCGGGTTCGGGAGGGAGGTGGGGGGGGGATGGGGGTGTTTGGGGAAAAATCTAGGACCATGCCTTTCAGGTTTCAGGGCCAAATCCAGAAGTGGAGTCTGTTTGGCGGAAAACTCCTCTGTGGGATCACAAGGTGGCAGCATGCATCACAGCGGGACAGTTGAGCACAAGAGTGTTCTGCACTTTCTGTCAGGTGACCATGGTGGGGCCTCTCCTCAGCTGATCTCCACGATCAGAATCAAACACCAATTGGTTTATTTCTCCGTGTGTGACACGATTAGCTGTGTACAACGATAGGTCTGATGACTCCTTCCTGACATCAGAAACAACGACAGCAGATGTTTTGTCATAGCGGACACACACACACACACACACACACACACACACACACACACACACACACACACACACACACACACATACATACATACACACGCACGCACACACGCTCGCACGCGCGCACACACGCACGCACGCACACACGCACGCAAGCACGCACACACTCACAAGTTCGTAGAATAAACAAGAGAATGAAGTTAGAGTCTTTCAGGATTATCTGGGCCTTCTTTACAGCTGATTCATGGAAATAAACAGTCGGTGTTTAACAAGTCGATTTTGTTTCTAAAACATCGACGTGTAAAAATTCGGAAAAAAAATGAATAGGTAAAAAAGTTACGGATTACTCTACTTTTGCTAAAATAAATGGTTTTAGCCTTAAAATTGCATACATTAAGTTTGGTTTCTTCCCCTGATCATAATTTAGTTTATAATGAAGATGGAATTGCATGTGGAAATCAGAACGCGCGCGCGCGCGTATGCACTTGTGTGTATGAGTGTGTGGTGTGTGTGTTCGTGTGTGTGCGTGTGCGTGCGTGCGCGCGCGTGCGCGCGCGCGCGTGTGTGTGTGTGTGTGTGTGTGTGTGTGTGTGTGTGAGAGAGAGAGAGAGAGAGAGAGAGGAGAGAGACAGACAGAGACAGACAGAATGATCACAGAGAAAACAAGAGAGTAGACGATTCCATGGCAGTAGAACAGGTATGACAGACGACGTATGATGGACAGGAGGGAAGAGAGGAGGAGGAGGACTGTGTTCTGTGGATCCCTGAAGACTGTCTACCGCTGGTGACAGGTCCACGAGGCTTTGATGGAGACAAAGTCAAAGTCGTCACCAGTCTGGGTTTTGTTTTGTTTTGTTTGTTTTATTTTTGTTTTTAGAATAGCAACTAACGAAATTGTAGAATGTGTTTTCGTATCACTTTTTTCCTGCGTTCTTCCTCGGTTTGGCTGTTTCAGATTTGATGGAAAATATATTATTGATTTTTTCTCTCACGCTTTGTGTATGTTTGAATAAAACAAGCTTTTCGGCAAACATATAGTAAAACAATTCCAGCGATGTGAGAGGTACGAGCGCAATGTAACGTGTGTGTATGTGTGTATTGATGGGGCGGGGGGGGGGGGGGGGGGGGGGGTCTCTGTCTCCGTATGCGGTTGTGTTAGTGTTTGTGACTTTGTGGGGTTTTTATTTCGTTGTTCAGTTTAACATGTGTTCACTTGAAGTGACGTACGCGCGCGCGCGCGCACACACACACACACACACACACACACACACACACACACACACACACACACACACACACACACACACACGCACATACATACATACATACATACAGTCCAAGCCGCTTATAACGAAGTCGGATGTAACGAATGCCGGATACAACGAAGCAAAAAGGTAGATCCCAGCAAAAATCCTTCTTTACATGATGAAAAATGTGTCGGTGTCACGAAGTCGGGTATAACGAAATGCCGCTTATAACGAAATGGCTTAGGGGTCCGCAGCAGGTGATCACGCCGGTTATAACGAAATCGCCGCCTACAGCGAATCATGTGTTTGGGCCCCGTGAAGAGAGCGAGCAGGACATAACGAAGTGGTTACATTTGTGTCCAGGAACCATTTCTCGGAAATACTTGGTTAGTTCGCCGTGATGTAATTTGCTTCATGCGGTCACTTGCTATTGTAGGTAGACGGAGGAGTGCCCGCATAGTACATGAAATGTAGATCTTTTATTACGTTGTTCTTTATAGAACTCACACGTTTATACATGTGTTTGACTAGCTGCATAACTTCAGATTGTTTTTTTTTTTTTAGTACAATTTCACATAGGTAGATTGTAAGTACACAGTCATTTTATTGTATGTTTGTTGTGGCAAACGTCACCTCTCTAGTTCGTAAGCGATAACATCGTATTCTAACGTCCTGAAATACGAGTTCCTTGATTGTTGAAGCAGAGCAATCGACTTACATGTAGTCAAGTTCAGCGATTGTAGACGGAGGCGAGATACCAGAGGGACGAGGGTAAGGTGAAGGGCAGGGAGGGTGTCAGACCTTCATTTAATAGGTCATTTTTTCATGCGTCTGCACGTTGCAAAGGTTTGTCACACTAAAGCGAAAACTTGAAATTATTCAAGAAGTTGAAAGAAATCCAGCGACACAGAAGAAGACAATAGAAGTATATCGAATTGCGCCGTGGACGCTTGCAACCATTCTGGCTAGCAAAGACAAGTACGAGTGCAAAAGTCAGGGTTTTGAAGGACACCACAGTACACCAGAACTCATTTTCAGGTACCCATAGGAGAGAATCAAACGAAACGTTTGACAGAATTGCTACGAATACATGTGCTTGGGGTGCCTTTGTGTAGTCACATGGACTGCTGTGTGTTATGAGGGTAAAAAACAATTTTATTATCCTTTTGAGATCTTCCTCTTCACGGTTCATGGCTGAGGTTTTTTTTCCGTCCATGTTTGACAACAGTCAGCCTCATTTGTTCTGTCCAAAAGTGTTATATTGAAGGATTTTTTTTTTCTGTCCAGTGGTCCAACAATCATCCTTTTCTCTTGTTTCGCAAAATGTGAGAATTTGAGGAATTTCTTTTTTCTTTTTCATCCAGCTGTGACAACAATTATCCTTTTCTGTTGTTTCACAGAATGTGAACATTCATATATCGGACATTATAACTACCTTTTCATTAACTATGTGAGTGATCTAATGTGTATTGTAAAGAAATCTCGATTGTATACACTAAGAAATAATAACACATCTATGACTTTCGGTGCAATAATAGAGAAGGGTATGAAATTATTTTCTTTTTAAGACCTTATTGATGCACTAATCATTTCTAGTTTTTGCGATTTTTTGCCAAGCTGTGACAAGCAACAACAACAAAAAATGCTCTACGGCAGAGTGCGAGTATTTCAAAGTCAATTACTTAAGAGTTTATTTCCATACCAGTGCATACCCCAGTGACCTCACAGTGTGAACAATACACGGACAGTGCAGAAGTCTTCAGGATAATACCATGAATTCTGTTCGCCTGTTTTACTTATTATTGGTTTCTTAGCCTTCAAATCGCAGTACAGACCTATGTGATCTGTTTACATTAATTTTGTAAACCGTTCGTTTTTTTTTCAAAGATTTTCACTACTTTGAACCACTGTTTGAATTTCTCTTCTGAACCCCCCCAAACCTGCATATGTCTGTATTTTTTACCCCAAGTTCCAGAAGAAATTCGCTGACCACTCCAGTTCCATTCCATCATTGAGAATTTGTATTCTTCCACAATGCAGATGTAGACCTTGGAGTTGTTTATCCAAGTGTCCTAATGACCCACCATGGACTTTCATCACTCCGGAGATAGGGCTTGATTTAGCCTTATACCGTAAAGACTCCACTAGCTCCTTGGCGTAAAAGTCCTTCTTCGCCGAACTGTGTTCGAAGTTTCCATCCTTTAGAAGAATGTTCACGGACGACTCCAAATCTGAAGAAGGGGTTGCCTCTGCTGTATTTTGTGCAACAGGTCCTTCACAGAGATGTTCTGAAACACATCCCACTGACAGCTTCATCTATTCTGCTGAGTTGACAGCCTTGGTCTTGGGTCTTGAAATACAGCCTTGGTCTTGGGTTTACATGTACCCGCATAATTTCCCAAAATATAAAAGCCACGATTTTGAAATTGGGAACAGATTTAATTCATTATCTTGTTCCAACGTACATTGAATTTCATTGGGATCGAATGAACGGTTGTTGATTTACAGACAATTAAACAGAGGATGGGTCGAAATCAAAAAGTTCGCAAAATCTGTTCAGTTCACAAAATCATTTCAATAGTGGGTGTGGCCACCGCCATTGGCGAGACATTCCACGCAGCGACTCCTCATCGAGTTGACCAGTGTTCTGATGACCCTCTGAGGGATTCTCTGCCATTCCAGTTGCAGCATTTGGAAGAGATCCTGGCGGTCTCTGGGAGGTGGATGGTTCTCCTTCACACGTCTCCCCAACTCATCCCACATATGCTCGATGGGATTGAGGTCGGGACTATACGCCGGGAAGATCATCCTGTTGATGCCGGCCTGCACAATGAAGTTTTCGGCCACCCGGGCCCTATGTGGCCGAGCATTGTCGTCTTGGAAGACTGCCATGGGTCCTATCCGTTGCATGGTCGGAACAACGAAAGGCGCCAGGATTTCATCCCGATAGCGGATGCCTGTGAGGTTTCCATCAATATGGTAGAGTGGTGTCTTGTGGTGGAGGCTGAAGGCACCCCATACCATAACAGATCCTCCCCCAAAGGCCCTGGTCTGGCGAACAGCTGCATCAATGTAACGTTCACCAACACGCCTCCAAACTCTAGTTCGGCCGTCATTGTGTTCAAGACTAAACCGCGACTCATCTGAAAAGAGGACCTGGGACCACTGTTGTTGGTTCCATCTCACATGACGATGGCAGAAAGCTCGGCGAGCCAGCTATGGGCTGCTAGCAGTCGTGGTCGAACAGCTGGGCGACGTGATCTGAGGCCGAAGTGGTGAAGACGACGGTTTCGTATGGCTTGACGGCTGAGGATGGTGTTATTTGCCATACGAAGCTGCCTTTGGATGCTGGTGGAAGTGGTATCCCGCTGCAATAGGGCCTGCCTCTCGATGAAACGATCTTCTCTGGGAGTAGTCTGCCTAGGCCGACCTGACCGTGGCCTCTCTTCAACGCTGTTGGTCGCCCTAAAACGCTGCTGATTCAGTCTAACAATAACTGAATGATGCACACCAAGTCGTCGCGCCACTTCAGCCTTTGCAATGCCATCTTGTATCCACGCAATCGCCCTGGTTTTGTCAAAGGTGCTAAGTTTTTTTTCGTGGTGGTGGTGGCATGGTGAGAAAAGGGCTGACAGTAACCAACCCCGCGCTTAAACAGCCAAAAAGGGGCATAAAACTCACTTGAGAGACTGCTCTTGCACGGGAAAAAAAGAATTTTTCATTTTACACATCTTGTGTCGCCAGCAAGCTTGATGCAAAACAGGCACAGTTAACGCAACTTTGCACTTTTTATCCCGCGCGGTAACGAGGTCCAAGACCCCCGTGCGCACTACCAGTTGACACAGGCTGGATTACACACTGCTGTGTGAGATTCCATCATCTCGTTTTTTAAAAGGTTAATAAGAATATTCGTGGTGCGCGATCCATGTCATGTACTACTCGCACTTTAGGCAGACTCCATCGAAACCTTGTTCAGAATTTTCCCAACCCGACGTGATCTTTGAAAAAAAAAAATAACGTTTTACATAATGATGTAAGAGGTTTTACGGAAGAGAAATTTATAACGAAATTTCCGGTGTGTTTTTTTTTTTTTTAGTAGGTGTATTTCAAAGGGTCAGGTGAATGAGTTTTTTTTTTTTATATATTTTGCAAGCTCATTTTCTGCCACTTTTGTCGTGTGATAAACTTGCTTTTTTTGTTCATTGGTATGGAGGGACATATGATTCACTTCTGTCCATGTAATCAGTTTGTTGATCTTTGTCTGCAGGTTACTTACCAGTTCAGTAGAATAACTACTGTGTGATTGTAATGAGACAAACATTGTCATAACAACACTACATACACCAGCACGTCGTTCGTTTAAATAAAAGTGTGGGTGTGTGTGTGTGTGTGTGATAAACACGTTATGCCGATATATATATATATATATATATAAAACAAAGTAGGGGGGGGGGGGGAAAACAAGTGCAGGCTAACAATTCTTCAGTCATTTTAATGATGACTTCACAAAGATTTGAACTTTTAGAAAAAAAAAAAATCGTGATGAAGAAAATGGGGAAATATATTATGAATTCGAGAAACCGTTCACTGGCTGCCTGTGGGAAAACGATTTCTTGCGTGATCTCTTGCGAAGGCCTGTGATCACCGTGATCTCTTGCGAAACTTGATCTGCTCCTCTTGCCCTTCCTAGGCCGTCCGCTGGATCGGACTTATCAGGGAGACACGGCTGATTGTGTCTGTGCTCCTGGGTGTCAAATAGAGACACACCACAGTCCATAATTCTGCGGTGTTCTCACCACCAAGATTTTCAAAAAAGAATCCACTAGCACCCCCCAAAGCAGCCAGCGAAGGATAGTAAATAGAATAAAACGAAAGTGTGGAGAGGAAAAAAAGTTGCTGATAATTTAAAGCATTATGCAAACAGTATAAAAACAGTATAAAATGTAGGGGACAATCTTTGAGCCTATGCCTGAGGATCCATTCAAGGATACAAGGGAGATCAAAAGATATGGAACAGTCTGAGTGGTCAGCTCTGCTGTTCAATAACTCAAGCAATGTCAGTGGCTAAGAATTGTGCAGGACAACCTTTACTTGGATCTCCCAAGAGATGCAATCTCCCACTGATTGACCAAACAATATAATGCTGAACAATTAAGTAGTGGGGGAAAACAAGTGCAGGCTAACAATTCTTCAGTCATTATAATAATGACTTCACAAAGATTTGAACTTTTAGAAAGAAAAAATCGTGATGAAGAAAATTGGGGAAATATATTATGAATATGAGAAACCGTTCACTAGCTGCCTGAGGGAACCATATATATATATATATATATATATATATATATATATATATATATATATATATATATATGTGTGTGTGTGTGTGTGTGTGTGTGTGTGTGTGTGTGTGTGTGTACACATACACACACAACAAAAACTGCCGAACAGTGAATGTAATGAAGAGCTTTCTAGTCGTCCCCTACCTGAAAATGTCGCTAAATAGTAAAAGCCATAAATCTCGGAAAATGTTTCCAGCGATATTGTCATTGTTACAAAATTGCCATTTTCTTGAAGACTGTAATCAGTTACAGTTACCGCTTCTAACACTGATAAAGCTAGGTTGCGTTATTTATGAAAGGTAAGTTGCATTTTATGGAAATATTATTTTCTAAAATTAACTCACATTATAAACCAAGAAACGATTCGATGCAATTTCATGCAAAAAAGGATCAGATATAGATAACGATCCTACTGAATACACAACAAAGATTGTCTATGTTTAAATATATATCTTGCCAAAGAAGGCAAAGTAAGAGGTGACTAGCTAAAGTGTATAAAGCAAGTATGGCCACATTGAAGCCTCAAATTAAACAGCTGTGGATGTTTTACTAAAATGATAACGAGATAGTAGTAAGGTGCCCTAATTTTGCTCCTGTGAATAAATGAAATAGAATTTGGCAGCTCTGACATTGGTGGATATATCCAAAATGGAGGTGTCAAATAAGAATTGGTAATGTAAGCTGGAGATGACCTTTGAATCACTAGCGAGAGAAGCTAAACTCCTCAAGTGACGACATGCCTTAGGGTTCCTCGCTTTGAACTGTGAATGCATGCCAAGTTCGTCGGAGTGAAGCCCAAAAAGGTAAGTGATAGACAGCCCTCCCTTCATTTCCCCTTCCCCTCCAAGGCCTCCGGCACTGTGCGTGTATGATGCCCTTATCATATCCACTGCCTACACGGAAATAAAACATTTTAATTCGCACAGAATGAGTGGACTTCGTTATATGAATTAGACAGCGCAGTGTTCGCATGGTGCGCTCGACAACGTTACCTGTTCGGGGGCTGCCTGTTTCGATAAGACCCTGACATGGCTGTTTCTTCTTTATGGTCACCAGTAGGGGGTGGTATAAACGTTTTAGACTGAACTGAAAGAATTTGCCATTTATCTGCATATTCCAGTTACCTTGCCAGAGGCCTATGGCATAAGTCTGACCTTTGATTTCAGATCGTTGTAAGGATTACAGACCGTGCACAGCTGTTTATTTGTGACATTGTTAGCAAGCTGATCAGAACTATAGACCAAACGGCCGCAGTCCAGTTAGGAGTGGGACAAGAGATTTGAAGAGATGGGGAAAGGTTGTCTCATCAGTACCTTGAATCTTTATGTGCAGAATGGTAACTGCTAGCTCTGATTGCAAGCGTGACATTTAAAGCGTAAGATTTGGATAAAAAAAACTACAAAAAATGGCTTCTTTGACAGCTGAAATGATGGATTTACCTTGACAACTTTCAGCAAAGTATTGTCCAAACATGTGAAAGTGGACACACGAAGCTTAGTCACTGAAAAAGTATGACAGTGTTTCACGACCCACGGTCTTGTCTTCTGCACAAATAGCTGAAGTCGATGTAGTATGCCAGCTTAGGTGGCTGAAACTGCATAGAGTATAAAGTAATCAGCAGAGCTGGTTATGTCATTAATTTCAATGCCGAAGAGAGCAGGAGAAAGAATGCTCCATTGGGGTACACCAAACTCCTGCTCGTGGATGTCAAATAGCGGGATGCCAGAACACACCTCAAATGACAAACTGAAGAGGTTTTAATAAAGACAGACAGACGGCCTAGAAAATCCGGATGATGATGAAAATCCATGAAAATACTTAATTTCCATGATGTGTGGTACGTTTTCAGTTAAAAAGAGGCAGTTATAAAATGCTGTTTGTTAATGAAAGCTTGCATACGGTGGTTTCAAGACGGACTACCTAATCTACTGTAGAATGGTATTTGCAGAAAGAAACCACACTACTCTATGGTGAAAAGGTCATCGGTTTCCAGCTTCAACGTCAGTCAAGAGTGGATCATCTTTTCCATTAAATTACAAAGGTAAATGCTCGGAGCTACTGGGCGATATTTCGGAGGGTCCGTCAAGGGTTTCGTG
>JADBJO010002432.1:95000-112500 GCA_016801955.1 Conus betulinus
CTTCACCAAAATGGAAGACTGACCTACAACCGATTGCTATCACCTTCACCAAAATGAAAGACGGACGAACAGACAAGTTTCTATCACTTTCACGAAGACGAAAGACGGACATAAATAAGATTACCATGACCTTGGCCAAATGAAAGACAGATATCAAGACAGTTACTATCACCTTCACGGAAATGTACGACAGGCATGCAGACGATTACTGTTTCTGTAACCAGTATGAAAGGACATTTATATTCTCGTTCGTACTATCCCGATAATGCAAGAGCAGAAAAAAAGAAAGTTGCCATCATCATCCCCAAAATGAAAGGACACGAAAACAAGATCGCTATTGACATCACCAGGATTAAAGGACTTTGTGCGATAAGCGGACATTTTGGCTTTTGTGAACTTGTTCGTGAGGAAAAGAATCTAATGGTTATCTTGTTTTATATACTAGCGTGCGTCTGGGTAATCTCTCTGCCAATCAGTGTCCCAAAATCAGGAAAGGGATCCTTTCTCATGTGGCGAGTCTACGATTTGTTGTACCAGAGACTTGGTGTGTCAAAATTGAAATGAGTTTTGTCCTCTGTTCGTATTTCAAACAGCGCCGGGCTGTCAGGAAAAAAGTGAGTGTGTTGTGAACACTCAGGCCATTGTCACATCTGCAAGCTCCCAAGCAAAGAACAGGCTTTATCAACTTCACTTGAATCAATGCAGTTTACTACCCAGTGTGTGAAAAGACATTTTATTAAAAAGATTTATTTACGTGGAAAAAGAATAAACCTCAGGAAATAAACGTTAAAAACTGTGACTGTTTCTTGCGTTTGCGTATGTTGTTTGTGGGTGAGAAGAATAAATGAATAAGCATCCAAGCTAAAGCTTTGATTTGTAAAGATGTGTCTATGATGTGTCCTGTGATCCTCATTGCCATGATGAAAGCGCGGACATTGGACAGTGATACGCGTGCACATTGATCGCTGAAAAAAGCACGGTTATTGGACAGTGATACGCGCTTATTAGACCCTGATGGTGCGCATTTTGTGGGGTAGAATTTGAAGGGGACGCAAATGATCTGTGCGTGTTCATTAACTGTTCCGAATGAAAGAACATAAAAGCGGTCGCTATCACGATTACCAGAATAAAAGAGGGACATGAACACAATTTATGTCATGTCACCAAAAAGAGAGGATGAACACACAAACGATGGGCTATCACCTTATTACAGACAAGATGCACATAGTATATTAACGCTTGTCAACTCGTCACTTAGGCTATCAGCGAAGAGGACATAAAGTCACGTTGTCATTGTTCTTTTTTAGCACGCTTCGCCCATTGGCAGTCTGTTCTACATTCTCTCTTTTTTTATTGCAGTCACTGGCCTGTCATTTTCTCCTCTGTGTGTGTGTGTGTGTGTGTGTGTGTGTGTGTGTGTGTGTGTGTGTGTGTGTGTACGTACGTGCGTGCGTGCGTGCGTGCGTGCGTGTATGTGTGTGTGTGTGTGTGTGTGTGTGTGTGTGTGTGTGTGTGTGTGTGTGTGTGTGTGTTGGGGATGAAGGGCAAACGCCTGAGTGTCGGTCAGGGTGTTATATGCGTGTTTTCGGAGATGCTTGGGGGGAAGGAAGAGGAGTGAATGAGGGGAGAAGGGAACGAGAGTACAGAAGTGGAAAGAGTGAAGAGAAGGAGGGAGTGGGGGGGGGGGGGGGGGATGCCAGAAGAGCGATGATTACGCCTACCACTATACATGTTTTCTGAGGGCGTGTCGCGTGTCTGTATATGGAAAGCGCTCAGAACTATCCAAAACGATGATGATGATGATGATGATGATTGTTGTTCTTGTTCTCTCATTGTTATCATTATTACTATTACTGTGATGAATATAATGATGGTCATCATTACATCAAGTCCCTACATCCGTGTGTTTCATCGTCTGTGAACATTATCCAGCAACCTTAAGCTTGTTTGTGCATTGATACTGTGGAAACCAGCAATGGTGTGCGTAACAAATCATTGTCCTGCAGCAGTAGTCGTGACCAGTGTATTGCTAAATAACAAAGTTCAGTTGTGTTACGTAATCACTCGTACAATACAACTGTTAGTACTGCTATTCTCTCAAGCAGTTATTGTTCAGCAACAACAGTGACGTGCGATTTGTCTTTTTTTTGTCAGATCATTGTGTGTTTTGCTGGCAATGCAATAAAGCACAGAGCTCTAAAGTAGCATTTCCAGGAAATGGTTGAAGCCCCAGCAAGGAAGGCTCTCAGAGCTTCTCTGGCAGAAGAAATGAATCGATAAATAATGTTGTTTCCTCCCTTAGGTTTGTCCTGACCCTCGGCAATCATCTGTATCTGTAAAGTACAAATGACACACTGAGCATTTGCCCACCTGATGTTTGCTTCTTTTCCCTTTCAACGGAATTGTATTCCATGGCGGCCGGTTGTATTGGACACTCTCTCTCTCTCTCTCTCTCTCTCTCTCTCTCTCCTCTCTCTCTCTCTCTCTCTCTCTGTCTCTGTGTGTGTGTGTGTGTGTGTGTGTGTGTGTGTGTGTGTGTGTGTGTGTGTGTGTGTGTGTGATATATTTTATGAAGGACGACAGGAAACAGTGCTCATTCAGTCTCCAACTCTACTCCTTCCACGCTTCTCTCAACCTCTTCTCTCTGTACGTCGCTCTCTCTCCCTCCCCCCCCCCCCCCCCCCCCCCCCCCCCCCATCTCTCTCTCACTTTGTCTCCTTCTCTCAAACCCTCCTCCCATTCCCCTCCCTCTGTGCGGATCTTTTGCAGAATAAACTTCTACATTTCTCTTTCTGTCTTTTTTTTTTGTCTCCCCGCCCGCCTTACTTGTTCCTTTCACCTCCTGTCATTCCCCCTGCGGAAGCCTCGCCTGATCTCTCTGTCTCTGTCTGTCTCTGTCTGGCTGGCTGGCTGGCTGTCTGCCTGTCTCTTTGTCTGTCTGTCAGTCCAGTCCGTCTCTCTCTCTCTCTCTCTCTCTCTCTCTCTCTCTCCTCTCTCTCTCTCTCTCTCTCTCTCTCTCTCTCTCTCTCTTGTCTCTTGCTCTCTGTGTGTGTGCACTTTTTGTTCATTGCTTGCGTATGCAACGATTTTCTCTTTCCATTAACTTGAGTTGTATATTAGATATTACATATACATATTTTTACAGTGTTGTGTTTTTCGTATTTTCATCATAATCCGCTTACCGAGAACCGGATGTAAGCAAGCCAGCCTGTGCGTATAACTTAGCAAAACAAGGTGCAAAATGTCTACAAACCCAGGAACTAATGTAAAAAGAAAAAAAATGTTTGGTTTTTTTTTTCATAAAAGACTAAAGGAAAAAGAGCGAGAAAGAGGTAGAACAAAGAGAGAACGTTAGAAAAGGGGAAGGCAAGGGAAGTGAATGAAACAAAATGACAAGAAAGAAAGAAAGAAAGTAAGTAAGAAAGAAAGAAAAGAAAAACCATCTAATTTAACTAGAAAGCAGCATCACATGGACACACTGCAGTGCCCTAAAAACATCCAGTGTTCCTCCGAGGCCCGGTGGACACTTCAACGGACTGTCGGTTTGCTGCTCATTACGTAATTGAAGGAGAAGAAGACCTCCACTCCATCCACAGACGGGCGCCCCTTCTGCCTCGTCCTCTGCATCCCGAGGGCCTGCAACACATACGTCAGCAAAGCCAACGGGGTTCCCATAACTTCAAAAGTTGGACGAGGACGAGCAGTTACGACGCCTCGGGGTGTCCGAGACATGAAAGAGCCAGGACAAGATGGCGTCCTGTCCGCAGCTTTGTGTCAGGCGGCTGAAAAACAATTCCATTTGTGGTTTCCATCACAGCGTACGTTGGGGGCCGGTGGCTGGCGTTACAGCAAGGCAAAAGTAGATGAAAAAAAAAACGATAATGATAACAAGAATGATGGAATAATGTAATGCTAGCAATAATGATTATGATGAAGATAGTAGTAGTAGTAGTAGTAGTGGTAGCGGTGGTGGGTGGTCGTGGTGGTGGTGGTAGTAGTAGTAGTAGTAGCAGTAGCAGTAGTAATAGTAGTAGTAGTAGTAGTAGTAGTAATGATGATGATAATGATCTGTAAATGGAAAATGTACGCATGAGCTGTGAACGAACGGCTGAACTATGAAAGAAAATGTTATAGATAAAATATAACTTGATGAAATTACCCATTAAATAAGTAATTACAAAAATATAATGAAAGATCTAGAAACAAATACATACAGATTCAAAAAGAAATGCAACTACTAATGTACCAAAATGTGCACTGGGTTTTTTTTTTTTTTCAGGCTAGTGGTCAATTCAGTTTTCCTTTATAAAGTTTTTACACTTGTTGCTTGTGAAAGTTTATAAAATTTCAGCTATTTCTCTTGCAACCTGACGACTAGGTAGTGAAAATTCAAATACTGTCCAAAGCGGACGCTAGCTGTCCATTTTGTAGCAACAATATGCTCATATAGCATTCTGTGTGCATTTTTTGTGCGACTGTTTTGCCCATTATCATTATTTTTGGTACATTTTTTTGAAAATATTGTGATACCTTCTTACCTGGAATGTCTGATTCTGTCAGCATGATCTGATATTAACTGCATTAAGAGTCATAAAATGTTTACGTAATACATCCGCCAAACATGAACAAACAAAATACACGACAAAACACGACGCGTTTCGACCTCTTAGGTCTTCTTCAGGCAAGATAAACAACACTCAGTACAATGAAAATGAAGAATGAGCAATCACTTATTTCCTCAAATTCGGCACAAGATGGGCTTTAAGAGTGACAACAGATTAGTTACTATGTAATGAATTTTTTTTTGTGTGTGTGTGTGTGTGTGTGTGTGTGTGTGTGTGTGTGTGTGTGTGTGTGTGCGAAGCGCAAGCGCGCAAGTGCGTGCGTGCGTGCGTGCGTGTGTGTGTGTGTGTGTGTGTGTGTGTGTGTGTGTGTGTGTGTGTGTGTGTGTGTGTGTATGCGTGTGTGTGTGTGTGTGTGTGTGTGTGTGTGTGTGTGTGTGTGTGTGTGTGTGTGTGTGTGTGTACATTCATGTTTTTGGCATGTGTCTGCGTATATTGGTTTGGAGAGAGAGAGAGAGAGAGAGAGAGAGTGAGAGAGAGAGAGGGGGGGATAGGACGAGAGACTTGTAAACCATGTCAGTAATCTTTTAAAAACAATCCCACATGAACAGCTATGATGGCCCTACCACAAGTTAGTAGCAGCTGAAATATCATTTCAAATTATGTTTGAATTACACCGATTATCACCAACTACAAAAACATGCTTTGTTTGAGCTTTAACGAGTGCATTGTACGCATTTGCAGTGTATTAGTTTCACAACTGATATGCAGATTTGAAATAAAAGTAAATAAAGTAAATAAAAGTAAGTAAATAAAGGTGCCACACAACAATGTTTGCGGGTAAATGACATTCAGAAGATGTGCAAACAACGAAGATTGTTTCACAGGACTTTTTTTTTCCTTGCAGACATGTCACGATAGAATGCCAGTGGCAAGGTGCGGCAGAATCAAACCAGTTCACTGCACTACAGACTTCTCAGTTGGAGCCAAACCCTAAATTGTCACGGAGACATAAGTGATTGCTTTCGCTGCCTTTTTCCCCAGTGATATTACCGCTAGCTCGGAATGTCAAACGATTCTGGAAAAGCTCGATAAGAAATCCTCTTTTTTTTTTTTTTTTTTTTTTTTTTTTTTTTTACTTTTGGGGGTATTTTGAAACCATTCTGCCCGACTCTTTCTTGCTGCTTGCTAGTCACAAGTTCACGAACAGCGCCGTTTACTGGTTCGGTTTGCAAAACAAAAATACATTATCATTTCTACCAAACTGTGCAAAGAGCAAAACGGTAGTGTGCACAAAACGTTTTTTTTTTTTTCAAAACTAGGTGTGTGTGTGTGTGTGTGTGTGTGTGTGTGTGTGTGTGTGTGTGTGTGTGTGTGTGTGTGTGACCAACATATGTTAGATGTAAAATACAGGGAACACAGAGTGGACGGAACATTCTTTGCGACTCTAATGCGACGTGGGCACAAATGGGGGAGGGAGAGACGTTTACAATATGGAATCACAGAAACCAAGTAAACGTAGTAGATTCGGAGCTAAAGAAAAAGATTTTCTATCATGTTTTTTGTTTAAGCTTTGGGACATGTTTTCCTCAGACTTGACTGAAACAGGAACGTGTCGATTGATAGAATTGTCAAAGAAGCACCTCACCTATTAACCATGACAAAATGAAAACAGGTTGCTGACAATATTTATAATCATTTATTTTATTTTTTTGAGAGAGAGAGAGAGAGAGAGAGAGAGAGAGAGAGAGAGAGAGAGAGAGAGAGAGAGAGAGAGAAGACAAGACAACATTCTTTATTTACGAGGATAATAGATAAGCACTGAGGAGCTGTTTTCCATCCAGTCCTCGCCCTGAGTAGGGGCTATAACATGCAGTGAAATGAAATAATGTAAGAAAGCAAATAAGCAATCAAAGCGGTCATGCAATCCTAATGGAACATCAAATGAAAATAGAAGAGGAATTAATAATAATAATAATGATAATAATATAATAATAAACAAACAAAAAATAAAAATGCAAACAATGAAGGGGAAGGAGAGGGTGGGGGTGGGCTGGGCTGGGGGAATATATGGAAATGTACTACAACTTTTTAATGAAAATTAAGAGAGAGAGAGAGAGAGAGAGAGAGAGAGAGAGAGAGAGAGAGAGAGAGAGAGAGAGAGAGAGAGGGAGAGAGAGAGAGATGGGAGAGGGATGGGGGATTGGGGAGAGGAGATGGGAGGGGAGAGGTGGGGCACAATACATTCCAAATATGGTGTACGGCGCCACTAGGAAGCCCCAGATTGCTGCTAGTTCGTGAATGCATGGCATGTGCAGCGATCACCAAGAACTGGATGCATTTCGACCGACACTGCTGGCGTCGATTCATCCGTCGAAAGCTGACGCCACGTTTGCAATGGCTTTAGTAGTTGTGGTTCCAGGAAGCAGAGAAGGGGGGGGGGGGGGGGGGGGGGGGGGGGTTAGAGGTTAGAGGTGGTTGTCTTGGGACAGGACCAGTATGGGTGTGGACGTGACTGTGTTCAGGAAGGGGAGAACGAGCAGTGTGTGAACAGTGCTACATAGTGCTGATTATGAGATGTACATAGATGAGCAAAACTGGATAAATGATCGTGCTAATCATGTAATGTCAATATATCAGCAAAAATAGATTTAAAAAAAAAAGCCGAAAAGGGAATAAACGAATAATCGATAAACGAATGAAAAAATAAAGGAATATATATCGAATGAATGAATGATATGAACAAATAAACAAATAAATAAATGATTAAATGAATAAATAAAAGATTGAATAAATAATTGCTGTATGTAGCCATCGAGACCAGCAATTGTGACTGCCACTTTTCAGTTTTTGTGTCTGGACCTTTTTTTTTTGTCCTCCGAGGTCTCTAGAGGTCTCCCCGCTGCATCTACAAACCGTCGATCTCCAAACTCATTTTCAGCAACAGAGCCAGCCCTTTCTCTACCTGTTAGATCTGTCTGCCGACCGGAACCCCATCTTTCTCTGCCTGTCAGACCTGTCTGCAATCTTACCATCCCTTTCTCGTTTCCCTCACTCCCACCTCTTCTCCCTGTCTTTTCACGTTTCCTCTCTCTGGAACGGAGTACATACCATGTTACATAGCCTGAGCGCGCGCGGGCGCGTATGTGTGTGTGAAAATGCAGATTCTTTCTCCCAGTTTACTGTTCTCTTATTTGCTGTCAAGGCCGAACACATGTTTTATATCCCATGTCAGATGTTCACAAACCGAACGGGTAAGAAACATCTCTAATTGCTTTGTATGTAGAACATAAGTAGTAGTCCTACTTTACTTTTTGTAGATTACATGTTTGTTTGTTATTACGTAGGTTGCTAAAGCCACCGTGAGTCACTAGGCCAGGTATTCGTGACGTGAAACTAGGTACCTGGTTCGCCACACATCTAAACATTTGACCATCGCTTTTCAAGGTTCTGTGCTCTAAGTCAAAGGATTTGAACTTTTATGAAGAAGGCCTTAATGCAGCTACCCTTGGGTTAGTAATTACTGAAACATTTTATAGTAAATGTTCCAAGCCTTATCTTTATTACTTTTATGATTCACAAACAGCATTCTTTCCCCTAAATCACAGCCTCGAATAGTGGCATTTTGATGGCAGCAAGCATACCGTAGTGCAGTATGACTGGAAACTTGCGGAGGTTGACAACTGCAACAAACATTACGTTATGTCTTTATACAAAGAATTAAAGAAAGAGAGAAGAAAGCAAAATATAAGGAACACAGAAAAGCAAGGAACTGTGATAAAAGAATGAATTAAGAAAAAAGTAAATGTAAAGATCAGTGTTGATAACAGCAAAAGTGAAGACATCAATAAGTAAGAAATCAATATGATTATTCACAACGAAATTCCCTTACACAAATAATGATGAAATACAAAATGAATAACTCCCACCACCACCACCACCACCACCACACGCTGGACAATGACTGTTTCAATTGCTTTGAAAAAAAAGGGGTCTGTGGCGACAGCGATGATTATGTAGAACAGAATGGCATGTTGACAGATTGTTTTGAACGCAGCATTAAACAAATAAAAATAAATAGATAAAAAGCACTGACATATTGAAGAATATTTCGCCACCAGAGGCTCAAGAGGCTGTCATTAGGGATGGCAGGAACTCCAGTTGTTTAAACCGTATTGGCGGCGTGTGGAAAGTAGTGTAATAGAAATGTCACATTTCATGACAGTCTGACTGTGCATATTTATCTCCCATTATAGTAGTCTCCGTTTAATGGTTTATCTCTTTCACTCTGCCCTTTCCTCCAGTTAGATGTCATCTGCTGATTTTGGTGTCTCCATGTTCCATTGATATCTGTCTTTTCCGAGAAAGTCTTTGTCGTTTTAGTCCAGAATTACAATGAATAACAGATCAGCAGTACGGCTGTACTGTGACATCTAAAGAGTGTGAGATAATTATGTGCCATTGGAATGGGCGATAACTGTCCATTTTGCAGAGCTGATAGCCAACAGTGAGTGTTTGTAGTATGGACGTTTTTTTTTTTTTTAATTTAAATCTGTTTTCTAGAGTTGGTTGTTGTTTATCTACTTTTCAATTTTTTTTTAAAAAAGAATTTGTGACAAACTCAATGAAATGGTTCATGCTTCAAACGCTGCCTGATTTCAGCCCTCCAGGCGGACAACCCATATTAATCCAATAACCAAACCCGCCAAACACTTGACCAGTCCTACCAAATATTACCCAAAAGCTCTGTTCAGTTGCCTTTGTAATTTAATAGAAAAGATTATGCACTCTCGCCTGACGTTGAAGCTGGAAACCGATGACCTTTTGGCCACTGAGCTGTGTGATTTCCGCAAATACTATTCTACAGTTGACATTTACTATTGAAACAATCACATTTACTATTGAAACAATCTGCACCGTTTTCCTAAACAAACACTACGTTGTGGCAGTCTTCTTTTTACCCAGAGAGAAAGTCTAAGACACCACTTGCAAGTTTAGTATTTTAGGGATTTTCGTGACCTGAGTTTTCAAGGCCATCTGCTGTTGAAACATCTCTGGCTTTCTCTTTGCTACAGTGGCCATTGCTGACCCAAAATTCAAAACACCCTCCTCTCCGAATTTTTTTACCGCTACACTGCCCTCAAATCTGATGAGCCACCTTACTCCCAGTCATGTCGACATTTGCGGTAATAAGATGGCTGATCAACTTGCCACGAATGCCACGGATAAGGAACTGTATACTGTTTCCATCCCTCACACTGTTCTGAAATCGAAAGGTCAGACTTAAGTCAAAGGCCTGGCACAGGAACACACAAGCAGTTAACAAACTCTTTCAGTTTGCGTCCAAATGCGTACCACTGTCTGCACCACCATCTCCGCACTCTGCCGACCCTTGGCATTATTGACAGGATCAAATGGCATAACTCACATAGGATCGCCCCCCACCACGATGTTACAGCGACAAAAGACGGCAGAATCAGAGGAACCACTGTCAGCCGAGTGATCGATCGCTTCCTCCACGGCGTGGTGCCCTTCACGCTGGCTGAACAAAGAGCTACGTGCCGCTGATTTGCTTTACAAGGCCGCCCTTGGTGGGGTCGGGCCTTGTCTGTAAATGAAACGAAAAACTACGACAGTAGATGTTGGATGTTTAGAGAGCGGCCAGGCAGCCTGCAAAGTCACATGCATTCCTCTGTTTCGCAGCCATCATCTACACCTGTCTCACCAGTCCGCCCTTAGAAGAAATATGCAAACTAAATTTTTCGTGACTGGGAAATTCGGTCCATTAAGAGTCTTTTAAACGGTTTTAAACGGTTGTGTAAAGCATGAACTTTGACCAATTCACAATCCCAATACGGCCACACGTCGGCTGGGCTATAAATGGCGTGAATCAAATAGACTTGAATGGAGTAGTGGGTAGCTTACATGTTACGAATTCATGTCAACAGATGCACAGAGATATGTAGACGTATCCATACGGTAAATGACCTTTAGGACCGTTCGGCCACGATGTAACACACTGTATGATATACTGTGATAGTTTTTTTTAAGGAAATGTTGGAAGCCATTGGTGTTACACTATGTTCATCAGCCTTCGGATGGGGATTGAATTCAAATCCTCCCAGCCCTGTCAACGATACTGCCCACCGCGCATCAGCAGCTAGTAGCAAGCAATGCGTTTCCAGACATTGATTTTTAAAGAAGAGCCTGTCCAAACATGTAACAGTATTCAGGGCAAACTCCCCCCCAACCGTTATGAGCTTGAAGCCAAATCAAAAATGATACACCGCCTCCCCAGGGCCGCAGTAAGGCCACACACACATTACTTTGGCCATTGGTCGTGCACGCAGAACTAATTCAGCCGGTATTTTAACCCTCATGGGTGTCGTGGACAGGGAAGAAAATTAGAGTTTGAATGAAAGCCGATCCTGAGGTTGAAGGCAGGGTGAGGAGAAAGAAGGGATGGGGGTGTCTGGGGGGAGGAAAGCGGTTTCGGGAGGGAGGTAAAGGTGGGGTTGGGGTGGGGTTGTTCTGGAGAAACTCCGCTTCCTGCCTTTCGAGGCGCATGCATGATGACGAAGACCAGGAGTGGGTTTCAGGAGGGAAGTGAAGGTGGGGATGAGGGTAGGGTTGTTTTGGAGAAACTCTGCTTGATGCCTTTCGAGGCGAATGACCCAAACCGGGAGTGGAGAGTCTCTATGGGGAAAACTCGTCTGTAGAATTACAAGTTAGCAACACACAGTGAAGTTTGAGGTCAACATAACAGGGTAGTTGAGCACAAGGAGTTCTTCGCTTCCTATCATGTGACCAGGGTGGGTGTGTTCACTCTGCTGGTCTCGACGATCAAGGTCAACATCGGAAATTAAAATCTGTTTGTTACTTGATCAGCAGTTCAAGATTCGTTAAGGGCAGAAGACTTGTTCCTGGGACAATAAACAATGATAGCAGATTTTGTTTACATGGCGAAACAACACATTTACACAATAACAAACTAGTGTTACTTACAACTAATCACACACACACACACACACACACACACACACACACACACACACACACACACACACACACACACACACACACACCACAGGTGAGCGCGCTCTTACACACGAGCTCATGTAACAAAGAAACTTGTTAATGAAAATAAAATCTCAGGCTCGCCCAAGCACCCCATTTTTTTTTTTTTTTTTTTTTAGCTTATGTTTTGTGCCACCTCTGTTTGTCTTACCTTATTGACCACATCGGTGGCACTACCCCCACTCCGCTCATTCTGGCTCCCCATCCACAGCCACACCCCGGACTGTACTGCCGCAGCGCCGGCACCGGGAATCCGCACGGAGCAGTCGACGTCAACTCACACCCACACACTAGTTGCTTCGTCGCAGTCAGCATAAGTGATCGTCCCCTTCCGGAGGGCGCCACTACGTCCGTTCAACGGCAGTCCACAAGAACTTGCCACAACAGTGACCTCAACTCGAACTTACCAAGAGTTAAGACGTGAAGAGGAAACCGAAATTGAGGTCACCATACGAGCAGGATATGAAGGGCCACAGAATTTAGACGGTTTCACGCTGATCGATGAGGGTGATTAAGACTCTGCTGTAGAGTATCATTCTGGCCTAGACTGCATGACGACGGCTGTGCTCTACGATTCTTTTCCTAAATGTATCTCGGCGTCAGCCGGGCCTGAGAAAATACGCGCACCTGCAGTGTTGGTCGAGAAATTTGAGCAACACTCTCAGAGACGCATCAGTCCGATAGACGAAACTCGACTGTTTGGTTCCAATCTTCTCTATTGAGCCCATGGCAAACTAGATAGGTCGGGGCGGGAAAATCACACAATTCAGTGGTTCTGATGGGAATCGAACCCACAAACTGCCAGTCGGAAATCCGCGACGCTGTCCACTTGGCCACGGAGGTTGGTCAAGTGTGTGTGTGTGTGTGTGTGTGTGTGTGTGTGTGTGTGTGTGTGTGTGCGTGTGTGTGGCGCGCGCGCGCGCGAGCGCGCACTAAAGAGAGAGAGAGAGAGAGAGAGAGTACAGAGGAACAAAAAACATCTTTACATCGTAAGGTAAACACAGATCAGGAGGAAACAGCTGCCTGGGGAAAAAAAAGACAATCACAGAAACGAACAAACTAAGAGAATAGGCGGATCGTCCCATCTTTGACTTCCGTCGAAAGCCGATGACGTTTCCATGGCAGTGCGATAGGTATGATAGACGACGGAAAGGAGTAACATGGGGGGGGGGGGGGGGGGGGGGGGGGATGGAGAGCAATGTTTCATGGGTCGGTGATTGTCCCTGAAGACCGTCTGGGTCGGTGATTTGTGGCCCTGAAGACGTGTTGTTGACAGGTCGACGAGGCTGTGATGAACAGCAGGCGCGTGAAGGTCGTCACCAGACAGGCTCCTCTGAGAATAACAGATAATGAAACTGTAGACGGTGTTTTGTTCTAACCCTTTTTTCCTTTTTTTTTTTTTTTACCCGCCCTCGCGCTTTCTTAATGTGTGTGTGTGTGTGTGTGTATGTGTGTGTGTGTGTGTGTGTGTGTGTGTGTGTGTGTGTGTGTGTGTGTGTGTGTGTGTGTTCGTGTGTATGCGTGTGGGGGGTGGGAGGGGCTGGGGAGGGTAATCTGTAACGTTGGTATTTTTCGATAATGACATGTACTACCACAGGCAAACTGGGCATTACGGAAATTACAGAGAAAACCGTTCTAGCCATCTCCTGCAAAGATCGCATTCATCGCAAGAGGCCGTATGTTTCTTAGCGCTACAGAATTGTAGTTCCCTTAAAACTGTGAACAATTATAAATACCACTTCTGACATTGATAACCGATGTGTTATGCAAATAGTGTAACAAATATTAATTCACATCAATTCGCATTTCACGGAAGAGAGACAATTTGATGGATTTTCAGTGAGAAAGAGAAGCAGATAGAGAGAATATCCTACTTGAGTTACCCTACTTGTTATTGTTTATCCTACTTGAAGATAAATATCCAACTTTACATAGAACGAGAGTAGGCAGTTTGAATATTTGCTGTCAAATGTAAAAAAAAGTAAGAGTATATAATTTCAGGTCAATACATCAGGTATAGCCCACTGACGCAGCAAATCAAACAGCTGCACATGTCTCTATTCTAACAGTTACAACACCAATATGTCATATTATATGTGCCTTTTTTGAATGGATCTGATACAATTTGGCAGCAGTTTTCTTAACAACGTTACCCTGTTTGCGGTTGCCTGTTTTGAAAAAAAAAAAAAAAAACCTGTGACACTGCACGTGAGTCAAATCGGCAAACTCTCTTCTTTTTTTGAATGTAATCGCCCTGTTTTTGATAGTTTGTGTTATATATGCGAACAGGAGCTACCATGGGAAGAGAGAGAGAGAGAGAGAGAGAGAGAGAGAGAGAGAGAGAGAGACCTGCTGCTCAATGTCTTTTATTCCGTCATTCGGCAGTACTCGGGTTCCAGAGGAGTGAAAGACGTCCTGGAAATCTGGTGTGTGTGTGTGTGTGTGTGTGTGTGTGTGTGTGTGTGTGTGTGTGTGTGTGTGTGTGTGTGTGTGTGTGTGTGTGTGTGTGTCTGTCTGTGTGTGTGTCTGTCTGTGTGTGTGTGTGTTTCAGTGAGTGTCTTTTGTTAGTGTGTGTGTGTATGTGTGTGTGTTTTTGAGTGAGTGAGTGAGTGAGTGAGTGTGTGTGTGTGTGTGTGTGTGTGTGTGTGTGTGTGTGTGTGTGTGTGTGTGTGTGTGTGTGTTGAAATGATTAAGTTCTGATGCTTTGGTACTGTCAGTGTTCCTTTTCGAAGAAAAACACTGGTAGAATCGTATCCTTCAAAAAAAAAAAAATGCAGGCAAAATAGAGCATTCCATTGCTGTGATACAGGCATGGCAACAAGTTCAGTGATGCCAAACAATAGAGCATTCCATTGCTGTGACACAGGCATGGCGACAAGTTCAGTGATGCCAACAATAGAGCATTCCATTGCTGTGACACAGGCATGGCGACAAGTTCAGTGATGCCAACAATAGAGCATTCCATTGCTGTGACACAGGCATGGCGACAAGTTCAGTGATGCAAACAATAGAGCATTCCATTGCTGTGACACAGGCATGGCGACAAGTTCAGTGATGCAAACAATAGAGCATTCCATTGCTGTGACACACAGGCATGGCGACAAGTTCAGTGATGCCAACAATAGAGCATTCCATTGCTGTGATACAGGCATAGTAACATGTTCAGTGATGCAAACAATAGAGCATTCCATTGCTGTGACACAGGCATGGCGACAAGTTCAGTGATGCAAACAATAGAGCATTCCATTGCTGTGACACAGGCATAGTAACATGTGCAGTGATGCAAACAATAGAGCATTCCATTGCTGTGACACAGGCATAGTAACATGTGCAGTGATGCAAACAATAGAGCATTCCATTGCTGTGACACAGGCATGGCAACAAGTTCAGTGATGCCAACAATAGAGCATTCCATTGCTGTGACACAGGCATGGCGACAAGTTCAGTGATGCAAACAATAGAGCATTCCATTGCTGTGACACAGGCATGGCGACAAGTTCAGTGATGCAAACAATAGAGCATTCCATTGCTGTGACACAGGCATGGCGACAAGTTCAGTGATGCCAACAATAGAGCATTCCATTGCTGTGATACAGGCATAGTAACATGTTCAGTGATGCAAACAATAGAGCATTCCATTGCTGTGACACAGGCATGGCGACAAGTTCAGTGATGCAAACAATAGAGCATTCCATTGCTGTGACACAGGCATAGTAACATGTGCAGTGATGCAAACAATAGAGCATTCCATTGCTGTGACACAGGCATAGTAACATGTGCAGTGATGCAAACAATAGAGCATTCCATTGCTGTGACACAGGCATCGCAACAAGTTCAGTGATGCAAACAATAGAGCATTCCATTGCTGTGACACAGGCATGGCGACAAGTTCAGTGATGCAAACAATAGAGCATTCCATTGTTAGGACACAGGCATGGCGACAAGTTCAGTGATGCAAACAATAGAGCATTCCATTGCTGTGACACAGGCATGGCGACAAGTTCAGTGATGCAAACAATAGAGCAGCATCCATTGCTGTGACACAGGCATGGTGACAAGTTCAGTGATGCAAACAATAGAGCATTCCATTGCTGTGACACAGGCATGGTGACAAGTTCAGTGATGCAAACAATAGAGCATTCCATTGTTAGGACACAGGCATGGCAACAAGTTCAGTGATGCAAACAAGTTTCCAGAGGTTGCTAATACCAGCGTTGAGAGTTACGATGAAGCTGAAATGAAAGAGGAGAAGAAAGATGTCGGTGTGTGGTCGGTGTGAGATGATATCAATGGCGGGTCGATTGCGTCTTGGGGAAGACAATGCAGGCCAATCCTGCCATCTGTCTCTCCTTGTGTGGAATCCTGCTCCAGCACAACAGTTCGGCCCACAGTTTTTTTCTGTCAAAAAAAAGGACATTCAGGTGTATGTCACTCTATGCATGATATACAAATCTGATAACAGGATCTTGGCCAAACGCGTTTTTTTTTTTTTTCCATTTCCGAGGAACGCGTTTTATCCATTGGAAGTTTGTGCTTCTACCCTAGGGAAAATGCTTCAGAATGTTCTCAGTGGCAACGCTCAGCTGCTTACGTAGAATCAGTTCTGTGTATGTCTGCAACACAACCCACTCTTTTAGATGACAGAAACACAAAGAGAACTTTCTGTGCGCCGTGCTCACCTCCTCCCCACCCCCCCCCCCCCCCACTCCCCACCCCACCCCCACCCCCAATCATCGCAATCGTTTGAATATCGTTGTTGAAAATGATTAGCTTCTACCGAACCATGCGTGAGTCTGAATTTGTCCGCCCTCGTTGGTATAAGCGTGTTGTATCGCAAAGGCCATGAGCAATGGGGGGTCCTTACGTAACATATTACTCGAAATGCGCGATTTCTCGATGCTTTCCACTGTTTGTCTCCTTCTTGAGCATGTCGTACAATGTGTAACCACAGACGACAATGGAGATTCAAGTAGCTGAGAAATCACCGAAAATTAAGATTCCTTTTGAGTCCATGTATTGTCAAACATGACTAGCAGATATGTCGGATTGTACAAAGATCTTACTAGGGCCAATCCTTTCATCAGTTTGCCAACCACACCCAGGTATGAACAATCAGGTAGAAATCACCAAGCCTAACTATGAATTTCTCGAATGTTCACCTCCTCCATATTAGCATGACGACTTTGTTGGTAACAGACCGATCAGGAATGACAATGTTCCACTCCTGAGCGAGCTGCGTGAATGCATTAAGGGAGACTTATAACAGGCCTCATGTTCACAACCGCAGACAGCTTATTCATGTCTCCACATCTTTCCCAGTAACATCCCAACTGTCAAATCTGGAATGTTCATTTCTTTGTGTGAATATTTCTAAGCCTTGACGAAACCCACAGAAAGTCTTACATCGAAACCGTTTCTACACCCTCCTCTTGAACGTTCAAGACAGACTCCACAGCACTCAGCACAGCCCCCATGTTTTGTTTTGCAATACATGGTGGAAACTGGAATGGCCGATAATCCACTGTACTGATCATACGATGATGATTCATGACTCTTGTCCTGCTGTGGGTTGTTTGTTACCTGGCTATCTTTCACAGTGCCCAGCTTCTTGTCCGCACGGTCATTACGACCAATAAGTCCGATCATTGCATTTGTCTAATGGCCAAAAGTCGATTTTTTGACCCAGTATGTCCACAATGTTTATTTTTCTGGTTGTGCGTTAAGAAAATTCAGATTGTAGCTCTTAGGATGGTTGTACGTATAGGATGTATGCTGCTTTCGGTTCATTGTCATTTGTTGAACTGAGCTACATTGATGATGATGCCTTCAGCGTCTTTGACTATGAACTTAAAGCTTTCTTC
>JADBJO010002432.1:122500-127500 GCA_016801955.1 Conus betulinus
TCTTGCTGGTATCAACATACAGACCCTTCTTGATGTTGCTGCACATTTTTCACATGTGGAGATGCACAGGTATGGCAGCATAATTTGATATGGTTATATAGTGATGATGATGATGATGATGATGATGATGATGATGAAATGGTCATAAAAAACCCTAAGAACAAGAACAACATTAGGAATGATGACAATAATAATAATAATAATAATAATAACAAATGCAGCATTCCTATATCCCCTTACTTTGCCTCACAGTACTTCACAACATACCAATCCAAACACAGTCATACTCGCACATACTAGCAGGCACAACCTCCGCTCTCCTGACACCCCACTCCCCACCCTCACCCTCCCCTTTCCTCTCCATACGTCCGTACTCCCCCCCCCCCCCCCCCCCCCCTCTCTCCCTCTCGCCCCTCTCGCACAACCTCACACATGCATCCTGTGTAAGAAACTGGAGGAATAAAGGAGATAAATGAAAATGAGTGACTAATACTTGAATGGTACGGGAAACGACTGAATGAGCGCCAGTGAGCTGCTCTTCGGCCGGCTCTACCTGGGTAGGCAGCCCGTTGAGTGAGTGAGGTAGTGTGTTTATTGTAGAGCGCTTAAAGCTTGGTCTGTGACCGAGGATAGGCGCTACATAAATACCCAATATATAATATATATACATGCACATACCAGACACACACTTTTTTGTCAACAACCCTATTTCCAGCGTCAGCAAACTCCCGCTCGCGTGTATGCACACACGCACGTATATTATGAGAGACAAAAGTGGCACGTAAAGAAAACAAACATGCAAACAAACAAAAAAAAAAGCAAACAAAAGTTCATTTTCGCCGGAAATCTTTGTACTGTGTTCAGGACTTTTTATATGCCGTGTTACCCAATACGCTTATAATGTAAAATCAGCAGACAGCAGCATCACGAGTGTGAAGCCACTGATGAACATTTCTTTCCATTCCTTAAAACCACTCAAAAACATGCAGGGATCTACTGCATAATTATTACCGGAAGAAATGTATTTGACGTATGTATCGTTATCCTTTGTCATCCGTATCCGTATATTATTCGCGCGGAGAAAAAGACTGACACAGAATAGACAACGCAGATTTCGGGCGTACGGACACTCAGTAGTAGAAGCAGTAGCTCTTTGTTTCTGCTGGAGCGATTGTCACGTCGGACACACACATGGACACACTTGTTGCATTCCACACGCAGTAATGGATCGTCAGCTTTACCGAGAGCAAAATGTTTGACATAGTCACACAACTAACAGCAAATATTGTCTAGTTTGACGTTGTTGAAAATGAGCTCCAAGACCCAGTCTTTGATATTCCTTAGAAAAATTGATATATACAAATGTTGATTCGAAAACAAATCGTTTCTATCCGTCTGTCTGTGTTAGATTTACTTCTCAATATAAAACTGAAAAACAAAAACCGAAATGAGCTTGCAAAATACGCTACTTTCAATACAAATGGCTATGTTACCAAATTTTAGTTCCCGATGCTGCTTATAACATTAGACAAATTGTGATTTTAAAAGTCGAAAATAGGGTGGACTTATTTCTTTTTCGCTTTTAAATTGTTCTTCCCTATCATTCTAAAAGAATTTGACCCCCACCCCCACCCCACCCCCAAAAATGTCGCGAAGGTGGTCATGGTATATGCAAAATGTCAATTTGGTGTGTGTTTTTTTCTGTAAAAGATGCTCTCCTTCGATTTTGACATGATTTTGTTTTGATGTTTTGATGCAGGGGGGGGGGGGGGGGGGGGGGGGGGGGGGGGGGGGGGGTGGGGGGGGGGGGTTCGATGCTGTCGTTCATTTGGGGGGGGGGGGGGGGGGGGGGGGGGGGGGGGGGGACATAAGCAAGAGTTCTTTTTTCAGCAAATATCTTCAGTTAGTTTCCTATCGCTCAGCATGTGAAAATGATTGTAAGTCTGACCAAACGCAAGAAAAAAAAAACCCAACACTTTCTTGAAAACTTGCAGTGTTAGAAGTTCGTGTCTTCGGAAACCCAAGAGATGGGAACTATGGAGAACACTTTGGAGTTGAGTCACTCCTGTCTCACTGGCGCCAGCTGGGGCTTCCGAAGGACAGGGAGACTCCATGTTGCCTTGCCCGCTTAGAGAGGCACACAGCAGAAAACCTTACTGAGGTTCAGGTACCAGTTGACAACAGTAAGTATCCGTGAAGATCTTGTTCCAAACTGTTTCCGGCAAAAATGACGAGGGCTGAGCGAAATTCTCACGTCCTTCATTTGATCTTGTTGGTTGATTAGCTGATTGTTGGAGTAAGTGTCGTCTAAAACTTCATTATCACAACAGATTACTCTGTGTTTAAATTGGGCTGGTCAACGTAGCCATGGTGAGCAGTCATCCGCTGTTTTTTCTCCTTCATTTTGCATACCTGCATATTTTTCTGTAATCAATTATCAAAGCAGATCTTGTTAATATGTTGTTGTCAGCACCTCCCGTGTTGTCGTGGGTTCTTGTCTTGTGCTGATAAGCTGCTGCTGTTGGGATCTTGGCTTATGAAAAAAAGCAAACACTTAGACCACTGCTTATGGTCTACGGAAGAGGGAAGATCAAAGGAAACCAAACAAGCAAGCAACCCAAAATTAAAAAAAAAGCAAAGCATTGTGGAAGATTTGAACCTTCGGGCCAGGATTCTCTCGGTTCCTGGAAGAGTGTGTTATTGAGTAGGTCACATTTTCTCCTTCGGAAATGGTTGCCATTTATTTCATTAGGGGGTTCTAACTTTTGATTACCTTTTGCTCGACCTTTTTTTTTTTTCTTTCTTTTTCATATGTGTTTATCTTTCCTCTGTTTTAAAACACGGCCTTGCTCCTTGGAGGCCGACTGTGTTGTAGTAACATTAACTGAATCTCTCTTTTCATTTCCGTTTCTAGACTGCATGCTTGCCTCCCTGTAGACGAGTTGTCCCCCTTCCTGTTCCACTTTTGCCAAATTACGTTCCTGGCTGACGATGGTGACGAGGCAGGGGATAGGGTTACTGCGTCTCAGCTCGGAAATTGCATTGGATTGTGGGCTGCTCTTCTCGCCGTTTCCTGTTCTTCCACCACATTCGGCCTCCTGATGCTCTTGCGCGCTCGAGCGCGCGCGCGCGCGCGCACACGCACACACACACACACACACACACACACACACACACACACACACACACACACGCACGCACGCACGCACGCATGCACGCACGCACGCTCACACACGCACACGCAGCGCGCACTCACATACATACACGCTTATATACACACACATACATGCACATGTACGTATGCGTGCGCACGCGCACACACACACACACACACACACACACACACACACACACACACACACACACACACACACACACACACACGCACGCACGCACGCACGCACGCACGCACGCACACACACACACGCGCGCGCGCGCGCGCGCGCGCGCGCACACGCACGCACGCACACGTGGGCTTACACACAGACATCCTTTGACTCTGGTCTGCTGATCAGATTTTAGAACGCTAATAGACCACCTATACATAAACCCCCGTAAGACTGCGTTACATCACGTAGGTTGAATAGAGGAAATGAGACTGAATGGAAGCCGCTAATCAAACAAAATTGTTCGTTTTCACATCAGCCACTGCCAGGATTACATGACTAGTCAAAAGCAGGCGAAAATTGCATGTGGATAAACTCGAAACGGAAGCCATGTTTAACTGAAATGACGCAAAACAACAAGATGTAAGGCCACGCGTTAATCGGTTGATGTCTGATGAAAAACCTCAAAACCCTATTCCCCTTTCCTTCCTGTCCGCACTTTGAACAAAAATGGCTTACTTGTATTTGTGTTACCAGCAGCAAAGCAAAATGGCTTTACTGTATTTGTGGACCAGCAGCAGGCAAAAGGGCATTGTCTCAATGAGTTATAACGTCATTGACAAGGGAGATCACTCTTAAGGCAGGAAGGTTTTAGGAGGTTTACTTATACGGGTTAGTGTCGCGATAGTTTTGAATTAGAGTCAGGTTAGGGTTAATGTAGGGGTAGCGTTAGGCAGATGAAAAAAAAAAATTAAATTTCATAAAGCTTCGTTGATTTGTATAAAAAAAAAAGAAGTGCCCTTTTCACTCGAAAGGCCAAAACCATAAGGTAGACTTTAATTCTAATACCTTTGTAATTCATCTTTTTGCACACACGCAGCTCGTATTGCGCCATGGTGCATGACGCACATAGATGTTCTCCACAGGGATTTAATTCGTAATGATGTCCAGCTCAATTCAAAGTCTTTTTTCACAGTTTTGTCACGATAATCTGTGATATTCCATAAGACCTAGCGAAACAGTAGCAAATAGTAGATAACTAAACAATACTTGAGTTTTACATGAAAACGCAGTGGCCAAAATGTTGCCACTCCATTCTCACAAACGCAGGTCAAACACAAATGGGCCAGTCGTCAAATGGTGAGAGCGTTTGCCTGTGGAGCTAACTTTTGCGGTTTCGATCGTTCGTGGGTTTTTTTTTTTGTTTAATCTTAATTACCTGATTCAGTTCGGGGATGATTAAAAGCGGGGGAAGGAGAGGTTGGGCTTCGCCTTCCAGCATGCTGTATCCTAGGCACGGCGAATCTCTGACAGTTCGCTGCCCCGACGGCCAAAAGGCCATGGCAAGTTTAATCCTTTTTATGCAACAAACAAGTAGGGTAACTCTTGCTACATGATGAAACAAACTCACGCCCACAATCCAAAGGAATG
Source organism: Conus betulinus (assembly GCA_016801955.1). Lineage (NCBI taxonomy): Eukaryota > Metazoa > Mollusca > Gastropoda > Neogastropoda > Conidae > Conus > Conus betulinus. Next base: position 127,258 of record JADBJO010002432.1, read on the forward strand.
CTGCTTTCGACACCGAATCAACCTAGCAGATATGACAGCACAGAGCACACAGAACAAACCAGAAAACGTTCCTTTTTTTCTGTTTCCTTGTTTTTTTGTGTGCTCTGTGCTGTATATGCTGCTAGGCGATTTGTTCTGACGTAAGCAGCATTCGTTTGGAGTGATGCAGGCGTGTGTGTGTTTCCTCATGGGAGCAAGAGTTACCCTCCTTGTTTTGTTGTTTACTGTCTACTGTTCCCTGTC
>JADBJO010002432.1:132500-140000 GCA_016801955.1 Conus betulinus
GTGGTATGTGTTTGTTGTCAAATCATTGTGTTCATCCAGTAATGCTGTGAAACGCATAAGTCTGGAATAACAACACCAGAGGAAGGTCGGAATCCCAAGCAAGCGGGCTGTCAAGGCTGCGATGGCACAAGAAAACAATCAATAAGTAACGACAGCACCCCCACCCCGACACCCCCACCCTCACCCACGCCTCCATCCTGACGCCCTGACCTTCAGGTGTCCGCTGTAAAGTGCAGAGCACGCATTCAATGTTGCACGCTTGATGTTCGCTTCTCTCCCTTTTCATGCGCAAGTTGCTTTTCAATGGAGTTTTATTTGCTGGTTTCCCAGGGTGACTGAGAAAATGGCTGGTACGATCTGTGTTGGTTAATGTTGTGTGAAGGACGTCAGGAAATAACGCTCGTTTATTTTATTTCTCTCTCTCTCTCTCTCTCTCTCTCTCTCTCTCTCTCTCTCTCTCTCTCTCTCTCTCTCTCTCTCTCTCTCTCTCTCTGTGCAAATAAAATAGAAAGCCTGTCAACTCTAAAATCAAACGTTTCTTCGACCACCACTCACCCAAGCTCTTAGTTCAGCATCATATGCAGTCAGTCATTCATAGAGTATGGGTCTACCTTATAGGACTATGCTAGTGCTTATTCTCTGAAACCATTACTGAAGCTACAGAAACGAGCACTGAAATTAGTCCTTCTCGAAAAGCAGTGGTCTTTTGGACTCGGACTAGGAAAAGGTTCAAAATTTTTCCCCTAAAGTCGTAGATTAGAATACATCAAAGTGATCATAATGCACCAGATTTCGTCAGGGACACACCTCAACATTAATTCACAGATTCTCAGTGAATTACTCAAGGACCCTTTCGAAAATCCATATCCCTATTCCAAGGACTGACCTATTGAAATCCAGTCTAACATATTCAAGCTACATATCAACAAATCCGAAATACAGATCTGACAGACAAACGCTACATTCCTAGAGATTTTTTTATGTTTAAAGTAGGGGCTTTCTATTGAAAACACTAGTAGAAAAGTTCCCTTGGTAGTTGTTTAGAGCCTTGGATGGTAGCATGATTACTCCTTGAAGGACTCAAAGAGGCGAATGAAAACCAAGCAATGGCAGAAGAAAGCCTGCAGATGATAGTCTGGTGTGGCCTCTCTAGCAGAGACATTGTCTGGTGTCTACAATTCATGCTGATCACGAAACTTCTCCGGCCTCCTCTGATACACAGTACTGTTACCATGGCGCACGAATCAATGGAGGCCAGAATCACTGAGGTATATTCTATTGTCGCCTGGCAAAGCTGAAGTTAAGCTTGAATTCCGTGTTGAATGAGTACAAAGCTGGCAAAGGTTACATGTCATGCTTGAAGAATCGGGAGACAAGAGTCTGACATCAGTCAGCCCAAGCTAAAGAATGACAGAGAATGGAGTGTACGTGAGGCAGTGGGTGGGGTAAAGGAAAAAATGAAGATTAAGGAAATAACAAGATAAACACAAACCAACAAAGGTTTGAGGTCAGCAGGAATGAAGTGGTGGGCAAAGGCAGAATGGAAGGTAGAGACATGGTGACACAGGAGTTCAAGAAAAGAAGAGGATGCCAATGAAGAAACTCCAGAAGGCAGTCTAGCTAGGACAACATGGGCATAGGCTACGTGGGAAAATGCATTCCAACGAAGACTCTCTTCTGGAATGAAGAATGGCACATGGTTCCTGTTAGGATCAGCCTCATCCTGAGATCTGTATATGACTTAATTCCCTGAGAATTTAAACGAACATGAGGGAGATCGAATGACCCTCCGTGTCCGCTTTGTCAGTGCTAACAGTGGAACATATTCCGAGTACATAGAAAGCAGCGCTAACCCAAGGAAGGTGCACATGGAGACACAACCACGTGCTTAAGATGACTGCATATATTCCTTTAGCACAGACAGAGGACGCACCACATCACCAGAAGCTCCAAAAGTGGTATGCTAGACGACAGACGGCAACAAATCAGAGTGTGGCACAGCTGTGACATCAAGAGTATGGAACTGGAGGCCACAGGATAGAGGAATCACAGGGAGTGCACAGCGGATCTTCCAGAATGGTGAAACCGTGACCGGATATCGTGATTCACTCAGGTCCATCAGAAGAAATAATTCTGATCAAAACTCACTGTGCCACGAATGGAGGGGTTCACATCCACAAGACTGAGAAGTACACTAGTCTAGCCAATAGCTAAAAGGGATCTGGCTTCCAATACAAAATCCTCACCATAGAATGTGGAGGAAAGGGGGTGGAGGAGTTGTCGCTCATCAGCCGATAATCTCATGATGAATAGCTCCGGATTTCTTGTAGGAACTGGACCAGAACCTAAAGGTAATAACAGAGGCAGCTAAAAAAAAAAAAAAAAGAGTTCCAGCTGGATCTGGTCGAGGCGGAACAAACGCGAACTTGATTTATGCTACTGTAATATACCATCTGCATACAAGTGTGTTCAGCTCCCCCCTGTTGGTCAGTCTGATCACAATGCCATTCATCACTTGCCAGCTTACAGACCAAAAGTGAAAACACAACCTATCACTAAAAAGCAAGTGCAGTGTTGGACACAAGAAAGTGTTGATTAATTACAGGCTTGTTTTGAATGTACAGATTGGAATTTGTTTTTGAATTCTAGTTTTGACATTAACGAAGCCACCGATGTTATTTCCAGCTACATTTCTTTCTGTGAACACATGATTGTACCTACTAAAACTATCAAAATATTTCCCAACAAACAAACCTTGGGTTACAAAATCTCTGAAAATAACTCTAAATGAGAAAAAAAAGAGCTTTTCAATCAGGCAATAAAAGCGATCGTAAGGTTGTACAAAAGAAACTGCAAACGGAGATTGAAGAATCAAAGAGAGCTTACAAGAGAAAAGTTGAAAACATGTTCCAGAATGGAAATATGCGAGATGCATGGAAAGGAATAAAGGTTTTATCAGGTTCAGGAAAATGTTCAAACCAAAATATTAGTAACAAAAAAACAGCAAAAGAACAGAAGCAATTTTCAGAAAAGCTGAACGATTTTTACTGTAGATTTGATGATAAAGATTTTTTTAGTAAAGAATTAAAGGAAGTGAAGGAAGAACTCCAAAGCAATGTTAAAAACGATGTTGATGGAAGTGATTCTGTTGTGATTGAGGAAAATGATGTTCAGTTTTTTTTCAAACGTTTAAATGTGAGAAAGGCAATGGCCCTGATAATATCTGTGGAAAATTGTTGAAGGTGTGTGCTTCTCAGCTCTCCTATGTTTACAGTCGTTTGTTTACCTGGTCACTTAGAGAATGTATAATTCCTGTTTTATGGAAAAATGCCACTGTATGTCCTGTTCCCAAAAAACGCAACCCAAGCTGTTTAAATGATTACCGACCAGTTCGCCTCACATCTGTTGCAATGAAATGTCTTGAAAGAATTGTCCTCGGTTATGTTTTAAAAGATACTACACAGTACCAAGACCCGTTTCAGTTCGCATACCAACAGAACAGATCAACAGATGATGCCACACTCACACTTCTCCATCATGCTTTTTCACACCTCGAAAAAACCTGCCTCCTTTGTACGCATTCTCTTTATTGATTTCTCATCAGCATTCAACACCATACAACCACATCTGATGGCAAAGAAACTCATTAACATAAATGTGGGTAACAAGCTCATTCTTTGGATAATTGATTTTCTTACACAAAGGACACAGTCTGTTCGATATCAAAGTGTTGTTTCGTCTTCCAGAGTCATTTCAACTGGCGCACCCCAGGGTACTGTTTTATCACCAGTGCTTTTTACTCTGTACACAAATGATTGTTCAGGAAGTGATTCAACTTTGTACATTAAATATTTCAGATGACTCAGCACTTGTGGATCTTTCCAACTCTGATTCTGTTTACTTCAAGGAGGTTCAAAGATTTGTTGACTGGTGCGATCATAACTATCTTGATCTGAATGTAACAAAAACGAAAGAAATGTTGATTGATTTTAGAAAGAATCCAAAAGCTGTACCACCACTTTTTATCAAAGGTGCTGAAGTAGAACGTTGAATCATACAAATATTTAGGAACTTTTATAGATAATAAGCTGAATTTTAAATCCCATGTTGAGTATGTTCACAAAAAATGTCAAACCAGATTATATTGTCTTCGCAAGCTGCGATCATTTCATGTGAAATACTGACATTCTTCGGACATTTTATTCATGCTTCTTGGAATCTGTTCTAACTTTCTCATTTATGTGTTGGTATGGTGGGTTGACTGTGAAGAGCAGAAATGTGCTTGAGAAAGTGGTGAACGTGGGAGGAAAAATCGTTGGTGAGAGACAAAAAAGTCTGAGTGAGTGAGCTATACAGGTGCCGTGTTGTTTGTAAAGCGAAGAAGATTACGTGTGACCAGACCCACGTTCTTGCAAATCAGTATGACCTCTTCAGTCAGGACGAAGATATCGATCGGTTAAATGCAGAAGTGTCAGATTTAAACAAAAGTTTTATTCCCCTGTCCATTGATTTCATGAACCGAGAAGATGTTTAATTGAAATCCAAATTCCTCTATATAAATGTATGTCATATGTGCGAAAATGGGTAATGTGGCTAAATTATTGTTTATTTGCTGTGAATGTGTGTGACCACAAATTAATTTCTCAAATTGAGATAAAAGTTTACTTGACTTGACTTGACTTGACTTGACTTGTTACACTTCCTACCCAACAGGTGTCCTATAGGGATATATAGGCAAGACATCTCCATCTGGAATGGCAAAGCCTTGAGGCGCTAATCCCAGTAGCGCCAGAAAAAAAAAAAGACAAAAAAAAAAAAAAAAACCTGACAACGAAAGGGCTTCTAGGAGTCATGACGTGGATGCGCCCGGTCCCCGTAGAATATAATGAGTTGAAATATAAGACCCTGCCGTCTAGCGCTTCCGATAATTTCTTCCTAAGGTGTGTGTGTGTGTGTGTGTGTGTGTGTGTGTGTGTGTGTGTGTGTGTGTGTGTGTGCATGCGTACGTGCGTGCGTGTGTGTGTGCGTGTGTGTGTGTGTGTGTGTGTGTGTGTGTGTGTGTACACACACACACACACACACACACACACACACACACACACACACACACACACACACCACAGAGAGAGAGAGAGACAGACAGACAGACAGACAGACAGACAGACATAGAAATTGAATTAACATGCCTCTGTTACTCTTCATTTGTTCTGTCCGCCCTTTGGCCCTCGTCTCCATGATACATGTATTCATTACTGTAAGTCATACGGGATCAACTCTCCAGTTTTATTTGCATGTTACCAAGGTGACCGGCTCACTGGGAGGCTCGTGTGCGACAAACAATATTTTTTTCTCTGCCTCAAGTATTCATCTCTCATTTTTTTTTTCTTTCGATTTGATGCTTAAGACAAGTTTGCTGACTGCATTTGCATGTGAAATGTCGATGATGTCCTCATATTTTGACCCTCGCCCACACACACACACACACACACACACACACACACACACACACACACACACACACACACACACACACACACACACACACACACACACACACACACACACACACACACACACACACACACACACACACACACACACACACACACACACACACACACGCACACACACACACACGCACACACGCACACGCACGCACGCACGCAACACAGCACGCACGCACACACACACACACACACACACACACACACACACACACACACACACACACACACACATGTATCGGGCGCAGCATAACACAGATGCATTTTTGTTGGGTCAGTGCAGTCCTCATTGTTTCAGCTTCTCTCGTCAAGCTACCGGGTTTTCGCAGAATCTACGTTCATGAAAGCTGCAAATATTGTTACATTGTTTTTCTTTGTTGATTTGGTTTCAGGTTTCTGCTGCACCGGAATGCGCGTGCTTACAAACCATTACTTCTGTTCTGATGAACTAAATTTGGTAATTAGCAATTTTGTTACCATTATTTTTTACGCTTAATTTATTGCCTTACTACTCTTATATTTACATATATAAATTTCAGCTGAAAATCGTGCGCAGTGAGGTCTTAAGACGTAAAAGATGTGGTGTAGGGTATATGGGCAAATCCGCATGCACCGTCACCTTACTAAAACTGAAACTTATCACTTCAGTAGTAGTAGTAGTAGTAGTAGTAGTAGTAGTAGTAGTAGTAGTAGTAGTAGTAGTAGTAGTAGTAGTAGTGTTGTTGTTGTTGTTGTTGTAGTAGCAGTAGTAGTAGTAGCAGTAGCAGTAGTAGTAGTAGTAGTAGTAGTAGCTGTAGTAGTAGTAGTAGCAGCAGCAGCAGCAGCAGCAGCAGCAGCAGAAGATATAGAAGTATTTTCCTTAATATTGTTGTCTATCATAGTGTATTATCATTTTAATCCGTGTTGTCTCCACTTCAGCCCTGATTTCCATTCCATGGTTTTTGTCGTCCACCCAAGACCAAAGTTTGCATCCAGTTCGAAAAGATAAGTGCCTGTTCACCCTTTGTTTTCATTGTCTAAATATTATATGTCTTGCATGAAGAAGACCAAGTAGGTCTCGGTGCGTTCTTTCGTTTGGCGGCGCAGTAATTCAGATGTTGTTTTTCTTCTCGTTTTGGTTCTTTAATGTTTTTCAGATTAATGCACTGCATAAACCAAACGTGGAAGAAATCATGAAAAGAGATATATAGTCTAAGAATCGACGTTGATGGTCGTCTTGTCATCACACCAGAAGTTCACATAACGGTAGCTTTTTTTTAATACGGATTGGTACTTTTTTTTTTTTTTTTTTGGTTGTTTTTGGCTATCATTTTTTCTTCTTACTGAGATCATCAACAATACTTTCGTTCGTAACAGTAGTTCTGGGGATGGTGATGGTAGTCCTACTAGCCGTAGTTGTAGAGTTAAATCTGGTGGTCTTGTATGGAAAACAAAATTGGGCTTACCATGTCGTGTATCGCAGAAGGAATGCTGAAACCTTTGTAACTCGCTTAGTGTGGAAACGTTGAGAGCTGTAAAGGATGTGGACACGATGCGAACTTCTCCATTTGAAGTGCTTTGCACTATGGAGATCTAGACTACGAAGGTAACCTTGTGCTGTCACAACGTAGACTATATAAAGGTCTGTTTCTAGTCACTGGATTGAAAGGCGTGGGCATTTGACGAGTTTTTTTTTTTTTTTTTTTTTTTTATCTGTGGACTTTAGTCTGCACTCAGGCGCGTTTTGTGGAGCGTGACTAGGGAAGACAGGGATGGGGTTTGGGGATGGAAGAGTCATTTTCTCGTTTTGCTTGTGACTACAAACACTTAATATTATCTATGTCTCTTTTGTCTTCCTTTGAACTTCATGGACACTCTTCAGTCACCGATGACTGGGATACGTAGCAGGATCCGGTCTTTGTCAGACACAAGATGCACGAACGTCACTATACACACTCCTGTCATGATGGTAGTAGTGCCAGCGCCAGGTACTAGTTATACATTAGAAGTGGCTGGC
>JADBJO010002432.1:150000-152500 GCA_016801955.1 Conus betulinus
CTTTTTTGCCCCTTTGTGTTGAGGCTGAAAGATGATGTGCACTCGCAACTCGCCGCACTGCAGCACTGGAGAAAAAACGAATTGTTGGGAAATTCGTTAGAATGTTATTGACCTTTTTCTTTGCCTGCCAACGTCGCGATGTTTTCTTGTTTCATTTCTTCTTTTTTTTTATTTTTTCGTTTTTCCGGAAAGAGAGCCTTTAGGCTTATTTTGGAATATTTTATTTAAACAGATCCACAGAGCGAGGAGGAAGGGGTGGGATGGGGATAGGGGGGGGGGGGGGGGGAGGTCAGTCCCATCCTATCCGTCTTGAAGTGCACCCCCCCCCCCCCCCCCCCAGTTAACTCTATGTCAGGACATAGTGGATACGACGGAAGAAAAGGAAATAGTGCTAGTGCTGTTTGTTTTTTTTTTTTTTTTTTTTTTAACTTTCCAAACATTTTTCAAGAGCCTTCACTTTCGATCTTCAGTTGTTTCCCTGGTTGGAGAATAAACATATTGCCCTCTAAGTTCATCAGTCTCCCTGTTGGATTGTAGCATACTCCCTAATATGTCCCTAGACCTCCCTTTGGAGTGTAACATACTGCCCATTGAGTTCCACAACCTCCCTGTTGGAGTGTAGCATACTGCTAATTGAGTTCCTTAGCCTCCCATACTGCCAACTGAGTTCCTTAGCCTTCTACTGGTAGAGTGTAGCATACTGCTAAGCGAGTTCTCCATCGTCTATATTGGAGTGTAGCATACTGCCCTTGAGTTCTCCATCCTCCCTGTTGGAGTGTAGCACACAGCTAATTGAGTCCCTAACCTCCCTGTTGGAGTGGAGTGTAGCACACAGCTAATTGAGTTCCTTAACCTCCCTGTTGGAGTGGAGTGTACCACACAGCTAATTGAGTTCCTTAACCTCCCTGTTGGAGTGTAGCATACTGCTAATTGAGTCCCTTAACCTCCCTGTTGGAGTGGAGTGTACCACACAGCTAATTGAGTTCCTTAACCTCCCTGTTGGAGTGTAGCATACTGCTAATTGAGTTCCTTAACCTACCTGTTGGAGTGTACTATACTGCTAACTGAGTTTTTCATCCTCTTTGTTTGAGTGTAACATACTGCTAATTGAGTTCTTCATCCTCTTTGTTGGAGTGTAACATACTGCTAATTGAGTTCTTCATCCTCTTTGTTTGAGTGTAACATACTGCTAATTGAGTTCTTCATCCTCTTGTTTGAGTGTAACATACTGCTAATTGAGTTCTTCATCCTCTTTGTTGGAGTGTAACATACTGCTAATTGAGTTTTTCATCCTCTTTGTTGGAGTGTAACATACTGCTAATTGAGTTCCTTTGCCTTCCTGTTTGAGTGTAATATACTGCTAATCGAGTCCTAACCTTCCTGTTTGAGTGTAGCATGCTGCTCAGTGAGTTGCAGTATGATGCCTTGCCCACTGAGTTTCTTAACGTCCTCGTTGAAGTGTTACGTACCACGTCACGATTTCCTCAAGAGTCTGCTCTACATCCGAACACTTACTGTTCATAACGGCTCCAGAGCATGACAGCATCTCCATCATGTCATCTATATTGAAACCCACGGGGGTCTGATGCGGGAGACGGTCCGCTTGCTTAAGGTGGCGCTTGACATGCTTCCCACTTGGTCTTCCTCACTGTGTCCTTCTGAGGTTCAGGACTTGGCTCCACATCTCTGAGACGTAAAGGTGAACGGTCATGGAGAATGTTCTGCGGCAAAATTGGCACTCTGGTGCAGGAACATGTTTTCCTCGAGCGCTTAAAGCGTTCTGTAGCGGCCCTTAGAGTTTGTCACCAAAATTGAAATACGATGCAGATTTCCGTCGGATTCCATTTTTCGTGGGTGTAAGTGCGTTTCGGATTTCATTCGTTGTAGGCCCCTGTTTGTATCAGCTGCAGTGACGCCACTGTCTGACTGATTGTGTGGAGATCGGTTTCGGTCATATCAATTATTATTGTTTTAGTTCGTTCTAAACCAAAAACAAGCAAACAAACACAAAAAAATCGCTAATGGACAGCACGCTAGTGTTCTCGTAGTTAACGTTGAACAGCATCAGTATCTTGATAAGCAGAGCCAAACGTCAGCAAGGTGCCAGTTCTTCAGCAACTTGCGGCAGCCTCAAAACTCCAGGTAGAGGAGCAGCGCCAAGAGCGCACCTGCTGCTACAGCACGTCAAGCCAAGGGGGCGGTCCTGCTCGAAGCAGGCCCTCTAGCCCATTGTGGCACACACGTTCAGTAGCCAGGGTGGAAGCCACCTATCACTCCGTAGCCAGTTGGAGCTGACGGCTTGGGGCTCCATCCTGAGGTTCTTCTCACAGTACTTGCCTCATTGCTCATGGTAGGTCTTCCGTCAGAAAAGGTCAATAATGAACCAATGGAATAATGCGTCATGCTGGCATCAACAGAAAGAGAAAGCCGACGACAGTTCCGACCAGCCGCAAGAAACTTCACTGAATAGCACGAATGGCGAAACTCAGTATGTACAGTA
>JADBJO010002432.1:155000-157500 GCA_016801955.1 Conus betulinus
ATGCAGATGTGGAATGGAAATCGACGTCATCACAGAAACAAGTGCAGAGGTAAAATGGGAAACCGACGTCGTCACGACCATTGATGCAGATTGGAAGGAGGAGGGGGGGGGGGGGTGGGGGGGGGGGGATTAGAAAGCGACATCTTAGCGTTGATGGTGAAGGGTATATCAAACTTCTATCACCATAAACAGTGCAGTTGTGGTGAACTGGAAACTGACATCGCCACAGATATTGCTGCTTGCAGGGGAATGAACCGTGACGTCGTCCGAAACACTGGTGCAGATAGGGTTGGGGCAGTGACGTCACCACAGACACTGATTCACACGTCATCAAGATAACGATGCAGAGGGGAAACGGAAATTGACGTCATTACGGACTCTGGACGCAGATGGGGAAATAGAAAGTGTGTGGTCAGTCCAGTGGTCATACGTTCCACGGCTTATCCAGTATGTGTTGAGGACAGCTCTGAGTTGGAGGTCGGTGAGGAACTTCTGGCTTTCCTGCAGCTCACAGAATAGCGACTTTTTGCCAGAGGAATAAAAAACTGCTCATGTTTCATTCCTCATTGCACGACTCATAAGGCGACATTTAAAAACCTTTCCCTCCATGAATGCCAAACAGCGGAAGAAATGTTGTTCTGTGTTGAGTGGACGAGGACCGCTTCAGTCATCTTGGAGTTGAGGGGGTTAGACGATTTATGGGTACGCAGGTGGCTGATCAGGCAGATGAGAGCACGGAATGTGCGGTAACAGCTTGGACAGGAATGTGAGAGATGTATTCTTGATCGCTAGCGTGGGCTTTCCTTGCTTGTGTTGTGCTGCAGCTCTCCTTTCTTCACATGAATAGGCGCAATCTAGCTCGATCCATGGCAGTATGTTCCCATGTGTCAGGATTGATCTTAAATGTTTTCATGGATGTTTTTGAGACTGTCTTTGAAGCGTTTCTTATGACCTCCATGGGAACGCACTGCTTGTTGCAGCTCACCATACAATTGTCTCTTGGTTAGCCAGCGGTCTGGCAAGCGAGCTAAAAGAACTGCCCATCAAAGCTGAGACAGCATCAGAATGGTCTGGATGCAGAAGAAATAATGGGAAGGACGGATGTTCTGATAAGGGAGATGTGTCTGATAAAGGAGATGTGTCATCTGGTAAAGAAGCGTCAATCGTTAAAAAAGGAGGCCTAACGTTATCAGCCAGTTGGAATAGATTCTGTTCTGATCACACAAACACAGCTTCTTGTAGTAACGTTTGCTACCGTATCCAGAACATGTTCAGTTGAGGAAAGAAAAAAGAAAAGAAAGAAGACATGCACTCAAATATACATACATACATACAAACATGCTCACCATTCAGTCATTCTCACGATCAATCGCATTGACGTCTGAAAAAAAACTGCTTGTCAGAAACGCACTGTTCCCTTTTTTTCCCATTCTGTTCATCGTGTGTTTCTGAAGCATTGCTCTGCCCTGTTTGTGTATTCATTTGTGCATTTGTATTTTAGGAACTTTTCAGGAACTCTGCAATCTGCTTCCCTCTTCTTGTCATGATTTTACCGAAGATTGCTACAGTCACAAGGGAATAAAGGCATGCTCTAAAAGCCCAACATGTGTGAATACTTTACAGGAGAGTCTAAGTAGAAAAAACAATATTTTGTGTACTTACGTTGCAACTGTTTTAGTCCCCTCTGCAAGGCATTCATCACGCTCGTGTCTGCAAATGTCTTTGGCCAGAAGCAGCTCTGTCCACAAGTGCACAAACGTCCCAGAGAAGTGCTGAGACAGTTGGCCATTCCTGTTTGTATGGTCCCTGGTGAAACAGGAACGTCGTGGATAGGCAGTGTGGTTTTCTTTATTCTGTTGGTTGGATATTTTTGTTAAGAGGGATGCTTTCACACACTCCATCCTTAAAGTTTGGCTACTTTTCATCCTGATACAGCATAAGACTTAATTAAGGGAGCCTCCCTCTCCCCCTCCCCCCTCCCTCCCTCCCTCCCCCTATATTGCTAGGTAGACTAAATGTAACGATTTTCGTCTTTCTTGACTTATTTTCTGTCTCTGTCTGTGACCACCCCCCTCTGCTTGTGATATGACTCCCACGCCATGAATTTCAGCTCCCTGTTTTCAGCCACGTGCATGTGTCTCGACACAATCCTGCTGTCTTAGTGGAGTGTCTAAATTCTAACATGTGAAGGAGAGAAGTGAAGAGGAAAATGATCCCAGAAAGTATGTTTAACATTCTCAGAGATCTCTGTGGCCTTTCATTATCCTCTGATACCATCGATGATGAACAGACGTTACAGTAGCCACTAGACTGAACTGATCACATTCCTAGACTGACGGTCCGCAAAGAACGATCAATATCAAATCACGAGACAACCCATGAGAGAATTGTTTCTGGAATTGTGTGTGTGTGTGTGCGTGCGTGCGCGCGTGCGTGCGTGCGTGCGTGCGTGCGTGCGTGCGTGCGTGTGTTGTGTGTGTGTGTGTGTGTGTGTGTGTGT
>JADBJO010002432.1:162500-165000 GCA_016801955.1 Conus betulinus
GTGTGTGTGTGTGTGTGTGTGTGTGTGTGTGTGTGTGTGTGTGTGTGTGTCCTGTAAAAAGCCTTGAGAATTAACTTTAGACATTTAAAACAGATCCAAAAGAAAATAGGGAAGAGGGGAGGGAGGGCGGGGAAAGGGGTTTAGTCCGTCCTATCCGCCTTAGCAGTATGTGATTCAAAAATCATGACATACTGGATATGATGGAAGACAAAAAGTGCCGAAACTGGTTAAAACTTGGCAAACACTTGTCAGATAGCATGCTAGAGAAAATGGAAGTTGATGCATCGGCTGGAATAACGAGACGTGTAGCATCATTCTGAAACTACCGATAATATGATGGGCAAAAATTACGTGACCAAACTGCCAAATTAACCACATTTTCATATATCATATGTAATTTCCAGCTGTTTGCTGTTAACCACAAACACAGTTTATAAAAGCAACCTATTTTAAGCGGTTTACAGAATGCGTGAAACGACACACTTCCGACAGACATGCTAACGTTTGGAGGCCTAAGTCCTGTGTGATTGAAATCGGATTTTTCATCACAGTTACCACTCTCCAGCGACCTTCGCACAGACTGGACCATTCGGCGCTCATTACCAAACAGTACAGTTCTCCGACAGGCCATGGTATATCTACAATACAGACTGAAATCTTGATATCGGATATCACTCACTCTTGCAGTAAGCGCGGACGCCAGTGTCGCTGCAGCCGTTGCAGGTAACTCTCCACGACCTAAGCTGCTGAAGAACTAAGAAAGCTTTCCGATACACCATGCTCCACTCGATCACCTTTCATCCGACCTGCTGATCTCGTGTGTATATGCGAATGTTCTTTCCCGCAGCATTAAGAACTCTAGTGTACCGCTCACTGAAATACTTAGTTATATTCATTCTATGTGTACATCACTGGAGAAGGTCCCTTTTCTGATCTTTAACCCTTACAGTTAACATGGGTCTTTCTTTGCGTTGCGTTGAAGATCAGACAGATTGTTAACGAAACTCCTCACCCAAAAGAGAGCGTGCTGGCATATGTTTTGAAGCAAAAAAAAAAAAAGATACAGAAATGAAAAGAGCTGTGCAAAGTTTAGAATGAGAATCATGGCGTACATCCCTCGCATGTAAAAGAATGATGAGACTGGCTGCTGGGGGTGACATCGGGGCAATATGTTTCTTTGACTTTTCAGCCACGTTGGAAGGTCTGTTGTTAGGATGGAACCCATGCGATGGAAGGGGGGAGTAAGGACGTAATGGAAATTGGCTCATTTCTTTGGAAGGGTGAGGGATCGCTGTGGACTGTCAGCGGAATTTTCCAGGTCGGTAAAAGTGAGAGAGTTTGGGTTCTGTGTAATGTCATTTTAGATGCTCTTGAAGGAGGTTTTTTGTATTCCCCATCGGCATTTTGTGCATACTTGTGTGTTCCTTCGTTTCTTGTTTGTGCGTGTTCTTCAAGACACTTGCCTTGAATTGCTGACAGTTCATACATGGCCTAGAGAATGACTGTCCAGAGATATCTCATTATTTGCAGTGACTCGACATTTGATGATAGCAATTATGACACTTGTCTGCAGCAAGCCTTTCTTTGCTGTCTCGACTGAAGTTAAACTTACCTGACAAGAACGGCCAGAGATTTGTCTCGGATGGAATTCAATATTGTTGTCCCTGTCATTTGAAAATAAGAAAATAATTTCCACCATGCATTCCTTGTGGCCTCGAGCAAGTGCATTGTAGAAGTGGATTGTCTGAGTCTTACAGTTACATCTGATTTCAAAGGACAATTTTCAGTAAGTTTCCAGCTTATCCAAAAGGCGTAGATTTCTTTCAGTAGAGCCGCTGCCAGTCCCAACCCCATGCATATTTCACCTTCTTCACTTCTCGCTGTCTCTCTCTCTGTCTGTCTGTTGTCTCTATCTCTGTCTCCGCTCCGTTTCTGTCTGTCTGTCTGTCTCTCTCTCTCTCTCTCTCTCTAACTCTCCTCTCTCTCTCTCTAACTCCCCCTCTCTCTCTCTCTCTCTCCTCTCTCTCCTCTCTCTCTCCTCTCTCTCTCTCTCTCTCTCTCTCTCTCTCTCTCTCTCTCCTCTTTTCCTCCTTGTCTTCTCTCCGTCGACGTCTTGATCAGTCTGCTTTGCTTCCGCTTCCCTAACTACAGTTTAAATATTTGAGAATTGTTGTTGTACTCCTTTGTTCTTTGCGGGCTCAATTTCAGCTTTTCGTGTTTCCTGCCACTTGCAAGACACTTCCGCTCCCCCCCCCCCCCCCCCCCCCCCCCCCCCCCCCCCCCGGGGTCATTTTTTTTTCTTGTGGTCATAACCCGACTATCTTTCTGAGAGGCCCCACTTGTATGGCAGAGAGTTGCCACTTGACGCCAAGGTTTTTTTCTGGTGTGAGGTCAGTCTGCCCATGGGAAATGTGCAATGTTCAGCTGCTTCAGTTGCCCAAACGGCATTAGAACGCGCGATGCCGACGGTAATAAATGTTTGTGTGTTGCCCCACTTTCC
>JADBJO010002432.1:172500-197500 GCA_016801955.1 Conus betulinus
TGTGTGTGTGTGTGTGTGTGTGTGTGTGTGTGTGTGTGTGTGTGTGTGTGTGTGTGTGGGTGGGTGGGTGGGTGGGTGCTGTTTGTGGCGCGCGCGCGTTGTTAAGTCTTCCCACTTTCTAATCTGGAAAGTGCCAAGACTAACGAACCCAAGACATCGGTATTTTGCACGTATTATGTCAGTTAATTCTTCTTTATTTGTTTGTTCGTTTGTCTGTTTGTTTGTTGTTGGTTTTATTCGACTGCAACGAATGAAACGTTTGCTGTCCTTATGAAACGATCAAACACGTTTTTATCCATAATTTCTAAGCCATTTTATATTTGAAGTACTCAAATTCAAGGTGTAAGATCTGAAGTAACTGCGCTTGTTTGTTTTGTTTTCTAAGAATTTTTTTTTTTTTTTTAACGTTCTGTGAGGTCATGAGTTAGCTGTACTCACATGATTAAAATCCACTTCAGATGGGATATATCAGAATGAAAGTGATTCTATTTATGTCCGTCATATGGGTTCCTAAGCCGGCATGGTAATCTAGAATGACCAACAGATCTTAATCATTTTGCAGTCGGAAACGTAACGCGTGCCAGTAGAAAGAAAAGAAACGAACATGTTGTCGAGTTACAGGATTTGGGTCAGAGATATTGCTAATAATGAAACACACGTCCTGTGACTATGCTGCAACGTTTTCCCTTTTGTTTGGGTGCGGTCGGTAATTCGCTTTTTTTTTTTTTTCATTAAGCACTGTATTACATTATTACATCGTATTTTGACTGTTCTGTGTGTCATCATCTATAATTTTGCTGTCGTTTTGATGGCCGTCCGAATCATTCTTTAGAGATGATGAAGTGCTCTTGACTTCTTTTTCAGCAACTGGAAGCAGATCCAGGACCTTACTGTGGTGAGTACTTGCCCTGATTGCTTTTTATTGTTCGTTACTCCTGTGCATCAGTTTACTGGGAATACACTGTTCACCATGGTCTGTACGTATTTCTGTGATAGTGCTCGTTGTATAATTCTGCACATTATCTAAAGAAATATTGTATTGTGTGGCGTGGCATTGTAAAATATAGTATTTTTTTGCGTTTCATTGAGTTGTGTTGTATTGTGTTGTCTTGTGCTTTGATGAAACGCACTGTGTTGTGATGTACGCTACTGTACCGTGTTATAGTACAGTAGTAGTGTTGTAGTACAGTAGTGTTGCATCTGCTGGACTTCGTCTTTCTTCCGGTATCAGCTGAACAAGTGACTGCTTCATGATTTGGATGGAACTGATATGATGAAGGAGTGACAGAACGTATTGTGGGGTGGCCAGAAAACAAGGACGACCTGACATTGAGCAAATGAATAGGAAAGAAAGTAGCCATCAAGTTTTATCCAGGTGAATTGGTGAAGTTGAAAAAAAGGAAGACAAAGGTCGGTCTGCATCATCCCCCATCATACCCCCACCCCATCCGCCACTGCTCTGTTGCATAGCAAGGGCATTCGGATTTTCATTTTCCTTCCTTCCTTCCTGCACAGTCGTGGCCGGCGGCGAAAGGAAATGTCGACCAGGGAACTCCAACAGACAGTAATCAATGTTAAGACGACTGTCAATGGTGAGACAGCATCTCCGACTATGATGGCCCTAAGACAGGTCGACAGTGGAAAACGGAAAACAATTCAAGTTTGAACGTTTGTTTTTCAAAGGAAAAGAAATAAAAGATACAGTAAGCAAGAAAGGGAAGGGCAGCTAACGACGGACACAAAGTGAGGAAAGGTTTAACCTCCCCTGTGCGTCTGTGGAGGGAAGCTTGCAGAAGGCCGGGATGGGACGTCGGTCATGGGCACTGAGGTGGACAATTCCTCCGACAGCTGTCAGCCAACTGGAAAGTCACTGGGTGACGGGCCCAGGTGAACTAAAAGAGGCTCGACGAAAGATGGGGGATGTTCCAACTTTTCTTTTTTATACGTCAGTCTCCTTTATTTCATGTGTAGGTACCCGAAAGAGAGAGAGAGAGACTACGGAGATAGAGAAAGAGGGAGAGAGGGCAGACGGGAAGTACAGACAGTCAAAGTACTGCAACCTTTCTGACGATTTGTCAAGATCTGGCTCTGGGTTGTCGGGGTTGGGGTTGGGGGTTGCGACGGAGGGCCACAGCTCTGAGGCTGTCAACTCTTCGGTCCACCCCCTTGTCCACCTTCTGTCCAGTCTGTTCTCTTCTACCTTGTCCACCTTCTGTCCAGTTCTGTTCTCTACCTCGTCCACCCTCTGTCCACTCTGTTCACTACCTTGTCCACCCTCTCTCCACTCTGTTCACTATCTTATCCACCCTCTGTCCAGTCTGTTCTCTATCTTGTCCACCCTCTGTCCAGTCTGTTCTCTATCTTGTCCACCCTCTGTCCACTCTGTTCACTACCTTGTCCACCCTCTGTCCCACTCTGTTCACTATCTTGTCCACCCTCTGTCCAGTCTGTTTCTCTACCTTGTCCACCCCTCTGTCCACTCAGCTCATATCCATTTCTCTGTCCACTGTGTTCACTACATGTCCATTTCTCTGTCCACTCTTTTCACTACATGTCCATTTCTCTGTCCACTCTTTTCACTTCCTTGTTCACTTCTCTGTCGACTCCACTGTCCACTCTTCTGTCCACATGTCTGTCTCCTTCCCTGTACCCTTCCCTGTCCACTACTCTGTCCACCTCCTGGTCCACTCCTCTGCCACTCCCTGCCGACTCCCATGTCCAGCCCTTCTGTCTACTTTCCCTGTGGGCTTCCTTCTCCCACTCCTCTGACTGATTTTCCGATCGTTTCTCTGGTCACTCTCGTGTCCATTTAAGCGTCCACACCTCTGTCTACTGCCCTGCCAACTCTCATGTCCACTCTCTGTCCACTCCTCTTTCCACTCTGACCATTTCCCTGTCCACTACCCAATCCACTGCCCAGTCCACTCTTCTGAACTCTCCCCTCTGTCCCCTCCCCTGTCCGCTCGCCTGTTCCCTCCCCTGCCCACTCGCCTGTCTACTCTCTCTGCCCATTCGCTGCCTTCAGCTATATGTTGAGATTGCTCGCTCTGCGTTTTGAAAGCTAGACATCGTTCTTCCTCTGAAGATAGCGCGTCTTTGAAGTCTTCTGGAACGTCACACGTCGCGAACTTTTCACGCACTCCAAACACCGCCATGATAAGACCCATCCTGGAACAAGCTCAAGACTGCATGAAAGCATTCTCTCTCTCTCTCTCTCTCTCTCTCTCTCTCTCTCTGCTATGTGTCTGTCTGGTCCGTCTCTCTCTCTCCTCTCTCTCTCGCTCTCTCTCTCTCTCTCTCTCTCTCTGTCTGGTTTGAATTGTCTGCACACGGCTGAAATACACAGATAGGGAGACAGACAAAATTATGTAAAGTGGGCGGGAGAGGGACTGGGGAGGGTAGGCTGACAGACCTCAGACAGCCATGGAGAGATCTAGATCATCCCTCAGGGTTTTCCGGATCTTGATGTTTCTGGTGACCCGGATGTTTCCTTTACGCCTCGCAGTCCTCGCTTGGGTCTGAGGGCGCACATTCTTCTCGTGTGGTGTCTTGTTTTTCGTTTTTTTTTCCCCCTTCTCTGTGTTACTTTTCTTTTTTCTTGTTTTCTTTCTTTTTTTCTTTTTCTTTTTTTTTTTTTTGTTTTTGTTTTTTTTTTTTGGGGTGGGGTGGGGGGGGGGGGGGGGTGGGGGTGCGTTTTTTTTGGGTTTTTTTTTTTTTTTTTTTTTTTTACTTTTTTTCAGTGGGAGCATTTCTATTCATAGATGATTATCCAGGGTCCTAGACATGGGTTTGCAATTTCGTCCCCATGCTCAGAAGGCTGATAGAGACCGAGATGCTAGGGCCGGAATAATGGAAATGTTCATGTGTCTTTTGCTTTGTGGTATTTTCTTACTACGATTATTATCATTATCATAATTGTTATTATTATCATTATCATTTTCATTGTTGTTGTCATTATTATTGTTGTATTATTATATTATTATTATTATTATTATTATATTAAACGTTGTTTTGAAGCTGATCTCAAATGCACAGTAAGAAATGACGCATAGAACACTTAAAGGAGTCTTTTATTAGTCACTATTTTGAGTCAGTTGAAGTGGTCTGAAGGAAGCAGGGGTGGGTGGTGGGGGAGGTCACAACTGGGATTCAGAAAAGCCAGGATAAAGAATTGATGACCACGGTTCAACTACACCATGAAGAAGACGGATGAGAGAGAGAGAGCGGCGAGAGCGAGAGAGAAAGCAGAAGCAGCAATATATATTATCTATATATGTGTGTGTGTTGTGTGTGTGTGTGGTGTGTGCTGTGTGTGTGTATGTATGATATTATATATTATTTTATAGTTCTATATAGTCTGTGTGTGTGTGTGTGTGTGTGTGTGTGTGTGGGGTGCTCGTGAGAAGGCAATATCAACAGAGAGAGAGAGGATTGGAGGGACGAATGAGAGGAGAGAGGAGAGAGAGAAGACGATATCAGCAACACCATGAGAGTAGGAGGAGAGAAAGAGAGAGGAGAGAGATCGAGAGAGAGAGAAGGGGAGAGAAGACGAATATCAGCAACACAAGAGAAGAGAGAGGGAGGGACTATGCGCGAGGAGAGAGAGAGAGAGAGAGAAGCAAGATCAACGATACTAAATCTATCGTCTATCTTCTAATCTATCTATCTATCTATCTATCTATCACTATACTATGAGATATATATATATATCTTATATGATATATATATATTTATAGATATGATGACCTTGCTTCGCTCTCTCAGCTACATCAGCAAGAGCGAGAGAGGAGAGAGACGATATCAGCAACACAAAAGAGACAGTATAGGACAGACAGAGGACACCGTGAGAGAGAGAGAGAGAGAGAGAGAGAGCGAGAGAGAGAGCAGCATCATCTCATATCTATACCTATATATATACTATATAATATATATATATATTAGATATAATAACGATAGATATATATTATATAGATATCCGCAACATAATCAAGAAAGAGAGGGAAAAAGACGATATCAGCAACGCAAAAGAGAGGGGACGGGACGGACAGGACAGGACAGACAAGAGAGAGAGAGAGCTCATTAGCTTCATTCATTTGTGACCTCTGTCCAGCGTCTGAGACAAACTACGCCCCGGACAGGTCATTTTAATTCGAGTGCTTCTGACGCACGTGACCACCGACAGCGAGTCGATCTGATCCATCACGGCCAGCGCCAAGGGACCCGCCATTGCCCTTTCCTTAGGAGTTCCGCTTAAGACCTCCTCCGTCACTGTTGCCCGGCTATCAAGAGAGCAGAACTGGCTAGGTAGCTAGGCTACGTCACAAAACGTTGGTGCGCTGCGCCTTAGTAAGCTGAGTGACCTGTCATGTTATAAACTGGCGGATGCAATGTGAAAGGTCTGGATGAAATATGTAACAGGGCACATTTTGCCGCATTTTTACCCGATTAGTTTTCCGTGTGTGTGTGTGTGTGTGTGTGGTGTGTGTGTGTGTGTGTGTGTGTGTGCGCGCGCGCGCGCGCGCGTGTATCCGTGTCTGTCTGTCTGTGTCTGTGTGTGCTACCAAACTCACTGCGTATGGAAGTGAACTGGGGAAAAAAAACTGCATTTGGTCAAAAGACGACCCGACTTGACGGGGGTTCAACCGTTTTGCGGCGGTCTGGGCTTTTAAGACACCGGTATCGGAACCAGCGGTATAATTGTAAATCCTGCTGAAAGTTCGATCTCAAATTACAATGAGATTCCGCTGGCAGAAGAGTTTTCTCTAGAGAAATTAAAGAAATCCTTGCAAGACTTCAGCCAAGGGAAGAAAGATCATGAACAAAATGACTGGCAGAATTAGAGGGTGACTGTGAACACACCCTCAATCACTCCTCCTTCGGTGGTCGCTTTCAACCGCTGTTTATTCCCTGAAACCAGAGATTTTCTTTTTCATGTCGTTTACAACCAGGCCTGTTTGCAACGGGCATATCGGTGTTGCTGCCACGGCAGCATCACATTAGTTTGTAGCATCCACAGAAGGCGAAAATATCACCGAGATTTCCTATACTGTAATCAGTCGCTAACAAAGAACTAAGCCGTTTGGGCATGATTGGAAATGATCTCTCTCTCTCTCTCTCTCTCTCTCTCTCTCTCTCTCTCTCTCTCTCGCTCTCTCTCTCTCTCTCTCTCTCTCATGATTATCGATAGACACCACACACACACACACACACACACACACACACACACACACACACACACACACACACACACACACACACACGTTTAGCACACACACACACACACACTTGGTCGCAATCCTTTGTGGCCTTGTGGTCATTGATTAGTGCTCTGACCAGTATTGGTCAGACTTGCGTTTTCTGAAGAAAACAGAAAAATGGGCACCAAAACAGTCGGCACTTTGTCTATCATCTGATCATTTTTCATAACGCAAAACCCGTTGTAAGAGAATGAACATTTCAGCGTGTGTGTGTGTGTGTGTGTTGTGTGTGTGTGTGTGTGTGTGGTGTGTGTGTGTGTGTGTGTGTTTGCTTTGTTTTGAAGAGTAATGAGTTCGTAAATGATAAATTGAAACACAGTTGTAGTAGTCATCAGTTTCATCACGAGCATTCTATATGTTTTTTTTTTTTCATTTTTCTTTTAAATTTGGGTTCAGTTTTCTGAGGTTCCTTGTGGTAGTGTAATGTCATCAGCTCTGCTACCCTTTGGGGTCTCCCGTCATTAGTCTGGCCCTCAAGACAAACACAACGTCCACTAGGCTTCTCTTTCCCTGTGATTATAGTACGCTGAGATAGCTGAACTTTTGCTCTGTTCACCCTCACTCTTTGACATTAGCAATCACCCCAATAAAGGTAAGAATGTGGTCGGTTTCACTAATTACATACAGTACACTGAAACGGACTTCAAAAAGAGTTTTCTTTGTTTTATTTCGATGTTTCAACCTCCCTCGCGGAGTTCGGGATTGGATTTTGTGTACTGTTGTGAATGTTTTATGATGTGTTGCCCATCGCTGGTTCATTTTGTGCTTATGCTACGTTAAGTCTTCCGGTATAAATCCACATTATTGATCATTTTAATGTCTTCTGAGATGCACTGCGCGAGGAGACACCAAATCTTTTTGTGTGTCTATGTCTCTCTTTTGACTTCCTGTCTCTGTCTTTCTCTCACTGTCCTTTTTCTGTCTGTCTGTTGTCTGTCTCTGTCTGTAATCTCTTTCTACTCTCCTCTCTCTTCTCTCTCTCTCTCTCTCTCTCTCTCTCATCCATCTCTTACTTGTCCTGTCTAGGTCCTGTCTGTCTGTCTTTATCTGTCTCCCCCCCTCTTCTCTCTCTTTCTCTCCTCCTCTCCTCCTTCCTTGACCTGTCTGTCGTCTGTTCTGTCTGTCTCTCCTCTCTCTCTCGCTCTCTCTACTCTAGGCTTCTCTCTCTCTCTCTCTCTCCTCTCTCTCTCTTTCTACTTCCTTGTCTGTCTTCGCTGCTGCCTGCCTCTCTCTCTCTCTCTCTCTCTCTCTCTCTCTTCTCTCTCTCTCTTCCTGCTCCTGTCTGTCTCCTCTTCTGCTTTCTTGTCTGTCTGTCGTCTGTCGGTCTGGTCTGTCTGTCTGTCCTGTCTTCTCCTCTCTCTCTCTCTCTCCTCTCTCTCTCTATCTCTCTCTCTCTTCTCTCTCTCTCTCATCAGTTACTGTTCAGCTCAGTTCAGAGATGAAGCACCAGGTAGCGGCGTGTCTAGTGCCAGATCGATCAAACGGCGTCAGAACTCCTCTGTATCACATTAAGTGTTCCGGATGATATCAACGTTATATTGATCATTGTTAATCTCTTCTGAGAGAGTCCGAGAGGGACACCCCCCCCCCCCCAACCCCACCCCCCAACACACACAACTCCTCCTCTCTCTCTCTGTCTCTCTCTGTCTCTCTCCTCTCTTGTCAGTCTGTCTGTCTCTGTCTGTCTGTCTGTCTGTCTCTGTCTCTGTCTGTCTCTGTCTCTGTCCTCTGTCGTGTCCTCTGTCTGTCTCTGTGTCTGTCTCGGTCTGTCTCTCTCTCTCTCTCTCTCTGTCTCCTGTCTCTGTCTCTCTCTTCACTGTGCAGTTCTTCAGCCCATTCAGATGGAGAAGCGCAGTCAGTATAGACCAGTGTCAGTTCGATCAGATGGTTCAGAAACGCCGTCCACTTGTAGATCTGCTTGGAGACTGTCTCTGCTAAGAGGGGAAACCGAGGTTCTTTCAAATGCAAATGTTCGCTCATCTTTACCACATCTACACAAGAAAAGTTCTCTCTCTCTCTCTCTCTCTCTCTCTCTCTCTCTCTCTCTCTCTCTCTCTCTCTCCTCTCTCCTCTCTCTCTCCCCATATGTGCAACAATCTACGCAAAAAAGCTCAAGGGCTATCTCTCTCTCTCTCTGTCTCTGTTCTCTCTCTCTCTCTCTCTCTCTCTCTCTCTCTCTCTCTCTCCCTTTCTCTATCTCTCTCTTTTCGTTTGCAACATCTACGCAAAAAAGTCTCTCTCTCTCGCTCTCTCTCTCTCTCTCTCTCTCTCTCTCTCTCTCCTCTCTCTCTTCTCTCCTCTGGTCTCTTATTCTCTCCATGTACGCCACTCTCTCTCTCTGTCCCTCTCTCTCTCTCTCTCTCTCTCTCTCAATCTCTCTCTCTCTCTCTCTCTCCTCTCGCTCTCTCTCTCTCTGTCTCTCACTCACTCTGTCCCTCACGCTCCTCTCCCCCCTCCTCTCTCTCTCTCTCTCTCTCTCTCTCTCTCTCTATAGCTCAGTTGATCAGCTACTCCAAGGGTCGCTCAGTTTTTGAATCCTTCTTACCGGGTCGCAAGCCGCAATCGGTGAATATGGAATATGGAAATAGGAATATTATCACTTTTTGTGGGACCAGTGCTTTGTACCACTTTTGACCGTAAATTTGCTCAACCTTGTGTTGTTTCCATGCATGTAATGTAGTGCATTCAATGCACAGAAGTGACATATTTCCAACACGAGTTTGTTTGTTTGCTTTGACCGAAATTATTATTGTAAAATACGAGCAATAATGTGTACCATAATCTGACGTTTAGAGAAAATAAAAAAACCCTTAGAGGATACGCAAGCTAAAATGCAGAAGACTCTCTCCTCTGAAGATATCTTGCACACTTATGTACACTTTAGTATTGCATTCTATCAATCGGTGAAATTCACATGATGAAGCCGTTAAAATACGTTATATGTAAAAGATGTGTGTAGCACATTTTAAAACCCAGCATTTTACATGTTCAAGGGGATGTAGGGGAAGTAGGGGGAAGCGGTTTGAAGGGGAGTGAGGGAGGGGGGGGGGGGGGGGGGGGCGGGGGGGGGGGGGGGGGGGTAAAAAGTGGAACAGAAGGGGAGTCATGGTGGAAAGCGATGTAAACAAGAGTCAGGTAACTTTAAGCTATTCCTGGGAAAGCGATTGGCGGTATATGTACATGTATACGTTTGAACTGTGTAAATTGTGGAACCGCACTTTGTTGGACCTCTAGCGTCCGCCGTTGTATATGTAATATTTTACACAAAAAAAAAAAAAAAAAAAAAAAAAAAAAAAAAAAAAAAAAAAAATTGAAAAGCAT
This sequence comes from Conus betulinus, assembly GCA_016801955.1. NCBI lineage: Eukaryota > Metazoa > Mollusca > Gastropoda > Neogastropoda > Conidae > Conus > Conus betulinus. The sequence continues at coordinate 182,079 of JADBJO010002432.1, forward strand.
TTTCACGGAATGTAAATTGGTGGAAAAAAAGCCGCGAACCTAAAATGTATGATGGGTTCCTTCTAGCTTTTTTTTTTTTTTTAACAAAAATAACATCTAAGATCATGTGTTTTCTAAATGATCAATCTGCTTCGTGTAATACACACTCATGTCAACAATCTCCAGTTCAGACAAAGTCATGTCTTTCCTTGTGTAAATGTGTTGTCTGGATGGTATCAGAAAATAACGGGACGTGTTTTTCCAGCACTGTAACAATGTTCTGTCGGGGTCGCTTGCTTCTCTGTATGAAATTGATTGCATTTTTCTCTTTCCAACTTAGTTTATTACGTTCTTGATCTGTTCAGAACGCGTTTTATTACCTGTCAAGCTATTTTCAGGTCTAGCGTAAAGTAAGTAACAGGTGTCCACAGTTTGACTTTTAAATTTCTTTCTGATCAGAATTTCATTCGAGGTCAAGGACGTTCGATCGGTTAAATTGTGCGTTTGTGATAGGAGATGAAAGAGAATTATGGGATCTTCAGTGAAAAAGAAATAAACAGGATATGATTTGTTTGTTTGTGTGTGTGTGGTGTGTGTGTGTGTGTGTGTGTGTGTGTGTTCATTTCTTGCTGTGAAGAGGCGAAAATATTGTGTTCATTTTCTTTATGGTTGACATCATTGTCTTCTATTGTCGGTTGTGGCCCTTTCTATAATTCTCCTTGTCGCACAACAGACTTTTTGCGATGTATAGGAAACAGTAGACTTGAATTAGAAACTTTTTTTTTTTTGTCCCTCTGAGTGGTCGCCACCAATTTCTGGCATTCGTGGCACTTTATCTTTTATGTGAATTTCAATTGAAAAGGTCGAGAGTTTTTCTGAGTCAGGAGAGCGAGAAAGAAATTTTTTTATCTTTTTATTACAAGATGAAGAATTGCGGGAAAAGGGAGAGGGGAAAACGTGCGTTCAGATCTTAGAATGATCAAAGGAGATCACAGTACAATACGGGAAAAGTTCAGATCTTTAGAATGAACAGCGTCAAACAAGAAGGAGAACAGCGGGGGAAACGTGCGTTCAGATCTTAGAATGATCAAAGGAGATCACAGTCAATACAAGATGAAAGAACAAGCGGGGGAAACGTGCGTTCAGATCTTAGAATGATCAAAGGAGATCACAGTCAATACAAGATGAAGAACAGCAGGGGGAAACGTGCATTCAGATCTTAGAATGATGATGCCGCACGATGTGGACGAAACTGAAACGCCAGTGGAGGAAACTGAAACAGGTCAGGTTGATTAATGAAAAAAATGGTGGCTAGGTATGAATAAAACATTGATTAATGACGATTGCCCATGACAGATGATCAAGATCAATCCTCAAGTGACTGATGAAAGACGATGGATTGGTATGGGTGTTTAAACTTTGATTAATAATGATTAATGACGACAGGTGGGGATCAAGGATTAATGGGAACTGCTTGTGGATCATGATGGTTGATGATGATGAGCCGGGATGGATTCGATGGATGAATGATTACGGATAGCAGAGAAAAAAATGATATGAATAATGGAGGAACACTGATAATGTTTAGTGATTAATGATGATTAACTGGTACAGCTGGTGACGGGAAAAAAAAAAAAAAGGAAAAAAAAAAAAAAAAAACTGATGATAAAGGGAAACAGAAATATATTATAAATAATAAATAATCTGATGTTGATGATTGCTACAGGACTATTAATTGATCATTATTGATAATAGTGGGCGAAATATGCGTAGACCGATTACATTGATTGTCTGTAGAGTTTCACTTTATTATTATAAGTGCTTGATTCATATGATGTATAAAAACTCAATTGTTGATTTTCTTCATGATGTCAAGTTTCGATGAATCGATTAAGAAATGATAATGAGATTTAAAAATAAACGGATGGAACTGTACAACTCCTCGATAGGCACATTGAGTGGTTTTTCGATTATCTACCGTCAGCTTGCCCGAACTCTGTTATCGTTTGGTGCCGGCGATGTGTGTCGATGGTATAGCTACTTTGTTTCTCTCCTCTAACTGAACATGAGTATATATTTAATTAGTAAAAAATGACAGCGACTCTCTCTCTCTCTCTCTCTCTCTCTCTCTCTCTCTCTCTCTCTCTCTCTCTCTCTCTCTCTCCGTTTATTCATGCACACACTTGCATCCTGTAGCCCTTCTCTCTTTGTCTTTCTGCCTGTCTATTGTTCTCCTCCGTCCCTTCCCTCTTCTCTCGCGCGGCGCGCGCGCACACTGTTCCTTTCCACACCCTCTCACACTCGCACAAAAACACCACACCACACACACGGCACCACACACACTCTCTTCTCCCTCTCTCTCCCACACACACACACTCACAACACACACACACACAACACACACACACACACACACAAACACACACACCACACACACACACCACACACACTCACACTCAACACTCACTCTCTCCTCGCTCTCTCTCCTCTCTCTCTCTCTCTCTCATCTCTCTCTCTCTCTCTCTCATCTCTCTCTGTCTCTCTCTCATACACTCACACACACACACACACACACACACACACACCACACACACACACACACACACACACACACACACACACACACACACACACACAACACACACACACACACACACAAGCCAGGGCGCCTGTGCTTAGGCACCCACACGTGAGCATGCATATTTTTGTATACTCATCCAGCATTAAACATGAAATGCCAATTTCCATACAATCGTGAAGAGACAAAGAGTAAGTCAAACAGATGGGGATCGTCATTAAGAAAATTCAAGAGGTAAGGCAGTTGCTGCATGCGTCGTGGTTTTAGTGTGCAACATATTCAAATGAAGGAGAAAGCAGAAAAAAAAAAAAAAGAAAGAGAACGAAAAAAAAAAAGAGTAAGAAGGAACAGGGGGATAGAAGCCTTCTGTTAAAGAAGAAAAGAGTGGAAAGAATAGGAGAATATAGGCCTCCTTGAAAAGAACAGAGAGAGAAAAAAGTGTGTATCGATAAACAACACGACTCTCCAGTTGCGAGTATATAAAATCTAGATGTTGCAGCAGTGAGCAGTGTCGCTGTAGGTACCGTAAGAAACTTGACCTTTTGGACCTGACAATATACACAGCCTGCTGGACCGTACCTGGCCATCTATGGACTTTGTAGTGAAAGTCTGGAAGAAGTCGAAATGAATGGGTAAGGGCAGAGGAAAGTACAGCGTAATGCTGGGGGTTGGCATCTGCGAAAGCTGGATTCTAGACTAGCTTGGCAGCTGAAAACAGAGAGTGAGAGAGAGAGACAGACAGACAGACAGACGGAGAGAGTTGTGCAGGGGGAGGAGGGGCGGGGGGGGGGGGGGGGGGGGGGGGGGGGGGGGGGGTGGGGGGGGGGGGGGGGGGGGGGGTGCGGTCTAAAAAGAACAGATGAGCAATAGATTGCTTTTGTTACTTCTCGGTTGTGCTCATAAGTAATGTTAGAGGAAAAATAAGAGAGTGGGGGGTCGTGTTTGTAAGTTATGTAAAAGGTCGACAAAGAGAGAGAGATAGAGAGGGACTGAGAGAGGGGGGGTGGGAGGTGGGTGGGAGAGGAGTGAATTGTCACACAGAGGAGATTGTAGACATCTAAGTAAGATAACAATATTCACCATGCGTTTTTTTATCATAAAAAATAATGCCGTTTTAAAAGAAGAAGATGGAGATGGAGTCAGGAGTGCAGTGAGGGGAAGTGATAAGAGAGAAGGGGGGGAGGGAGGGGGGGGACCTGTATAGTGCACATGAGGAAACAGGAGGAAGGCAGGGATAAAAAAAAAATGAACACATAAACGGATCAAAAATGCAGTTACTATTACATTAAAGTCGGTAAAGCTCTACTTTTGAGTCTGGCAATAATTTGCTGAAAACAGATCGGCACATCTTTTAAAATAAAGCATAGGGTTAATTATGCAAAGAAAAAAAAACTTTGCCATGTGGATCTAGCCTAACGATGAAAAAAAAAATGCTTCGGCTTAGGCTGCATGTGGCCATGGACAGAAAAGTGTGATGTCACTCATGGGGGCTGCTTGAAATCTGATGTTAAGAAAAACGGGTAAAATTGTAACTAGATGTATGCGTATGATCGCTATTGATTGCGTTACCGAGGCATTGCGATCACCACAGAGCGTTTGTGTGGGTTAAAGTCAGATTCACGGCGTCTGTCGTGTCACGGGTCGTCGAGAATGCGTGTGGATGAAAGAAAAGGAGAAAAACGGTGACGTGATATGTGCTTTACGTAGGACAGCCTAGTCTTTCTAGTTCCACAGAGTGGGGAACGGAAGATTTCAACTAGGCCTAGCCTGAAACGTTTTTGTACTCCAGGAGTCCGTGTGTCTGTCCGTTGGTCAAAATGTGTTCCACATGCTCCAGACAAAACTTCTGGGCTGATATTTCTGAAAATTTGTAGGCATGTTCATTATGGGTCACGGATGATGCCCGATGTTTTATTTTACCAGAGTAGCCGTTACTAACGGCTATAACGGACCAAAACGGTTTTTATTCTTTATGGAATATTTCAGTGACAAAATACGTTATGACGCATGTTGGATTGTGATGTTTTTTCTTCTTGATGGAATATCTCAGTGACGAAATCGATTATGACGCATGTTTTGATTATGACGTTTTTCAGCTGCTCCCGACCTAAACACATACACACACAATACGGTCGCCCTCCCCTCCTCCTCCCCCCGATCCCACCCCCCCCCCCCCCCCCCCCCCCCCCCCCCCCCCGTCCCGTCTAATAATGTGGATAGACGTTAAATTGAAGACAACAACAAAACAGAGAGAGAGAGAGAGAGGGGGGGGGGGCAGAGAAAGAGTGTGTGCGTTGTGTGTGGTGTGTGAGAGAGAGAGAGAGAGAGAGAGAGAGAGAGAGAGAGTTAAACACACCACACACACACACACACCGCGCGCGCGCGCACACACACACACACACACCACACGTGAAAGAGACTCCCAAGGCAGTCTGAAATTGTATTGTTCGTGCACCTTCCCCCAAGGCAGTACCCGCTCTTCCACTCACCACCACCATCATCACCACCACCCTCCCCCAATCTCCCCGCCCTGACCTTCCTGCCTCCCTCCCCCTGCAGGCTAACAACTGTTCTGGATGGTGTCCCTCTTCCCACCACTTCAGACGACGCTGATTGTGATGTGTTTTTACACCACCCAGAGCTCTTCACTCCGGGCGGTGCTGTGATTCCGTGATGTCAATGAAGGGACGACCGCCTCCCTTCCCTCTCGTCTTGCTGTCCTCCCTATTGTCCAGCTTCAGTTGTCCGAAAGCAAAAAGCCGTTTTTTTTTTCCTCCTCTCTTTTTCGTTTGATTTCCTTCTGTATTGTTCTTTATTAGCTTCGTTAGCTTGCCCTGTATATGTCAGCGCGATGAAGATCTGTCTCTGTCTCTCTCTCTCTCTGTGTGTGTGTGTGTGTGTGTGTGTTCGTTGAAGCAATCTAATTCTTTAGATCTTGAATAGCTAGAGAGCAACATTGTAAAAACGGGGTTGCACCAAAATTACTGAACATCTCACAAATATTTATCATCTCCGCATCAAATGTATACGTTCTTTCAAAGATACCAAAGTCGTGCCACATTTTAAATCAGGTGATTCCAAAAATTGGTCAAATTACAGAGCGATATCGATTTTATCTGCCTTGTCCAAATCTCCAGAAATGCTCAAAAACAAATGATTCAGTCCCATTTGGTACATGTCAAATAATTCATCTTGTCAAAGCAGTTTCAGGGACGACCATTCTTCTCATACTGCGCTAACCAATCTTATAGAACAGTGGCATTCAAATAATTATTAGTACTGATCTATTCACAGATGCAGCGTTTGTAGATTTTTGTTAGAACATTTGACGCAATTAACCATAGTCTTCATTTGAGAAAATTTCATTTGTATGTGTGTGTGTTTTGCGCGCGCGCGCGCATGGTGTGTGTGTGTGTGTGTGTGTGTGTGTGTGTGTGTGTGTGTGTGTGTGTGTGTCTGCGCGCGCGCGCGTGCGACTCAGACTTTATTGATCACAGCAACCCTTAAGGTCTGTAGATGCAACATGGTAAAAGCGTAAGCTTCAAGACAAAACATGTTTCAAAGTGATTATGATTTCTATTGGCCCATTTTGTCTCTTTCTATTCGTGCAGTGCATAGCTTGCATTACGGACTTGAAGACAATAATTGCAGAGCATTTTCGTTAAGCACTGTTCACACAAGCTTGAACCAGGTATGTCAGGAGACAGGCCTGCCAGTTTGTCTTAATGGCTCGTCTTCGGCGCAGCTCTCCATAAAATGAATTTCATCTTCGACTGCAATACCTGCAAAGCATCTTCTGTCTTTTCTCTTAGTATTCGTGCATTAACCTCTTTCCGTTTGCAAAGTTGTGAGTACTGACGTGAAGTCGATTAAGATCCCGTCTTTGTTGGATTTTTTTTCCCCTGTTTGTCTCTGATCAGTTGTTTCTGGTGATTTTGTAGGTGAAATGTAGTTTTTTAAGTGAAGCTTTGTTGTTGTTGTTGTTTCCAGAACTTTTTTATATTCAGACTTACCTTTCATGGCACATTTTCAATCTCATTATATGTGGGATTTATGAAATGTTTCCGGTATACACTCTCATTTTAAGCAGGATATTTTGGATAAAGCGTTGCCATGGGTTTTTAGAAGCATCCATATTTTAAGGAGGTATGATGTCATATATGTGTTGTAGATAAGATAAGCTGCCTGCTTCTGCTATGTAAAAAAAGACGCTCACTGTCTGGCATACTGTTTGCAGGCTGACAGAAAATCGACTAGTTCCGCTAATGTTGGGAGGTTCATTACCTTTTTGGGTATATCTGTATGTTTCTTAAGTATTTTGTATGTATTTTTCACATTGAAAATGCTTGTGATAGCCTCTGTTTGAAAACAAAACAAAAACAAAAAAGAAATATATGGAAGTAGGCGAATGTGTTCATGTTGTGGTCTCAAAATATCAGAAAAGACCTACTCCAGCCTGCTACCTGAGTGATTAGAATGTCAGATAGATGAGTCATTGCATCTGTTGTCAGCTCTGAACTTTTGCTTGACCGTCTTAGCGCGTGCAGCGCTTTGTTTGTTTTGCTAGATGTTCTTGTGCACCTGTAAACTTTTACGGTCTCCATGGAAAATGCCCCCAAGATGTTTGTACTGATTTCTGGCTCAAGGGTACCTGAGCTGTACTTAGTCATCTTTTTTCTTCTGTTTTGACCAGAATGACTTTTTTTAAATACTTGATTATGTTAAGTCTTATTCGTTGCAGAATTAATCAAGTTTATTTACTAGAGGATGTGGCGAAGACTACAATGTCATCTGCATTTAAGACATGAGTTTGCGGTGGTGTTCGTTTCTAAATCAGGTGAATCGTTGTCCTGCATACAATTGGAAGGCCACTGATGAATGTATTGAACATTAATGAGCTTGGTGGGTTTTCTAGGAGGACACCATGAGTAATAACGCTCTAACGGAGAGACTGACGCTCTCTATTTCTCTTCACCACACACACACACACACACACACACACACACACACACACACACACACACACACGACGAATACACACACGCACGCTCACATGCACGCATAAACTCTCTCTCTCTCTCTCTCTCCTCTCTCTCTCTCTCTCTCTCTCTCTCTCTCTCTCTCTCTCTCCCTCTACTCTCTCTCTCTCTCTCTCTCTATCTATCTATCTCACACACAGACACACACACAGACACAGACACAGACACACACACACACACCACACACACACACACCTTCGTGCACGTTTTCCCACGCTCACAACACACACACACACACACACACACACACACACACAACACACACACACACACACACACACACGACGAATACACACCACGCACGCTCACATGCACGCATAAACTAAACTCTCTCTCTCTCTCTCTCTCTCTCTCTCTTCCTCTCTCTCTCTCTATCTCACACACAGACACACACACACAACACACACACACACACACACACACACACACACACACACACACACACACACACACACACACACACACACCTTCGTGCACGTTTTTCCACGCTGAATCCGATCTCTTGTATATATTATTTTGTAGAAAGATCTCTTGCCAGCAAATCACATTATTCGATTAAGGCAAACCTCGTTGCAGATGAGAAAATGTCCTTTTCAATGGTATGGGGATTGGACAAGTAGTGACAAATTCATTTGCACATACACGGCTTTTCGTTCCAGACGGGTTTGAAAAAGAACGAAGAAACAAGATTGATACCACAAAGACTTGACGTGGGGGGGGGGGGGGGGGGGGGGGGAGGGGGGGGGGGGGGGAGAGGGAGGGGGGGGGGGGGGTGGGAGAGGGGGAGAGAGGGGGGGGAGGGGGACTCCAGGGGGGGGGGGAGGTGGGGGAGAGGGGGGGGAGGGGAGGGGGGGGGGGGGGGGTGGTAGGGGGGAGAGGGAGGGGGGTGGGGTGTGCCCATACAGGGGGGGAGGGCCAGGAGGGGGGGGAGAAAGAGGAGAGGGGGGGGGGGGGTGGACGAAAGAGGGTGGACGGGGGGGGGGGGGGGGGGGGGGGGGGGGGGGGTTTAGAGAGAGAGAGAAGACCGAAAGAAAGGGGTCAGAACTTTATTCACCGAGATAATGAATGATAAAGGGCGGGGTTTTGTTTAACATCTAACCCTCCCAGGCCCTGTCTGTGGGGCTGCTGCACGGTGCACTTTTTTTTAAAAATTAAAAAAAAAGAAAATGATTATGGGTCAACATGGGGAATATTATTATTGCAGAGAAGGGAAAAAGGGAAGGGTATAGAAAATTTACACCATAGCCGTAACAGTAGGAAATTTACTTGTTGTGTGTTGCGTGCGTACTTTGTGTATGTGTGTGTGTGTTGTGCGTGCGTGCGCGCGCGTGCGTTTCGTTAGTGTGGTGTGTGTGGTGTGTGTGTGTGTGTGTGTGTGTGTGTGTGTGTGTGTGTGTGCGTGCGTGTATTGTGGGGTTGTTTGATGAAGAGAGAGAGAGAGAGATAGGAGAGAGAAGAGATAGAGAGGGAGAGAGAGAGAGAGAGAGCAGAGAGATCTAGTCCGAACGACCTATTTCGGAAAAACAAGAAACAAAAGTGTGTGTGTGTGTGTGTGTGTGCGTGTGTGCGTGTGTGCTTGCGTGCGTGCTGGCGTGTGTGTGTGTGTGTGTGTGTGTTGTTTGTGTGTGTGTGCGCGTGATGTGCGTGCGTTCGTGGTGTGTGTGCTTGCGTGCGTGCCGTGTGCGTGTGTGTGTTGTGTGTGTGTGGTGTGTGTGGTGTGTGTGTGTGTGACAGAGATAAAGAGAGAGAGAGTTGATTTCTGTTAGTGCTTTCTAAATAATACGGCACTTTCCTTTTGGCTAGCATAAAACTGGATAATAAAAGAATTTTACATACAAATAACATTCTTAACCAGACTCGGTGAAGTTTTGAGACGCGGAGCGAGAGAGAGAGAGAGAGGAGAGAGAGAGAGAGAGAGAGGGGAACAAGAGATGAGAGGAGAGAGAGAGAGAGAGATTTTGCAATGCTTCTAAGAAGATGGCTTGTTCTTTGCCGAGCATAAACTTCTAATATTGAAAAAAAGCACAAATAACCTTCCAGTCTTGTGGAGCTTTGGTTTCGATTCCGATCAAAGACATTTAATTGTCTGGTTATCATGCTCCGGCCACCTCTTTAGCCCCGTGAACCGTGTGTCCCATTGGCTCAAATGGCACCAAGCAACTGCCCACACAAAACGGTTTCATGGACTAACTTTCAAATCATGGGAAGAATGTGACTCACATTTCTTGACCAGCACCCCGCAGGTCTGTTGTCCTCTGGGCCTGTCGTGACCTAAAAAACGCGGGCAAATGTCTCGCGAGGAAGCTTAGAGTACATCTGTATCTTGTGGTCTTGGGCCAGAATGGAGTTTCCTTTGCATTGTGTCTAGTATCTTCGATCTCACTGATTATCGTTTTACAAAAAAAAAAATCAAAATTATGTGCCCCCGTCAAGCCCTGTTCTCGTGGTGACGTCTGTTTCGATTCCTTCCTTCATATGCACACCCGACCCGTGGAAAGGTTCCTGTTTAATAGCGGTCAGTCACTGGCACTTCAGTGGCCACTGTCGTTGGACGAACGTAAGCTCTGACTTCCTGCGGGGACACTCATTCACCGCTGGTTCCACTACTGTAGTAGTTTTTGTCCGTTAATAGCTGACTTGATCCTGATAGTATTGAATCAGAACCGACTCATTTGAAAACGGATTGGACAGTAACGCTGTGTGCTCCCTCTCTGGCCGTGACTTTATCACGACCTTTGACACTGACAAAGACCTGGTGCCGGGCTGCTATGGAACGTCCCCGAGTGTTAAGGGTAAGCGATGTCGGATGATGAGCGGTTTTGCAGCAGTGCTACTGCAGGTCACAGAACACAGAAGATTATCTGCAAAATGAATATGGACATAAATAAGTAAACAGACAGATGAACAAGTAAATAAGTACATATATAATCTGCGATTTTTTTTAAACAGATAAAAAAAAAAAAGAAAGAATAGATAGATAATCTGTGCCGTCTGCCGGAATATCTGGATATAATCAAGACAAGAAAAGGGTATGACGTGGGGTAATGGATGATGTGAAATTGATCTCCCCTGAGGCAGGTTAGGAAGATACATATTTGGACGTCACTCAGTGCTGCCATACATTACCCCCCCCCCCCCCCCCCCCCCGGGTGGGCCCCCCCCCCCCCCCCCCCCCCCCCCCCCCCCCCCCCCTCCAACTGTGAATCAGCAAGCTCCTGTCTGTCTTGTTCTTCCTGTAAAGCCTCCTGTCAGGTTGTTATTTTGTTTGTCGGTTTTTTGTTTTTTTTTTTTAATTATTCGTATTTGTTTCGTTTTTATTTCCATGGAAATCCTGCCTCACATCATCTTGATCTGCAGGTTTTGTTCTGTCCCAGCATCGCTGAGTCCCCGTTCCTAGATCTGTCTTGGTCTCTTCTTACAGACGGTTGTCACGAGATTGTGTGTTTTTTTTCCTGGGCGGATCTCAGAATTTTGAAGACTTGTCCATTTTTTCGGCATTCTTCGTTCGCTCTTGATTCTGTATCATTGCCTTGAGCGAGAATTATCACATTCTTGCTTCATTCCTCGAAAACAAAAAGAGGCGATACTTTAACATTCACGCATGATTATACAGTTCGTAATAAACTGACGGTATGATACAATGTAAAACAAATATATTTTGTCGATGAATAGTCGTGCAATATAATGTGAAAATGTGACAATGTATATGGAGATCACTATGTTTAAATATGGTCAGCAGATTTGTTTCTGCCCAGAACCATGAGAGAAAGAGATGGAAGCAAAGAATGTGTGTGTGTGGGTGTGTGTGTGTGTGTGTGTGTGTGTGTGTGGTGTGTGTGTGGTGTGTGTGTGAAAGACAAACAATGAGGAAGCTGGCAGGTAGGGGATGTTCCCAGTATTTAATGAAATCATCCCCTAAAAACGACAACAATAGGCAAAAATGTAGATAACCATCTTTTACCTTCACGAAGAAGAAATAGATGTTTAAAAAAAAAAACATAAAAGAGCCACTGGAATGGTTCGGAGAGCTGAAGAAAAACCCGTGTTAACTGTCCAGTCCAGGACGGAAAAATGCGACTTTGGTACTGTTGAACGAGATTCAGTCGACAATACTTGCCGTTTGATTCTTTTTTTTTTGTGAAGATTTCATGGAAAAAAATACCATACCATTTGAAAGGCAAACGTGTCAGCTGTATTAGGCTGTCGTGTAAGGTTGCTGTTTGGAATGAGCGACGAAAATCAAGGCAGAGGAAAAGGTTTTGGTGGTATTGATGTGGGAGAAGGTTTTCCTTTTCCCCCTTCACAAATGTAGATTAAATTACATGAAACGAAGACTGGCATTGTGTCATTGTTAACTGAAGGACAAATCCGCTTGAGAGAAGCATAAAGACAATGGAAATTACTTGCAATTGAATTAAAAAATGTTGACCTAATGATGTATTATGTGCAGGTCAAATCTTGTATGCTATCAACCACACATTGCAACCAGGTTCGTAAGTGATTCGTATTGCTGGAAGTCTTCTGATCCATACTTATTTTTGATTTCCTTACTATGTAATTCAATATTTACATTGAAAATAATGCGCCGGTCTCGAAGGCTGGGGTCTTTGGGGGTGGGGGTGCGGGGGGGAGGAGTTCATCTTTGTCTTCATTTTTCATGCCATGGGAAAACATTTGGTAATTACTCCGTTTCTGTTTGTTGTTGGTTTTTCGCCTTTCAGTATAAAAAAAAAATACAACTCCAAATTGTATTTTTGTGTGCCACATTGTCGTATGTTTAGCCCCATCTAAGAACATGAAGTAAGTTAGCGTTGTACATGATCTGAATTTGCTGTGGATATGTTGAAGTGATTGTACATAATGATTTGTCTCGATGAATCAATTGCAGTTATGACAAGATGATTGCAAGGGGGAACACAAGTGAATGAATTGTGAAAACTACCCTTGAGTCCTCAGTCAAAAAATAAACTGTTTGTTCTCTCTCTCTCTCTCTCTCTCTCTCTCTCTCTCTCTCTCCTCTCCTCTCACACACACACACACACACACACACACACACACAGCACACACACAGAGAGACAGAGAGAGAGAGAGAGAGAGAGAGAGAGAGAGAGAGAGAGAGAGAATCACTCGCACATTTACAGACACTGACACACACACACACAACACACACACACACACATACACACACATACATACACACGCATGCGCACGCGTGCGCACACTTGAATATTTTTTTTTCCGATTTGAAAAAAAAAAAATTAACCTGCAAGAATAAGGGACGGTTTTTTTTTGACAGAAAAGCCGGTGGAGATGGTCACCGTCTTCGAGGTCGGATGAAAGCGAAAAAAAATGTCTCAGAAAAGGCGAAACAAACCAAAGAAATTTGCCATTATTCCGGAGGCGGTCCGGTGGGAAGGAGTGAAAAAAACAGGTGGCCGCAGATGTCCCTGCATTATGAAGGAATGACGGGATTCCCCGGCGTGAACAGCGCTTACAGGTTGAAGGGGGGTCGATGAAGCAGTGCTCACAACGGGCACTGTGCAGCGTGGTGACAGTGAAGCATTTCGACGAGGACTGTCATCTGCTGCAGAGAGAAAAGGAGCCGGGAATGGCTTGAGGAGGCGTGCGCACGGGCAATAACAATCACACTATCTTGCTTGAATATCACTTCACGTCGTGGTCTTTTCAGCCACTCCCCACCCACCCCCCCCCCCCCCCCCCACCCCCCCCCCCCCCCCCCCCCCCCCCCCCCTACACACACACACACACACACACACACCTCTCCAAGTCCTCTCTCCTCCTCATTACCCGGCCACCTGCTCTGCCCCTCTCCCAACTATTCTCTCTCTCTCTCTCTCTCTTGTTGCTCCAAGCATGCATGGCATTTTCAACACTTGTTATCGGGTGACCTGATGTGACGATTTCATTAACTGTACCTTCAAAATCCCTACCGAAGGCAATGTCTCAGTGTCGAGAACAGAATTTCCCAGCACTTCTTAACGCCATCGGTCGATAATGAAACTATCTCCTTTCCACAGATTCTGCTTCTTGTTCTACGTCTTCCCATAACTCCAGGAAGTCGTTGGAGCGCGCCGCACAGAAGAACAGTCCACCAGGATCCCCCGGCTGTGCTTTGGGCTCGCAGATGTTTTCCCAGTGCTCTCTGCAGCGTTGCCAGTCCCTCGTTTCTGTACTCCCAGTTCTTTTAGAACAGCGAGTACTTTACATGGGAACGAAGAAATGCTGTCTGTCTGTCTGTGTGTCTGTCCGTTGTCAAAATGTGTTCCACTCGCTCCAGACAAAACTTCTGGGCCGATCTTTTCTGAAAATTTGTAGGTATGTTCATTATGGGTCACGGGTGATGCCCAATGTTTTATTTTACCAGAGTAGCCGTTACTAACGGCTATAACCGCCCAAAACGGTTTTTCTTCTTTGTGAAATATCTCGGTGACGAAATACATTATGACGTATGTTTGATTGTGACGTCAAATACATTATGACGCACGTTTGATTGTGACGTTCTTCAGGAAGATAAACTGGGAGTACGTTTATATGCTTTGCATCTTGTTTCTATCTTTCTCAGTGTCTTCCTCCTCAACCTTTCCATGGCGAATTGTCTCCGTAAGGCCTGGGGATCATGTTACATGGCAATTTCAGTGGGTTTTCTTTTTGGGTTTTTTTTTTTTTTTTTTTTTTTCTGAATTGACGATAGCAGATCTTCAAATGGTCCGATTCTGTTACTGGTTAGTGGCGTGATCAGTATATCTGATTTGTTAGTATTTCATGGGAAACACCTCATTTCCATCGCTTGGATTCTTCCTTCCAGGTCCGCAACGAGGGTCCATGTCTTGCTTGCATGCAGGAAGATGGGGTGTGTCAGTGCACGCAAAGGTCTGGTCTTGTGTTTCATGGAGATGACATTGTTCTTTCATACACGTTTCAGTCTGTATTGTTGCTAATAATGGATCCTAGCTAAGTAAACTGTTGAACAGTTCATAGTTTGTGTGTCCAGTTACAGTTGTATTCGTGGTGATGGTGGTTTTGTAGCTGGCCATAAACTTAGTCTTCTCGGCTCTGATTTTTCCACGCCATGTCTTGTTGATGTTTCGTCCAGTCTTTTAACAAGTTTTGCAAGTTCTCGTTTACTGCCAGCCAGCCTAATGATGCTGTCTGCAAAGCCAAGAATCTTAAATGGCTCTTCTTCCAATGCTTACTGTGTTGATGTTCAAATGTATCGGTCATAGTGTTGGGAATATGGTGAAAGTATGAAAGACAACCCTGACACAATTCAGCTGAAGTATGGAGCTCTCTAGTAGTGCCCAGTATTAAAAACTGGTGTGTTTCGAATGCTGTTGCACCCATCATATCAACACGGTTCATGCCTGAATCTGACTCCGTCGAGCGTCCTTCTTTTTCTTTTAGGTCTGTCAAGACGTGGCGGAAGTCCTGGTATTGAAGATGTTATTGTAAAAGGGTACGCGGGTTAAAGTCCTCTTTGATGGTACATCTGCCTTTTCGGAATCCAGTCTGTTTTTCAGTAATATTGATACACGCCTTCGGCAATGATGGCACATGCTTGTGGCTCTTCAAATAATTATTTTAAGCAACACTTTGCTGATATGGCGTAATATTGATGGTGTAATAGCACTGGCAGTACTGTACGGGCTGGTATATCCATGGGAATGTTCCCGTGGAGGATCTGTTGTGTCATTCTCACAGTGACCATCGCACAATCTTATTCTCAGGCGCACCTAGCAGCTGGTGAAATTGATAACAACAGACTTTATTGGACATTACTATCTGTGTCATGTACATACGTCGTCGTC
>JADBJO010002432.1:202500-210000 GCA_016801955.1 Conus betulinus
AGTGAAATGAATTGGCATGGATCAAGTTGAGGTGCCAGCAGGAAATGAAGGAGAAGGAAAGACAACTGTTATATCAGTCTTCTTTCCTTACCCACTCCCACCTCTCTCTCTCTCTCTCTTCCCCACCCCCCTCTTTCTCTTTCTCTCTCTTTTACGCCGTTGCTCTCTCTCTCTCTCTCTCTCTCTCTTACACACAGACGCACACAGACACACACACACACACACACACACACACACACACACACACACACACACACACACACTGACACACACACACACTCACACACACACACACACACACACACACACACACACACACACACACGCTCACAGACACGCACGCGCACACACACACCCACACACACACACACACACACACACACACACACACACACACACACACCTGAATCAACGGGTTCTTTGACAAGAGAAGCACACTGGCCAAATGTGACATGATCATTCTTATCTCCGATCCTTTTTGTCCACGTCCGCCACAAAAAAAAGTCAGCCGCTGAAAATTCAATAAGTAGAACGTAAGGCGATACAAAACAACATCAGCACAGTTATGCGCATCGTGTTACCGACATGCTCTAGATTGAAACGAATGGAAGGAAGCGGCCCGTTTTATGCTTTTGACATGGGCATTTCGATCAGGAAACAGGAAAACTCTCCAACTCCCTTATCACAAGACAGTTGTGTGTCGGTGTGATCTTAACCACACCGTGATCCTAACCACACCCAAACCTAACCATACCCAAACCTAACCATACCCAAACCTAACCTGTCTTTATCCCCAATCCTGACCCTCACTTAACTCGGAAGTATATAAAGCCTAATGTAAAGTCCTCATTCTGCCTGCTATGTCGGGGCATTAGAGTTGTCTTCTCTTCTCTCCATCAATAAAGGAAAGGTTCGCGTTTGAGTGAGGTGCGAATTGTCGATACTGCGATGCAAGTATTCAATATTGCGTCGCGAGTTTTCAGAGTCACAGCACCCCTATACGTTGCCACTTTAAACATTTGATTCCCGGTAAAGCCTCCAGATCAATACAGCTTAAACCTATGGGCAATATTGGGAAGACAGTATTGCAAGATAAGAATCGTGGTCTGTTTCGGTTGTCTTTTCCAGAATCGGAAATAGATAACCCTTATTGATCTTTTGTTGTTTACTTCCCTTCCTCTGTTTTCCAAAATGACGACTTTTTTTTTTTTTTTTTTTTTTTTTTTTTTTTTTTTGGCCAATTCCAGTTCAGTTATGAATTCGACGACAGGGAGTATATGTGAGCTCAAAACACGCAGAACTACGAACATCGCGAATCGCACATGCATAAGCACAGCTAATATACTGCATGAAATCGTAAGGTGCATGTAAGCCCGTTTTGTCGAGCGTGTGAGCATGTGTGGACGGTGTCAGACTTACCGAGCGAGAGCGTTAAGGCACGATTCCATTTTTCCGTGTACGGTAGCGGTTACTGTGTCGACAAAACTTCGTCTGTGCTTCAGACTGGGAGTGATATCGCACAGAACTGTGAGCGTTGAAACATGCAGAGGTGTTCATTTTCTTCCTTTTCCTTTTAGTCATGGCACTGTTCGACGCAAAATCCGTTTCCACTTTTGCAGATATGCTGTTCCATGTATGAATGGGCCATGGGACGAATATTTTTGGAGTCGGCCAAAATTAACTCATATGAAGCCACGTTTTCTCTCATTAGTTCTAATTCTGTGACCTTTTCAATCTCAGCTGTTGCGAGCCTACGAGAGAGAGAGAGAGAGAGAGAGAGAGAGAGAGAGAGAGAGAGAGAGAGAGAGAGAGAGAGAGAGAGAGAGAGAGAGAGAGAGAGAGAGAGAGAGAGAGAGAGAGAGAGAGAGAGAGCACAGAACGACGGAGGAGAGGGTTAAGAAGCCATGAGAGAAACATAATCGAACAACAGAGAGATAAAGAGACATACTCGTATTACTTGAAGGCAGGGAAGAGAGCGCGAGAACACGAAAAACAAAGAAAGAAACAAATGATTAGAATCCGAGAGAGAAAGGAGGGAGAATACAAAACGGTCGGATGACAAAGAGTGAGAGAGTGGTAGAGAAAGAGACAGATAGTGAAACAACAAATAACGGAATGAAACTCCAAAAGTGAGACAAATCGTTGGAAAATCAGTGAACAGATTAAGAATCCAACGAAGAGAAAGAGAACAGGAAAACATAGAAACAGACAGCGAGATGGGGGAAAGAAAAACACACACATCAAAGGATTCCAGGTGACAGAGTGACAATTGCTGGTTTTTCTAACCTTCAACAACTGCTCTTGAAAACATTCTCGTGGGGCAGACGCTAGATGTAACGGTTGCTCGAAGACCGTTTCCTCGACTACTAAGAAACTGCCCTTAATACAGCGGCTGCCAGGGGAAATTGCGGTCTGAACGTTGCTCGTTAAGACACTTTTTGTACACTCATATTCTCAAATGAGAAGAATACACACACACACACACACACACACACACACACACACACACACACACACACACACACACACTCACACACACACACATAAGCACATCTCTCTCTCTCTCTCTCTCCTAAGCTCTCTCTCTCTCTCTCTCTCTCTCTCTCTCTCTCTCTCTCTCGCTCTCTCTGAATGAATGGGAGAGGGAGAGAGAGAGTGGTGGCAAATGGTCCATCAGCCAACCATCGCTCGCTCTCTTTCAAAAAACGGAACAACGTCGCCCGTTGAAAACACGAGGAAACGATGTGGACTACAGGAAGGCTGAGACCTTAGACAGGGCCCGGCTGTCGTGTCGGATTTCCAGTTCGTTGAGCATGCGTGGAAGGGGTGGCGCACGCCCATTCCGGTTCCTGGTTCCTCTCTGTGTTTTGGTTCGTGTGACAGCCCTATGCCCGGGTAGCCGGGCCGCAGCGTGAAACACCGCGTTGATGACCGTCGTCGTTTCCTCTCTGTGTGAGAAGCCCGGTGATCAGTTCCTTCCTCCCTGTGACTCGCTGATGTCGGATCCCACGTGCTTCGCTAAGAAAAGCGTCAGTGTCTCACGGCCTCGATTTGTTTTGTTGTCTTACGGTACATTTCTGGCTTCTCTTTCGGTCACGCACGTGGACATTCCACCAAAGAGTATGTTTTGTTTTTTTCCTTCCCTGCTGGTTACGAAGCAACGACACAATTCATGCAGACATGCTTTGGGATTTCTTTTTCCTCTTCGAGCGACTTGCTGGGTTTCCTTTCCCACCAACAGGCAAGCTGTCCTTCAGCTGTGTCTTTTCCAACAGCCGATGAAAAATGTCAAACCTGGACTGAACTTTCCAGCTAAAGATCGAGGACCGTCGTTCTGAAAATAGTTGGCAGCACACGGGGGTGGGTGTTTGTAGTATTATTCACTGGTACAAAGTTCGATTTTGGTCAGAATGAAACGTGGTTGGGTTTTGGTGAACAATGTCTGAATGCTGGTGAAACGGAAGTGTAACTGTGATCGTTGGTGTAGAAATTGTCGCCGATTAGTTGCCAAAGTACATCTGTGGGAGAGGAGCATTCCCACGAACAATGTGCGACAGACAACGATAAGCAATTGTCGGTCCCCTGAAAGACAAGCAATTGTCGGTCTCCCTGAAAGACAAGCAATTGTCGGTCCCCCTGAAAGACAAGCAATTGTCGGTCCTCCTGAAAGACAAGCAATTGTCGGTCCCCCTGAAAGACAAGCAGTTGTCAGTCCCCCTGAAAGACAAGCAGTTGATGGTCCCCCTGAAAGACAAGCAGTTGTCGGTCTCCCTGAAAGACAAGCAATAGTCGGGCCCCCTGAAAGACAAGCAATAGTCGGGCCCCCTGAAAGACAAGCAATAGTCGGTCCCCCTGAAAGACCAGCAATAGTCGGTCTACCTGAAAGACAAGCAATAGTCGGTCCCCCTGAAAGACAAGCAGTTGTCGGTCCCATGAAAGACAGGCAGTTTTCGGTTTCCCGGAATGACAAACGATTGTCAGTCCCCCGAAAGACAAGCAATTGACGGTCCCCCGAAAGACAAGCAATTGACGGTCCCCAGAAAGACAAACAGTTGTCGGTCCCCTGAAAGACAAGCAATGGTCGGTCCCCTGAAAGACAAGCAATGGTCGGTCCCCTGAAAGACAAGCAATCGTCGGTCCCCTGAAAGACAAGCAATTGCCAGTTCCCAGAAAGACCAGCAATTGTCGGTTCCCGGAAAAGACAAACAGTTGACGGTCCCCTGAAAAAACATGCAGTTGTCGGTCCCCTGAAAGACAAAGAATTGCCAGTTCCCGGAAAGACAAGAATTGTCGGTTCCCGGAAAGACGAGCAGTTGTCGGTCCCCTGAAACAGAAAGAGATCATGCAAAAACAGAGGAAGTATCAGACTATGTGAGAGAGAGAGAGAGAGAGAGAGAGAGAGAGAGAGAGAGAGAGAGAGAGAGAGAGAGAGAGAGAGAGAGATTAAACAAACAGCAAAAACACACACACACACACACACACACACACACAGAAGAAAAAAAAAAAACGGTGAAGGACGCCCAAAAACGGAAAACAACGAAAGAGAAGAAAAAAATATAAAAAAACAAAACAAAAAAAAAAAAAAAAACAACCAAACAGAAAGAGACACAGATAACGCGAAACGAACAAATTGATAGGTAATGAAAAAAAGGCAGAGAAACAGGTAACGGGAGAACAGACAGGAAAATAGATTACGAGAAGCATATTTAAAGACAGATACTGGAATTCGAAGAGAGAAATGAGGCAAAATAACACACAACACACACACACACACACACACACACACACACACAGAGAGAGAGAGAGAGAGAGAGAGAGAGAGAGAGAGAGAGAGAGAGAGAGAAAACAGCGAGAGAACGAGATAATACAAAAGTAGAGACTCGGAAGAGGGTTGATAACGGGAACGCAGAAAGAGAAACAGACACATAATGTGAAATATATATGCGGGCAAAAACAAAGAAAAAGAGAGAGATTGGTAGAGAAGAAAAAGCACACAATAGGAAAACAGAGAGAGAGAGAGAGAGAAGAGAAAACAGAGAGAAGAGAGAGAGAGAAGAGAAAAAATAAAAAGAATGGAAAGACACATTCTGGGAAACAGAACAAGGCACATAGTGAAGACATGGAAAGATATTCCTGAGTGGGAGATGAACAAAGAGGAAGGAAAGAGACAGAAGATTGGAAAAGAAAGACGGAGACAAAGATCGGGCGACAGTGAAAGGGAAGAAAAACTCCGGTTCGAAAGTGACAGTACAATCCTCTGTTGATTTGGTTATGATGGCAACGCTTGCACGTGCAGACAGGCTTGGGGCTGACGGTCCTCAAAACCTCTTTCTGTACCCGAGATCAAAGCGTCAAAAGGGCAGTCACTCCGGGGCAGGTTGCGATGGATAGCCGCCGCCATCCCAAGAGACGCATGCTAAGCACGTGCAACTGTTTCATCTTGTTGATCTGCGTTTTACGTTCCGAAGCCGCAGACATACCGCTATAACATAATGAACCCTTGTAGCAAGAACCACAAAGAAAGACTCGTGTTGACGATGCATTTCTGTAGCAACACATATATTTCTGTCTGAGGGATGAAGGAAAGTATGATGTGGTTCAGAGAAATAGAGAGCATGTCGATGCGCGAAATGTGATGCCGTCATCAGCGCTGGCAACGTAGAAAGGACTAAATCAAATCTGATTTATCCCAAGCAGTCGGTTACATCGGCGAATCAACAACAACGCAGACACACAATTATGATGATACACTGCTTTTAGTTTTTAGTATTAGCGAATCCACAGGCATAGTGTTTGCCGATTTTGCAGAAGCTTTTGACCTTGTGAGGACAGTGTCTCTTTAACAGACGCTTGTAGTTATTGCTTTGCCGAAGATACTGTTCAACTGTGTTCGTCTTTTTTTGTTTTATCAAACATAAAAGCAATTCATGTAAATGAGTCTAAGTGGTTTTGAAATAAAGTCATGGATAGCCTTTATTCTCACAGAAGAATCATGGGCGATCACTATTTGGAGCATTATTTTTACCTGTGGCATATCATCATAATATGCATTTTTTACAAAATGACATGGTGTCGCGGTCCTTGTGGGGATGTGGTGTATATGGGGTGAATATGTTCTCTCCCACAAGTCTCTCTCCTCTCAACTTGGAGACACTCACAAGGATGGATACAATTCAAATAAATAAAAAAGAATTTTTTTTTATTAATCTAACGATGAATGATATGATTATGAACATCGTGTGTATGAGAGTCGGGATGATTTGATGAGAATGAGTGATGATGAATTTACAAAATACGCCGAAAATGATTTGAAATAAATGAAATCACAAACTTGCGCCCAACGTTTCATTCACGCCACTTACAAATTTACAATGTATCTATGTGCGTGTGTGCTGCATAATTTTCGTGACACATTCTCTCTCCCTGCTTATCTCTTTCTTCGAAGCCCGTTGTCGTGGTCACCGTGCCTTGAAATGTCCGTTATCCACACTGAAATTCTTTAAGCACTGTCCACGTTACTTTACAATTTTGCCGTTCTACTATCACATACCCATTTGTTGTTGCACAGTTAATAAGATAGTCAATGCGCTTCGATGATCTTTCTCTCGAATCGTTTGTTCGCTGAACGTCTTCAGACGAAGATTTTACTTGTCTTCTTCGTTCTCTTCTTGAGCACCGATATAACTATAGATAAAATATACCGGCACGAAACACATTTTATTATCTGTCCTCTTCGTTTCCTTCTGAAACACCGATATAATTAATAAACACAATATATCGGCACAAACACAAATATTAGCACACGGCTTACAGCACTGCCGTACGGTCTGGTTACTTGTCCGATGATTTTTTTAACGTCAATAAAAGAATCACATGTCGAGGATAATATAGACGCTGTTTGCTTGATGAGTTTGAAGAATTTCTTCGAGGTAGGGCTTAATGGATCGATGAGGTGAATGGAATCGAAGGATCAAAATAAGTCGAAGGATAAACTAGGTGGAGTACCCAAAATAGGTGGGTGGATCAAATATTATAGTGGGTGGATCAATTTAGGTGGGGTCTGCAACAAAATTAATATCCTCTTTTTAATGACCGAGCCTGGCCAATCATAAAATACAATTGCTCATGCACACATGCACTTACATCAACACTATATCCCTAATGTGGCTCCATTCAAGCTTAGTTCATAATCTGAAATAACATAGAAACGAGGTTAGTAAAAATGGTACGGCAGGTTCAGGCAGGCAGCCTCACACCCTCTGCGCCCAGGAATCCTGTAAACAACACAACATGGATGATAGCAGCTATCGCCCAGCATCCTCAATTACCCTGCACATCGATAGGATGGGTAACTATTCTACAAGATCGATGCAAACCTCAGAGACTCCCTACAGTCAACCACTAGGTCCTACAGTCGATCTCCCTGTGACGTTTGGCCAACGATAATTTAGATCTCCAAGTGAACGCAATACAATATGTTTTTAACCAGTCGAAAAAATC
>JADBJO010002432.1:212500-217500 GCA_016801955.1 Conus betulinus
TGTTCCCTGCCTCATTTCATTTCCAATTTCGTTTTGATTAAATCGAGGTTATTTGTATTTGTTTCTGTCTGTCTTTGTATTTGTCTTTTGATCTCCCTTGCATCCTTGGGTGGATCCTCAAGCGTAGGCTCAAAGATTGCTCCCTACATTTTATACTATTTGCATAATATCTGTAGTTTGCTTCGGGGGTGCTATTGGATTCTTTTTTTGCACCCTTGGTGGTGAGAACACCACGGTATTATGGACTGTGGTGTGTCTCTATTTGACGCCAGGAGCGCAGATACAGCCAGCCGTGTCTCCCTGATGAGTTCGGGACGAAAGGCCTCGGAGCAGGCAATACAAATATATTTGCCTTTAAAAGGGATGCAATGGTTCTCGGAGCAGGCAATACAAATATATTTGCCTTTAAAAGGGATGCAATGGTTCTCTTATGCAGCCAGTGAACAGTTTTCATATTTTCTTAATTTTATGTTCTCAGTTTTTACATCTTCAACCTCCTGCCTGCCCCTCCCTCCCCTCCCCTCCTTAAGTTCAAACTTTTGCCAGTTATTACTGTGAAGACAATTTAGTTGTTGGCCTGCGCTTGTTTTCCTCCACTATTAGATTGTTTGACTTTATTCAAGTTTAAAAGGCTGTGCCAGTCTTGAATAAAAGTTACTCTGAGTTAGGTTTCCTTATGGGAGCAAAGACTACCCCACTTGTTTACTGTTCCCTGTCTCTCATTTCATTTCCAATTTCGTTATGGAATAATTATACAGATTTGTAAATTTGGGGAGGACTTTTTTTTTTTTTTCCAAGAAAAGTCACATCCTCTCACATTTTTAAACAGAAGCTATAAATATCTTTGATTATTATCAACGAAGGTAAAACAGTAATAACACAAAAGTGTGTGTGTTTGTGTTATTATTCTTATGCTCATTTTTGTGATATATGGTCACAATTGTTACATTCATCCTTCCCGTCCCCACCCTATCCCATTACTACAACAACCATTAATCTTCCCATCACCCCTCGCCCTTAATTGTTGATTTTATTCCGTTCGTGTTCCCGTCGTGTTGACTACGGTTGGTTCATAACATACGGCTTGAGTTCTTGTTTCTACAGTCTTCTTATGTGTGTGTTTACCTTTGATTTGCTTTTCAATTGTTTATGTATATTTTTACGCAGGGGGGGGTGGGAATGAATTACAATCATTTTATTTGGTTTCATCAACTTCTCTCTCTCTCTCTCTCTCTCTCTCTCTCTCTCTCTCTCTCTCTGTGCGACACGTGCACATCGTACAGGGGACCAATGGGACGTGAGTAATACTTCATTGAACCGTCACGCCGCCTCCAGTCGTCACCATGCTGCCCCCCCGCCTGTCTGTCTGTCTCTCTGTCTGTTCACCCGCCACATATCGCGTCAACTAACTCACTTATACACCGACCGGCAGACAGTCCCGGGGAATTGCAGCACCTGCAGCACACAGACTTGGCCCTTTCACGGCGTTATGGAGACTGAGAGGGTGGAGAAGGAACAGAGAGGGAGGAGAGTGGAGGGGGGTGCAAAAGACATGAGTTTAGACGGAGTGGGTGGTGGTTCTGCGCGGCGTGATGTCGAAATCATATTCCCCCCAGCCAGTCAGGACTGGGAGGACTTTGAAATGAATGTAGAATTCAGCAGGAAAGAAGAAGTTGGACGGGCAAATCGTCATTCCAGAAGAAAGATGTAAAGTTCAGTTCTTCCTTGTCCACTCGCTAGCCTCCCAGTTCCCCGACCCGAACTCCTCCACCCTCTCAAACCATCTTTCTATCAGTTCGTCTATCTGTCGGTCTTTCTGTACATGGGTCTATCATCCATCTTGTCAGTTGCTTGAAACTAATGAAAAGGTGATACGAAGTAAGTTTTTTTTTTTTATTGTGGTTTTGTTTTTTTTCAGGAAAAGGGAATACAGAAGTAGTTTACGTTCGGCCGCACCGACGGGCGCGCGCACGCACGCACGAGAGAGAGAGAGAGAGAGAGAGAGAGAGAGAGAGGGCAGAAAGAGAGAGAGAGAGAGGGAGAGGGGGGGGGGGGGGGGGTGGCGGGGATAGAGGGAGTGAGATTATCTTTCTATCTTTCTTCCATGGTTAACAGATAGGCAAAAATGATTCTACTTTTTTTTTTTTACTTTTTAATCGACCAGAGGGCTGATGCTAAAATACAGTGATTACATATGTACATGGGTTGTAACACGAATAGCAGCATCATTCTGTATATCAATGCATACCGCATCATCAACATACAAAATACTAACTCCAAAGAATGCATTTTTACGTGAAGTAAGAAAACAAGAAGGGATATTCATCAGGTACAACTACATAATCAACTTGAGCCTTAGTAGTCGGAAGAGACTGTTGACTCACTTGTAGTAGTTTAGCATCACCGTACACGTGAAAACTTCCATCAGCGATGTCTGGAGATGGTACTGGTGTGGCTATAGAGAAAAATGAAAAGAGAAGCTGCGCAGACGACGAAACTATTGTCACTCTCAGTAATGCTGTATAGATGGAAAGAGGAACTGCATATACGTAGGAATTATTGTCACTCATAGTAATGTTGTACAGGTATAAATTGGAAGAGATACCACGTAAACGTAAGAGAAGAACACAATATGCCTCTGTATAGAGATAATTAAAAAGAGAAACTACATTAACGTAGGAACTATCGTAACTCTTTGAGATGCTGTACAGAGGGAGTTGGAAATAGGACCGTTATAAACACAGCAAGTGTAGCCACTTGCTTTCAATGCTGTGTGCACACGTAATTATTTGTGGTTCAATGTCCGTATAATTACGTGTCCCAACCAAAGGAAAGTTAAAAGAAGCGTCAGAAAGACGGGTGACAGGAAAGAGAGAGCTTGCATCTCCAACACAAATTTTGACCAGGGATTCTTGCATCCGAAATTCTAAGTGGACATCGCTCCAAGACTGCTCACCACAATCTCACCCACACCGTGACAGTTCTCTTAGAGATTGTACTTCAACAGCGCAGGTATTGAGCTCGTAGGGATTCTTATATCCGGCATTCTAATTGGATATCTCTCAAGACTGCCCGGCACAATGTCTCCGACACTGTGACAGTTCTCATAGAGAATGTACTTCTCCAGCGCAGTTATTGAGCACGTACGGATTCTCACATCTGGCAATCTAAGGGATATCGCTCAATGACTACCCGGCACAATGTCTCCGACACCGTGGCAGTTCCCATTTTTGTTTGTCATTTTGTTCCTGTGTAAGTGTTTCTTTGCCTTTCGTTCGTTGCTCTATTTCGATTCTGTCCATTTTTTCTTTCCTTTTAAACTCAGACGTGCTATCTTTCTTTTTTTTGTTGTCGAGAGAGACTGACTGAGGTGTTTGGACGAAGCTTTCTGAATTGTTTCAGATATTCTGACGAAGTTTTTATAGATTGTCTGAAACATTCGGACGTGAATTGTCCTGCGATATTTGGACAAAACGTCATAAAACTGTTTGAAAGGAACGAACATAACTTGAGCACTTTTGAATGCCTCACTGGTGTCTTTACAGTGTAGATGCTGTAGAGTTATCTTTCCCTGGACCCTATACTCCGAGCCGCCTCAGTCCCTGTCATTCTCACCCTTCTCTCTTTGCCTTGGTCTTGCACTCTGTTCAGCACTCTCATTCTTCCCTCGGTGTAATCTATGAAATCTGTTGCTTCTGCAACAAAATATCTGTAAAACATGTTCTCTCCCTGTCTCTGTCTCTGTCTCTCCCTCTCTCTCTCTCTCTCTCTCTCTCTCTCTCTCTCTCTCTCTCTCTCTCTCTCTCTCTCTCTCTCTCTCTCTCTGTCTCTCTCAGATCACTTCTTCTTCTTCTTTAGCGATGCTTTATGTTTGATTGCGTAAAATGCATCATGTAGTTTTCACACTGTGTTACATTATTGCATTGTATACGTATCTTTTGTTAGGGCCTGTGCAAAAAAAAAAAAAAAAAAAAAAAAAAAAAAAAAAAAAATCTCTCTCACTCTCTCTCTCTCTTTCTGTCTCTCTCTCTTTCTTTCTCTGTGTCTGTCTCTGTCTCTCTCCCCCCTCCTCTCTCTCCTCTCTCTCTCTCTCTCTCTCTCTCTCTCTCTCTCTCTCTCTCTCTCTCTCTCTCTCCTGTGCACGTCTCTATCTCTTTCTCTATATAACCGTGTTTTGTGTGGCTCTCACGCGCTTCCTCTCCCCTCCTTCTCTACCCCCACCCCCCCCCCCCCTAACCACCCCCCCCCCCCCCCCCCCCCCCCCCTTCTTTCCCGTCTCAACAATGACATCAGTCTCGTTGATTTTAAACCTCTCTTGTCTCTATAAATCCATCTCTCTCTCTCCTCTCTCTCTCTCTCTCTCTCGTCTCTCTCTCTCTCTCTCTCTCTCTCTCTCTCTCTCTGTCTCTCTCTCTGTCCCCCCCCCCCCCCCTCTCCCCCCCCTCCCCTCCCCCTCCCCTCCTCCCTCTCCTCTCTCCCTCTGTCTCTCTCCCTCTCTGTCTATCTGTGTGTGTGTGTGTGTGTGTGTGTGTGTGTGTGTGTGTGTGTGTGTGTGTGTGTGTGTGTGTGTGTGTGTGTGTGTGTGTGTGTGTGTGTGTGTGTGTGTATGTGTGTGTGTGTGTTGATATTACAAACATAGACAATGTACTGTGTTCTCTTTCGTTGTCTCTCTAGAGAAATAGAGGGTGAAAGGGCTTCAAGAATATGGAAAAAATGAACATGTGGTTTCTTCTGGGAAAAAAAAAAAGCAATTTCATTAAATGCGGGTAAAACCCTAAAAACATCAGCAAAACGATTCGAAGTGCTCTGGGTCCCTCATTGCTATTGTTAATGTGGAAAACCTTGTATTTAACTACATTTCATAACAGTAATGGCTCTGCCACTTTTCTGTATTTTTCTTATCAAGATGTGTGTATAACATCTGCAAGAACTGATAGCTGAAAAGTGTGATGAGAATGATAAAAATGATGATGTTGATTCGGAAGGCCAGCCTTTATGCA
>JADBJO010002432.1:222500-230000 GCA_016801955.1 Conus betulinus
CTGTATTCGCTTTCCTCTCTGTTCTTTATATTTCATCTGTTGTGTATACACCCTGTCCTCTAATCACCATGTTCCTGTCTTTTCCGTTTCTACATTTCCTCTGTGCTGGCTGTTCCCTATGTTCCACCTTGCTATTTCTGGTTTCTGAATCCCTCTGTCCTTCGTGTTTTGTAAACGACTTTGTTCTCTGAAACTCTTTCCTTTTCCATTCTGTTCTCTAAGTGCCATCCTTTGTCTTCTTTGTTCTCCATATTGTCCCATTTTATTTGTTTAATTCCGTCTGTCCTATCTGTTCATTACATTCCGTCATGTCCCCTCTGTTTTATAGATTCTGTCCTATCGTCTCTGCTCTGTTCACTGCACTCGTCTCCTCTCTGTTCTGAATATACCACCACGTCATCTTTTTCCCTTGTTCCGCAGTTTTCTGTGCGTTGTCTCTACTCCACCTAGCATCTTTGCTCTCTGTATCTTACCGTTTCCTCTCTTTCCTGTGCATTTCTCCCTACCCTCTGTCTTCTCTGTATTCATCCAGTCTCTTCTGTTCTCTTTATCGCCCTTCCTCTCCTCTTCGTTCTCTGTATTCCATCTGTCCTCAGTGCCCCCCTGCAGTCACCTTTTTGTCTCTCTTCTGTGTAATCCACGCGTCCCTTCTGTTCTCTGCATTGCGAATTTTCGTCCCAGTTCCCTGCGTTTCTCTTGCCCTCCTTGTTGTCTGTGTATTCCACCCTGTGTTCTCTTTGTTCGCTACATACCTCCCCCCCCCCCCCCCCCCTCACCCCTGTCTCCTCTCTTTTCGAAATTCATCCAATGCCCACTTTGTTTCTCTATCCCCCGCTCTCTCTCCTTTTTGTTCTCAGTATTCTCTTTGTCCTTTCTGTTCTCGATATTCTCTTTGTCCTTTCTGTTCTCTTATTCCCTTTGTCCTTTCTGTTCTCTGTATTCCTTTGGTCCTTTCTGTTCTCTGTATTCCCTTTGTCCTTTCTGTTCTCTGTATTCCCTTTGTCCTTTCTGTTCTTTGTATTCCCTTTGTCCTTTCTGTTCTCTGTATTCCCTTTGTCCTTTCTGTTCTTTTAATGTTCCCCGTGCCATCTCTTTTTCCCTAACTTTCCTCACGGACATATCTGTAGTGTGATCACCTGGTTTTCGGCATGGGTACGCACGCGAAAGCGGTTCAACCAGGGTCACTGGTGTGTGCGTAGACTGCTCTGGAAGGTGCAAAACAAACGTGTACCTGCATAGGCCTACTTCAACTAACGGGTGCTTCCATGCCAGGATTCGAACCGATGGTCTCCAGGTTGAGAAATGTCATCTCTTGTCCATATATTCCTCACCATCCTGTCTCTACTCTCTGTCCTGTCTTCTTGATGTGTCTGTCCTCGCTGTTTGCATTCTCTGGGAGGGAAAAGGACGGATACCCTCTGGTTACCACCATTCATTTTAGACCATACTACAGACACAGTTTCCGGGCTTATGTCAATGTATGACATCTAGTTAACCAAAATGGTTGTTAGTTTGGATTATGAAGACTCCGGAATCGGCTTATCCGAACTGCTAACGTTATTTCTCAAAAAGATGCCGTGATGCATTGTCCCATGACAGTAAGTCGGAGATGGGGGAGGGGACATGATCATCTGCATTACTGCTGTGTCAGTGTTCGTGGTGTAATTTCAATGGACTATGGCTGGGAAATGCCTGGCGATACCTGTTTCCTCTGCGAGTATCATCATGCATGCTGCATGTATATGTGTGTCCATAAACCATGTAATGCTGACACGGATGACTAGACATATCTGCAGCGTGACTATCCGGTCTGCTGCATGGGTATGCTAGTGAAAGCGGTTCAACCAGTGGCGGGTGTGTGCATTGACTAATCTGGAAGGTACAAAACAAAATGTGTTCTTGCATATTTTAACCAAAAGGTGCTTTTCATGCTAGGATTCGAACCGGTGGTCTCCAGATCGAGAAATCGCCTTAATGCTGTTTTCTGCTTCCTGTAAGATATTTCATATCTAAGGGAGTAGTAGGCTTTATATATGCCTACATTTACTAAGTTAAGTTTTATGTGTGTGTGTGTGTGTGTGTGTGTGTGTGTGTGTGTGTGTGTGTGTGTGTGTGTGTGTAGAAGCAGACGACGCCTAGCAGCATCACTGTGAATTGAGGGTACATAGATGACGATGGCATCCTCGGCCTGCGGTATGCTGGCGTGGCTGGTCTTCATCACGGTCATACCCTCGTCTGTAGCTCAAACCAGGTCAGTAGATCACCTCTGTGTGTGTGTGTGTGTGTGTGTGTGTGTGTGTGTGTGTGTGTGTGTGTGTGTGTGTGTGTGTGTGTGTATTAGACAGGCAGAGAGAGAGAGATAAGTGAGTATGTATGTGTGTGAGCACGCACGTACGTGTGAGCACGCACGTACGTGCGTGCATTCGTGTATGGCTCTCTCTCTCTCTCTCTCTCTCTCTCTCTCTCTCTCTCTCTCTCTCTCTCTCTCTCTCTGCAAAAGGTAAACATTATTTCACACAGGAAGTAAGCATCAGTGTAAATTTCCAAGTAAACTGTGTTGGTGCGACAATTAAGATTAATTTAAAGGAACAAAACCGATTGTGTTTCCTCAACAGCCATGTAAGGAAGAAAGATAAGCATTTTGACACAAAATTAATTGTCTATACTTCGTGTGTTTATTCTTTCTCTGTACTTTTCAATTTCATATCTGTGTTTTAGAATGCAAGTGAACCCATTTGGACAATTCGTGTTTCATCGTACAGATGGAAATGCAAGAACTAGAGATAGTAAAATTAAAAGTTTCATAATTTCATATGTTGTAACGTTTTTATTTTTTCACCACACCCAAATGTTACCAGGTATTAGCTAAAGTGGAAGGCACCAGCTTACGTATGTCTTTGAATAATAGTCAGCTGAAAATCCGCCCTAAAAGTTTTGAAGGAACTGACAATTTAAAAAGATAAGTTGAAAACTTTCTTAGTCAGATTTGCAGAAAGAACGTGTATGGGTTTCATTTAAATTCATATTCATTAGCATTGCATTGGTGCCTAAGATTCAGCGAACCAACGAATTTGAAGCCACTTTAAAAGTTCACTTTTTTTTATGTAGATATGTTTGACAATGACCTTCCACTGTGCGCTTTGGCAAGTCTCCTGTCCCGGCTCTGGCTATGTTTAGACTCTGTATTAGTTTTTTATTGAATTGTCTCCCAACTGTGGGAACAGGATGCTACAGAACAAGCTTTGCTTTGCTAGTCCTGTGCGGACGGAAGTTCCATTAGTGAGTTGCAAACTGCGTTTGCATATATAATCTTTCTCAGAATTACTTATTCCCGTAAATATTATAAGATTCGTGTGGATGCCAACCCCCCCCCCCCCCCCCCCCCCCCCCCCTCAAAAAAAAAAAAAGGTTTTGTTGAATGGCAGAAAACTTTCCATATCAGCATCTCAGTCCAGTCTCCTGAAAAAAATGATGTATATTTTTCGCTATCAGAAAATCAAGATCACAAAACAATGGTCCGACTATCATCTCCTTCCCGTTTTCAATCTTCATTTCCCCCTACTTCTATATATGCGAAAAAAAAAAAAACCATGGGATCTAGATATCCTTTTCTGTATTAAAAAAAAATGAATGTATAGTTTTCCATCACTACTCTGTGCGAGTCCATTTATGTTTGCTGTGTGCGAGTCCATTTATGTTTGCATTGTGTGAGTCCAGTAATGTTTGCTCATCTATTTATTTGAGTAAACCTCCCGTCACTCAGACCTGACTTTCGGCCTATTTCTATTTCTCCTGCGTAATTTGAGTGTCACGGCTAAATTGGTGAACACGCAGTAACACAGTTTGCAGAAACTGAAAGCTAATGTCAAGAGTCCTGTACTCGATCTGCCGGTGCAACAAATCGAGTGCGATTTGTTATTAGGAGTGATCGGTCCTGGGGGGTGAGGGCTCTGGTAGAGACATTGTGGCTGTCTGCAAGATCTGCAAATGGCGCTGGACAGGAACGATTGCCGCGCGGGGAATTTCAGGACTAAGGTTTGCAGTATTCTGAAGAAAACTTTCAGCACTGGAAGGGAATTTGGCTGACACGCTTCCAGACGTTCGTAGACAAGAGGGCAAGCTGGTCTTCTCCGCTAGGCCCCTTTGTTCGTCCAGCCGTCCTTCCTTCCATCCGTGACACAGTGTTATCGCCTCTCCTCTAAAACCGTGCAGGGATTTTATCTGGCGTGTTCGATAGAAGGATATCAGGATCTTTGCAACAACAATAACAACAACAACAACAACAACAACAACAACAACAACAACAAAAAGTTAAAGTAGGAATTCCCTGTACGTCAGTTTCCATCAAGTTAGTTCAGCTTGGACTCTAAACTTAGTTTGCAGCTTTTCTCCTAGCTTCGAGCCGCTTTCATTTTGGTGAGACCAGCAGGTAGAGGCCTTGGTAGAGGTTACTGACCGGTTATTTCTGCCTTCGTGTGTCTAATATGATTCACGTTCAGTGCCTATTGAGTACATACCTTGCAAATATCCCCTGGACTGCATCACTTGTATGCTTGCCTGATGATGATTGGTACAGTCCATCTCATGTGGGGTAGTCAGGGTAAAAAAAAGGTGTCCTAATTCTTTCATTGGCTATCTTCAAACTGCGTCGTGAAAAAATTCAGTATATGTCTCGCTTTCCTTTTCTTCAAATTACTTTCAAACATAGTGAAAACATAGTATACTCAAGTGTTCACACACAAGAGTATACAATATGAATAACGATCATTTTGCGGTAGTTAATGTAGCAATTCAAAGCACAGAAATAGAGACATGGGCAAAAAGTTGTGGATATTGATCAGATGTGGAGCAAGTGTGAATAGAAAAGTCGCAGTACCTGCATGAATAAATCTTGATCAGATTTCTGAAGGGAAAGGGTATCTTGCAGAGTCATCATAGTACATTTCCAGAAAATGAACATAATTCTGTGTGTACTGCTTGCCATAGAGGAGCCTGCGATTGAATGGTCAAAAGGTTCGGTTACAGAACTGAAGGTGGTGAGTTGGAACCATTGATGGGCTCGGATCCTCTCTCTCTCTCTCTCTCTCTCTCTCTCTCTCTCTCTCTCTCTCTCTCTCTCTCTCTCTCTCTCTCTCTCTCTCTCTCTCTCTCTCTCTATCTATCTATCCACCCAGCAGTAACTGGGTACCTAACACACGATGTTGAAAACTATTTGCGACTCTGGAAAGAGTAAACTGGTATTAACAGTACACGGACAGCATGAGCAATGGACAGGTGTACTTTCATGTTTTATGACACTTCCTTCACAGGCTTGCACATGCACGTGCGCGCGCGCGCGCGCGCACACACACACACACACACACACACACACACACACACACACACACACACACACACACACACACACACACACACACACACACACACACACACACACACACACACACATTTTTTTAACGATCTCCTCTAAGCAGGAAAGTTGGTCCCATTCTTGTGGTGCGCAGGAAAACATTAGGCGACTTCAGAGATGGTGAAAGCAGCGGAAAAAGGGCGCCCTAGATGTAGCAAACCCACAGCTTTTGACTGCTTCTATGGCCATTACACTATGGAGCGTCTATGCTCTCATACTGCTTGGTCTATAGCGCGGTATGGTGTTGTAAGACAAGAGCTGTGTCAGGTCAACAATGAAGTATGAGGAGTGGTTGGTATCTTCCACTTTTAGGTTAGCCTGTTCCAAAAGCGAACTCCAGGCAGGTCATCAAAAAGTTGGTTGCCTCATGAATCAGACCTAATGGGCACAGTGCCTCACATTTGTCCGGCCCTGTGCAGTATAATGTTGTTTTTAGACATCTTATGGCCTAGCTATAAACTTACAGTACTGTAGAGCTGGAAAGTTTCCGCTGTTCACGCCAGCATCACACCAGACTGCTTTGTACGAACCTTTGGCTTATCTCCCACGTGACAGGAAGTCGCTTTGGTGCAGTTTTCGTTTTTTACAAGTATACCTTCCATCTTTTCTTAGAGCCTGTTAAACAAGAGCCTCGGAATCACTTTACCGGGCTGGATGATTACAAGGTACATCCTGTAGTTCCGGAAGAACAGCAAGTTTCTTTCAAAGAGTAGAGGTATTATAAGAGACCGCGTTCATTCGTGTGGCCAGAGTTTTTTGTTCCCATGCTGACAGAAAGGTGCCACAGCTGTGATGACGTCTGCCTGTGCGCTGTTTGGTGTTAGACAGGCACACCGGGCACCCCACTAGGACGTGTCTGCTTTCAGTGTGTGGACAATTTCCTTCACTTCTTCCGGGTAGATTAGGGCGTACGTATCCAGACACGGGTGTGCAGTTGGACGTCGATCGCACGGTTCATTACACTGCTGTCGTACAGTTCTTCGCTGTTCTCAGTCCATCTCCCAGTTACTTCCATTATGTGGGAAGGGACCCGACCTTGTCCTACAACCTGTTGTCCTAAGTTGCTTGGATCTTCTCTTCAGTGTATTGCCGCCTAGCTGCTGTCTTCTTCGTCCGGGCTTTAGTGTTATCACATAAGTCCATCATCAGTTGCCGCCTGGCTGCTGAATTCTTCTTCAACATGGCTTCAGAGCTGTCACGTAAGTCCATCATCAGTTGCCGCCTGGCTGCATTCTTCAACATGGCTTCAGAGCTGTCACGTAAGTCCATCATCAGTTGCCGCCTGGCTGCTGAGTTCTTCAACATGGCTTCAGAGCTGTCACGTAAGTCCATCATCAGTTGCCGCCTGGCTGCTGAATTCTTCAACATGGCTTCAGAGCTGTCACGTAAGTCCATCATCAGTTGCCGCCTGGCTGCTGAGTTCTTCAACATGGCTTCAGAGCTGTCACGTAAGTCCAACATCCATTTCTTCTGTCTGGCCCCTGCCTTTTTCTGATTGAAGTTTCTGTTTACAGGGCGTGCTGAGGCGGCACCTTGGGCACACCTTCACTTTGCTTTTGAGATTCTTCTTGTATTGTCGACATAAACTGTGTCACCAGGGACTTGTGATCTGTCTTCCTTCGTCTTGCTGTACAGGACCTCCTTGGTTGCCTCAGGAAGCTTACATTCCACAGCAGTATCCTGTGCAGGTTCAGTGGTGCAAACCTTGCACACATACGGCAGTCTCAAAGACTGCGTCAGTCCCGGCATCTTTCAGGTTTCCCAGGTCGAATCTTGTGCGTGGACTGCTGTGTTAGTGAGCCTTCATCATCATAACCCTGTCACTACAGCATGGCTTTCTATTGCTGACAGTCCTCTGGGCGGTATTTTTTTGCTATTCTTCATCGTAGTAAAATGTTCTTGGTGTCGTCTGAGGGAGACATGACAAAAATGTGCTTGTTTCATTCACGTCTTTTATGAAAACAAACTTTATTTTTACTCTCTTGTTCGTGTTTATTTGTATTTATGGCTTGGTGTAGTGACTCTGCAGCTGCAGTCTTCACCTCATCGTAAGTATCATGTGATTGTAGTTGCGAATATCAATACTGTGT
>JADBJO010002432.1:232500-242500 GCA_016801955.1 Conus betulinus
TCACTTCCACCCCGTACCCAGTCGTCGTTTTCTGTGGTTTATGCATCGAATTTCATCTCTCAGGACGGGCCTTTAATACCATTTTCTGATCTCAGACCGATTTAGCTTCTTTGATGCGTCAAGACCATGCCCCCGGCTGGGGCTCTGACCCTGGGCCTGGCCCGGCCATGGGCTTTGCAGTCCTTTGGGCCCCTTGTGTCAAACTCTGACCCACCACCGTTCACTGGTGTCCAGGTCCTAGCAGACCATGGTTTTGAAAGGCGGCAGATGGCGGGCAGAGAGGAGGACCTTAAGGATGTGATTACAGGAGATGACGGGGCTGGAAGGATCCCTAGAAGATGACACCCGGTACTTCATGTTGCCTGTCATCCTGTCAGCATGTTCTGCAGTGCTTTGTTCACGATGTCCTGGTCCGCCTGCCTGCAGACTTCGTTACCACCCGCTCTTGTCTTGAATACATTCTGTTCAAGATCGATCTGGTCAAAGGAAAAGATGACGCGCATGTCGATTCGAAAAAAACAGCCATAATCATAATAAAGGTCTACACACGTTCATGATAAAGAAGAAAGTTTTTTTTTTGCGGATGGCCCACGCCATTTTGGTAAACAAAAATATCAGTGTCAAAGAGTGTTCCTAGGATACAGGGGATACTTTAAGGTCAAGGGCTAGATGGATAGCGGAAGGAGAAACAATCTCAAATTACTTTTCTGGCCTAGTTCGTCGATATTATAACAGCAGTTATATGACCATTTCCACAGGTAAATGTGGTTATGTTCTGAGTGATCGGAGAGAAGTTTTAAAGGAAGGTCAGGAATTTGTATAAACTTTCGTATGTAAAATACCAAACTGATAAATGTGAAATAAACGAATTAGCAGAAAGTATCCATTAAATGCTGACGAAGAAGGGATCTTAAAAAAAAAAAAAAAAGGGGGGGGGGGGGGGGGGTTCCATTGGGAAAAAGCAAGAATGGCTGTGAAAAAAAAAAAATTGAAGAACAACTCAAGTTCTGGTAGAGTTGGCTTTCCAACCAAATATTTTCGATGTTTTTTATAGCAGAGTAGGTAGTTTCCTGGCTATAGCAATAAATGCGTAAGATCTCAAAAGGGAGAGTAATCTTGTGTTCAAGGAAAATGAGTGATTACATGTTTATCTACAGGAGACCAACAAAGACATCTTATAAACAACTGTAGACTTATTTCACTGTTAAAATTGTAAATAAAATCGCATCGTCATGCATAGCTAATTGTCTTTTTAAAAAGAAAAGCCCTGCTTTACCCCACAAGTGAAGATCACACTGGCTTAACAAGGAAAAATATTTCGGGGACAGCATGAGATTCCTTTCGATGCAGTTGTTATCTGGAATGCACTTTAGCAGGGCTTTGCCGTTGAATTTGACTTTTAGAAAGCATTCCATTTGGCTAGCTGGCATATCATTAAAGTTTTTGGAACCATTTTGTTCGCATGAAGGGACTTGTAAATGAAGAAACGTTTCAAAGAAATGTTGAATATTGCGTCATTATATATGGTCATGTCTTCAATTGGTTTGGTATACAGCGAGGCTTTGAACAAGGTGACCCCTATCACATTAACAATTAATTTTATGTGAAGAATCATTAGCGATAATAATAATAATACGGAAAAATGATGATGCAGACAGCGTGAATATTAACAATACTGATACACAATTTTCTTTCAGCAGGCGACATGAAAATCATTTCAGACTTGCATGAACGTAACTGTTGTTATTTGGTTGAAGATCTGATTTGCATACGAACCCTGGTAGAACGAGTGCTTTTGGGCTTGGGAAGGGTGGGGGGGGGGGGGGGGGGGTCTTAAAAACTCCATACTATGGTATATGGACGAGTGAAACATTCAGTGGAACTCAACTAACATTTTAAGAAAAATTAAGACTTTGGATCATCAGTGACTTCATGAAACTGTTCAAACTATTGATTTTGGTGTAAGGTGGTTCTGTACAACATGTTGTTTGTAAAAGGTCAATAAAAGCGTGTTCTATAGGGCGCTTCTCTTTTCAATTGAATTGATGATCGAGTACATACGAACAATCAAAATATGATGTTAGAATTAACTTTTTCCTTTTTTTGCAATGCTGAACTAATCGAATGTATTTTTTTAAACGATGATAAATGTCAGAAACAGTAAGCAAGATGTGCCCTGTTGATGTGCGTTTTTTTGAAGAAAGTTATATCTATGTTCATTAAAGAGATAAACTAATGTTTTGTCATGATGGGAGTTGACAGTATTCGCCCAGCGTGTTGTGTACAGAGGAACAAAAAAGGGGGTGTGTAAAGAATGAATGGGGAAAATTTTGTTATATCTTTATAAGATTTCCGATTTTAACATAAAATGGTTCCAGTTGAAAATTGTTCACCAATGTCTATGAACTGACGTAACATAGAAAAGATGGGTGTGCTCTCGATTTGACCGAGGAAGTGTCTGAAACGCTGCGAAGAAAAGTATCACGGATAGGTTTTGACATTGTATAACTATGCAGCGGCTGTGCCAAGCATCGACTGGTTTAAAGAGTGAACAATGCTCGAGCATATCCAACTTGTGTTTGGCTGAACCTTTAACTGTCATTGGATTTCGTAAAACAAACGTTGACCACACCTTTCGTCATAATGTTATTAGCTGACAATAAACCATTGCAGACTAAACAGAAACTTAGAGACCTGTTTGCTTCAATAAAACAACAAAATTGGAATGTTATATAAGGCGAAAGACGTATCGCTCCAAATAAGTTTATGTAAACAATGTACATCGTAACTTCCATACAGTCTGTTTTGATCAGACTGAAACTGAAATCGAGATAACTGGTGACATCACGAGTCTTTTCCATTCGTATCTTACGTTTAGGCCCAATATGAAAACTGCACTCACAAAATTGTTAACGCAGTCAAACTTGGCGTAATATAATTCAGAAGCGCCACCTGTACCATGAAGACGTATCAAATCGTCGAAGCTGTAAATTTGGGATTTATGTTTTTAGCACTGCTTTGTAAAGAAAAAATGAACTTATCCTAGATCAGGGGTCAAAGGGTCAAACTGTTCAAAATTGTCTATTAGTATCTTACGTTTAGGCCCAATATACTGTAATACAAACGCTTCAATAAATGTTAACCTACATAGCACTGCTTTGAATATAAGAAAAAATAAACTTATCCTAGATTCAAACATTGATAATTGCATACTTAATGAATTGCCATTTTTTCAAACCAACCATGAATTGCCATTTTGACCAAGCAGATGAGTGGATATCACAGTGATATCTTACTAAACATAGAACACAAACTGCTCTTAAACAGATTTTTCTTGTCAGATATACAACGTAAGTGTGTATTAGCCTGTGGTGAATCAAGCGAATGAGGGAGAAGGGGACACGGGGAAGGAAAAGAATGGCGAAAGAAACAGTGATTTCCCAGTCTGCGCGCTGACATTCCATGACTATTGGGCGTTCATTTCAAACACTGTGCTGGCCTCTGCTTGAAGATGGGCTGGAAGGGAAGCCTCCAGAGTCCACAGTTAATCTACACAGTGAATGCGTCTTTCCACGATGACTTTTCCCGGCAGGCTCAGACCAAAGTAGGACTGTACACCCCCAGGAAATGGAAACACTTGATGCGCTTCCCCGTGACGAAAGTTCTGCCGTTGGCTGTGACGAAACCTTACCGATTTCTCTACTGCAGCTTCTCTAAAAGTGAAAAGGGGAATCATAATAAGACTACGGAGTATCCGTGTTTGCATGCGTATGCATTTACTTCGTGTTTGCCTGCAACGTGCATGCACACAGCCATCTCTCGACCCCTCTCGATCTGATGAATAAGATCGTGTGTCATGCGACTTGACAGATAAAGCGAGGTTCCAGATTTGCTTGGAAAGAATAGATCATTTGACACTGTGATGAAATCATGGTCGAATGAAAAAAAAATAATGAAAAAAAAAAATGATGTTTGTTCCTGTTTGCTTGCAAGCCATTTGACACATGAACACAACTGACCTGACCCATCACTATAACCTCTGACACGTTTACGTCGTCGTTCGCCTGCCTCCCTCCCTCATGTTTTTATGAGTTCAGTATGAGGTTTACTGAAAAAAAAAAAAGGAATTTCAAAGTTTCCCGGCGTTGTCTTGTACCTTCTTCTAAATGACTTGCTCAGACAATTAAACGTAGGGTTAACGGTAATTCCCCTAGATTGTTTTCTTGGCTTCCATGCTAGTCCAATGGGACAATTCCTACCATCCTTCATTCTGGCTTGTCCCTCCACGCTCCATGCACTAGCCGCCAACGAGGAACAAGCGGTCAATAAGAAGCTGTCTCGAGGCAGCCCAGCAGAGGAAACACAGCACTGCTGCTGAGTCATTTGGATAGTGTTCAGTGGCGCCTGTTCTGATCCAACATACGCCGAACATCACCTGCTAGGCCCCCTACCGATTACAAGCATTGCTTACTTTCGGAGCTAGCGAGGGGTGAACGTCCCCCTCCAGCGGGTACCTTCGCGTCCTTTCAGCGGCACTCCCCTTGACATTGCATGATGGACCTCAGTGTTGGTCATTCGATTCGAGTCGTGTTCTTCAAAGCTCTACTCACATGACTGGCAATACTCTGTTCAAAGCAGTTCAGCACGGCGTGGAACTACAGCATGGGGTTTATGTGGCTGAAAGGCTTTCAGTGCAGATTTAATGAATGAAAAAAAAAATTTTCTTATCTGTTCAAATCCAGCGCCATGGACAGAAAACTGTGTCGTCACCCGTGTGGCTACCTACATTCTTCTTACGTAATTAAACCATGGAATTTTAATGAACAAACGAGACATATGATCGCGGTTCACGTGTGTCACCGAGGGACCTCCAGTCACGGAGTGTTGCTGCAGACTAAAACTGGAATTACAGCACGTGCCTCTTGTCTGGGATTGCCGTTAACGCCTGTTGTGAAGACAAAACAGTAGCATGATGTATGCATGACGTAGCGTAGCGAGCGGATGACTAGAACACAACTCGTCGTTGTCTTTGCACACACACACACACACACACCCCCTCGTCAAGACGGTGTGAAGACCTATTGTGTCAGTATGTGTATTTAACAATCAAATCCAGATTTAAATTTGGCCTATGGTGGATTGATCTGAACGGACACCGAGCAGTTAACTCGTTCGAGCACGGAACTGACATCACATTCAAGAGAAGTTAATCAGTACCAAGGCGTAGCTGTTCACTTCCTTTATTCTACTTTACAGGTGAAAATTCACACTTGGATGGATCATCAAGGCTCGATCCGAACTGACTCAAGTGTTCACTTCTACTATTTGTGAAATAGGTGATATATCCCGTCAAGCCAACAGGTTAATAGACAAACCTGGAGAGTAGATCTTTTAGCGGATGAAAATGGACTGCGTGTTTCCAGTCTTCCCGTCTGAGCCCGTAGGAAATTCATGTGTGGGAAGGAGCCGGTTGGGAGTGAAAAATCCCAGAAAATCAATGGCTGTAATGGGAATGAAACCAATGGGTTCCCAGTCAGCAATCTGTGACGCTAACCGCTGCACGAACGGGGCTGGTCCCTTGGAGGGTTAGGAACAGATCATTGGTATGCAGACGCCGAATTCTGAAAGCTTTCAAAGACATTCACTTCCCGAGGGATCCAAATTACTACACTGATACTGATTCATGTGTCTGGTGATGGTCTTCGTTCTCTGGATATTGATGTGTGTGTGTGTGTGTGTGTGTGTGTGTGTGTGTGTGTGTGTGTGTGTGTGTGTGTGTGTGTGTGTGAGCTGATAATTTCTTCGCGTGTGTTGGCTTCACAGTAGAGTTACTGCGGGCGCAGAGATTGAAACATACAAAGAAAGACAGAATTACTGTGCCGCCGCAAAAGAAGGAATAAACAAATTACAAAACAGACACCTTGCGTTCGACGAATAAACAAATTACAAAACAGACACCTAGCGTTTCGACCTATTCGGTCCTCTCAAGGCGCGACAAAAGACGTTCAAAACTATGAAAACAAAGAACGAGAGAACGATCATTTTTCTCCTTGTCCATTCTTTCCATGGTTTTGAATGTTGTTTGCCCTACCTTGAAGGAGATCCAATAGATGGAAATGCATTGTGTTAGTTTTGTAACTGATTTGTTCATTCCTTCGTTTGGTGCCCTAGTAATCTTATTTTCGGTCGACGTTTATTTTATTCCATGTGTTTACTAATCCCCCCCCCCCCCCACCCCCAAGTCTGTACTTGCCCATCTAGCTTGCACTTCAACCAGCTATAACCTTGTAATAGGTTTCGCAATGGGCTGAAGAGTGAACCTTAACGAACTTGATTCATAATGCATGTAATGCCCAGTGCGGACGTGCGAAGAGTGGATTGGAGGGGCAGACAGCGTGCTGCTCTTTCCAATCCGAGACTCTGGGTCAGACTGACCCAGCTCTACCGTTGTGTCAGCTGCGCCCTCTTTCCGTTGGCTTCTTTGGGTTGTGCGGGAGAGAGACCAGTCCGCTGTCAGTGGCTGGACATCGCTCATTGGCACCGTCCATGCATTCCTAACAGCACCCCTGAGATGGGGGAAGGGAGGAAGGAGAGGTTCAGAGAGTGGGGGTGGTGGGAGGGACAAGAGGGAGCGACAACACCCAAGGTCAATATTTGTGCCTGTCTGTCGGTGCTGGAATCCGTTTTCCTGCCAGATGAGTTCCCAGAAGAAGGCTTTTCACATCCTTCAGTCCCTGAAGGTGGTCAACGGATATAAGAAATAATACCCGCTCCGTTTTGTAACCAGAGAGAACGACTGATTGCAAGGTGAAAGGAACAAAATGGTTGTCCAAATAACAGGAATGTGATAATGATAGTGATCATGATAATGCTAATAACAACGATGATGATAATGATACAATGATAAAAATGATGATCATCGTCATCAACTTAACATGATCATCATTGTCATTAATCGTCATCATCCTCATCTTCGTCATCGTCGTCGTCATCGTCGTCGTCATCATCATCATCATCATCATCATCATCATCATCATCATCATCACCATCATGAAACGGTCAATGCAAGTGAAAGCTAAGTCCAGAAACAAGGAGCGCTTTGAATCCAGGAATGAGGAGCTTATAGAAACAGTAGCCAGGAAGGGACAGTCTTTTCCTCGGTTCGCTTCTGGGTATTCCGGACTCCCTTGTGGCTTTGTGGTATAGATCAGCTATTGCCATTGCTTGGCGTCGTTTTCATCAGCGCTGTTGATTTAGCATCATCTGCCGATCACTGTGAAGTGTGTACGCTGCTTGGCGGCTGTCAATGGCCAGAATTTCATTCAGCAGCGTGCTCTATTTTCAGCAGCAGGACATTCATTTTTTTCCCCCAAAAAAAATGTGAAGATTGTCCATTTTTCTTCAGATGTAGGGGGGTAGTTCATTGGAGAACAAATCAGACTAGGTAGATAAACACGGTGTTTTAAGTAGGAATGGTGACATCCCACCCACACTCCCCATTCTCCTCCCCCTGATTCCTATTCCCTTTTTCTCGTCCACGTTCTACTGTCCAAAGAACACGCCTGTCAAAAAGAAGAGAAAGAAATCAACATCTTTCTTCTAATGTTTTCAAATGTCTTTAAATAGATGGCCGGTTCAGGAGAGAACTGAAGTCCTTTCTTCTTCGTTCATGTCTCCTTCCAATCTTTTTTTTTCCTTTCTGCCATCTCTTCCGTGTTTTCGGGGCCACGAAAAGAACGTGCACCCAAAGGTAAACCACTCACCTCGGGGAGATGTTGTCTACCCGTAAGAGGTCAACTTGCGATGCGATCGATGTCTGGTCCTGATGAGTCGGCCTAGGGCATTGTCTGGCCTTAATGAGTCGACTTGGGACCTCTGTCCGGCTGTGACAAGACTGGTGAAGACACTACAGGCTTCTTTGTCGGTGGAGTGTAACCAGTGCGTACTGTCGTCATCAGAAAATGGCAGGCTGGTCTGTGGGATGACTGGTGTCAACAAACGGTCACTATGGTTCCTCCTAGCCCTTTTCCGTGCCCTCTCCACAGTCAATTTTCTTATGTGTACACGCGCGCGCGCGGGCACGCGCACGCACGCACACGCACACACACACACACACACGCGCGCGCGCGCGCGCGCGCGCGCACACACGCACGCACGCACACGCACGCGCGCGCGCGCACGCACACACACACACACACACACACACACACACACACACACACACACACACACACACACACACACACATCATTGGCCGCTGAATTCCTCAGTGTTGGACCCAGCTATGTTCTGTACGTCATGTGTCCACATCTTCGATGTGATTCCTGCTCCTCCGTTTCAGCTGTAGAAACCATGAGTGGCCTAACCATTCTGAGTGAAATCTTGTTGTGATTCAGGAACTTGACCTGTTGAAAATTATAATGAACATTTCCAACTTTCGTCCGTCTGATTTTGTGTTTTGATGATGGCAGTGTCGAGTCAGGTACAGATCTCTGTCTCCTGTTCTTTGGGATAATTCTCCTTGAAGTGTAAACCACCACATTTAATTGAGTACATACGTTTGTTGTCTGTGTGCAACGAACTCGTCGTCCAGTTATACTCGTAGTCCAATTTTCTTTCATGTAAAATTTTTCTTTATACATCGGAAAACGCGCGCTCACACACACACACACACACACACACACACACACACACACACACACACACACACACACACACACACACACACACACA
This sequence comes from Conus betulinus, assembly GCA_016801955.1. Lineage (NCBI taxonomy): Eukaryota > Metazoa > Mollusca > Gastropoda > Neogastropoda > Conidae > Conus > Conus betulinus. Next base: position 241,234 of record JADBJO010002432.1, read on the forward strand.
CACGTGCTCTCTCTTTATCTATCTCTCTCTTTCTCTCACATACAGAGAGAGAGAGAGAGAGAGAGAGAGAGAGAGAGAGAGAGAGAGAGAGAGAGAGAGAGAGAGAAGATTTCGGTGTATAAACCAACATGGAATATGACAAACAATCAGAAATAAGTGGCGTTTCATGATCACTAGTCGTGGAATATCACTGCCCTTGGAATATGTCTCATATTGCATTGTAACAGTCCTTTGGATGTGCACAACCATGGAATGTAGGGCATGGAATATAATTCACCCTGGAAATCACTGGCCTGTGGAACACAGCTGTCATTGGCAAAGATGGGAGAATGCTGTCCGCAGCATGCAATAACTTTATTCATTTTCACACTTTTCGGGGTAAAGAGGACATTGACGACAGACAAGCCGTCATCACCATTAACTTCTACAACTGCAGTAATAGTATTCTTCAAAAGGCAGTTCTCACGTTTATGAATGAAGAAAAGATGTCATCTACAAGTAAGTCAAATCCAAATGCTTTGTTCAGTATCATGAACGTGGGAGAATTCAGCAGACCTTTTCTCGGAATAAAACTGCAACAAATCACAAGGATTAAACAATGAATAAAGGGCGTACTTTCAGAACTTTTGAAGAAACTGATGAAGCAATGCTGTGTGTATTGGCAGCCAAACTCAACATGAAATCATCACGTTCGTCATTCATACTGCAATGACTACATATTTTTATTCTCTCCAAAATCTCCATTTATGTCCCTTTTCCGTCACAAGCTTAGGAGTAAAACAACGAAGTTTAGCCATGACAATGTTATACTGATCAGGCAGTTTCGGTAATTAGATTTCATGCGTTTGTAAATCGGGCATTTCCTACTTCTTTTAAGACACGCTTGCCAAAATTGGACGAATTAATTTTTCAAACTGTTTTTTTTTCTACATTACTACGCCAGAGAGAGAGAGAGAGAGAGAGAGAGAGAGAGAGAGAGAGAGAGAGAGAGAGAGAGAGAGAGAGAGAGAGAGAGAGAGAGAGAGAGAGAGTTAAACTTACCAAATTTTATGAGTGTAAAGAATATTGAAAACCAGTTTCTGTTAGAAATGTTTCAATGTCCAGTGATGATCTAGCCGACACATCAGCTGTCTGATTTCCACTCTGACCAGAAACAAATGAACACCTAGAACCTCGTCTCTCAAGAAGTATCCAATGGTTCTTTTAGTCTCAGGGATCTCGTCACCTTCGGCGTTGAGCTCGTCCCCTCACCCCTTCTGTGTTAAAT
>JADBJO010002432.1:247500-277500 GCA_016801955.1 Conus betulinus
TCGTTACAAACACTCCCGACGAAACAAATCCAAAGATCGTCTGATTGATAACTTGCTGAAAATTTACCGATGAAAGGAACTCCAGTGTTCGTTTGATTGATAAGTCACTGGAAACTTCCCAGGGATAGGAACTCCAGTGTGACTGATGTCATTGGAAGTTCAAGCATTGTCCACACACCCTTGTTATAAACCAGTTTGCCGGTGGTTCGTTCTCTTAAATTTCATGCAAATGAATTGTTAGCCCCGGCCATGGAACGCCCAGTTTTAAAACCACGACAATTTGTGCAATTGTGTAGCCAACACACTCTCTGTAAACCGCAGCAAAAAATAATCTGTCCAAGGCGGATACAAAGTACGGCGAGTTCTATGCTTTTTATAGTTGTAACTTCATATGGATTGTAGACGACCAAAAAGACAAAAGGTAAACAAACAAACAAACATGGATGTGTCTTCACATTACCACAGCTTTGTTTTCAGCTTCCCACAGACTGACTTCCAGTTATATGCCTCCGTCGGTCGTAGCTGACCATAGATCAAGTATATCCGACCTAATATCTAGCAATCTGTCCGGGCTGTCTGCTCGACCCAGGCAGCGTCGCCTGTGGCTGTAGAGACCGATGCGAGAGTGGCAATCTCTGTCGCAGCGGTCCCATCTGTATGTTAACACTGGTTTGTTGCCTGTCATCCCCTTTCTGTGGGCTCGCTTTTCTGCTGCAGCAGCTGTCGTCAGTTTTGTCTTGGCCACTTTTCAGTCGTTCCTTGAGAGTGCTTCTCCAGCTGTTGAGGTCTGTTGCGAGGTCCTCCAAGGAGTCCGTGTTGATCCAAGCGCCGACTTCTGCAGACTAGCAATCTCACAATTGATAGTTTTTATATGGCAGTCTTAAGGCCTCTCTATGTGACCCGTCAGAATCTTGAGGTACGGGAGGTTGGATCCGACCAGACAGAAAACGGCTTGTGGGTCATCAAAGCCGTATGTCGAAAACGATGGGGCTGCTGTCCATTTCTACCTGAGTGTTCCAAATAAAACCGGCTGTATTCTAAACAGATGAGCTCCAACCTCCAGCCAACCATCGCCTGTCTTTAGGTCCAACTCCTCTGATACCAGAATTGTGGATGATACGCTATGTAAATGAAAAGTGCACGCTTGTTTGAAGCGAGTTCAACATGCCTCATTCATATGTGAACATACGACTTGTGTCTTATGAACATAGATAATGATAGATAGAGAGACAGACAGACAGATAGACAGACAGACAGATAGATAGATAGATAGATAGATAGATAGATATAGATAGATAGATAGATAGATAGATTCATTGATTGATTAACATGTCTCACTCATATCTGACCTCAACGACCTGTGTTTTATTAAGACAGATAGATAGATAAATAGATTAGATAGATAGATACCTCATGAGTCCGCACAGTAACCCAAGGCTTAGACCTCAAACGGCTGGTGTAACCCTGCCTCTTCGTGTCCTCAAAAGTCTCACTGTCCTTACCACCTTCGTAGTGCACATGTACCAGCGCCTTTGGGCATATCACGTGCACCATTTTCACCTCAACGGGACCTGACTGTTTTTGTCCTATGTGTATATTTTCCCATCGCCACAGATCAGCTGCCCGCAGTTCTGACCTCACGAAACGTCCTGTCTTTGTAACTGGTGGTTGAGTTACTTCAGCAATGCTGCAGATCGCTTTCCATCCAAGTGGGCCATTTCACTTCACTCTAATGGTCAGTGCGATGCACGTGTGCACACTTTGTGTTTCCCTTCCCTGACATGTATTGATTGTGTTTGACAGTTCCACCCGCATCACCTATTTAATATATATGTGCAAAAAAGAAAAAAAGCAAAGTAGAGTGTCCCATCATTGTTGAAAGTCTGCAGGTTGGGAAGATGGGAATAAAGCGAAATAAAGGGTTCTGTGTAGCTATTCGGACAAAGAACAGGTAGATTGTTTCGTCGTCTGTTTAGACCTATTTTTCATTAGATTGTGGCAGATTAGATAGTCCCTTTCGTCGAAAATGTAACCAGATAAAATCACTTAGAGCAATAGAACGTCTGTAAGGACTTCTCCTTGTCTGCTGTTCCCTCTTCTCAAGTATTGACCTTTGATGCCAGCATTAACCGATGGCCAAACTTGCAAGTTGACAGTTTGTGGCCGCCTGGACTAATTGATGAATATGAAGAAACTCCTTGCCCTATCGCGATAAATCCTCGCCTGACTGTGGAGAGCAGACAAATTATTAGTCTTGGGTCGGCAGTTTAGACCAGAAACACTTCATCTTCTTCTGTGCTCTGGGACTAGACGTTTGTGGTACTTTGCTATTCGCGAAAGGGGCAGTGAGTAATAGATGGGTTGGGGGTGGGGGGGGGGGGGGGAGAGAGAGAGAGAGAGAGAGAGAGAGAGAGAGAGAGAGAGAGAGAGAGAGAGAGAGAGAGAGAGAGAGAGAGAGAGAGAGAGATGGTGAGTCAGAAAGTGAGAATATAACGACTGACTGAGAAGAGATGTTGATTGGTTAACTGCTCTAGAAAGCTAAGACTCGATTTTTCTGATTTTTTTCATTCAGAAAATTTTACAAAGTTTAAACAATAAAGTTTCATTCACTTAATGGATGAAACTCTGAGAGTGTGTGCTCAGATGTCTAGACCAACACTGCAGGTGTATGTATCTCTCAGGCTTGATTAACACCAAGATACTTATTGAAAGTGTTGAAAGCGAATACAGAGTACAGTCCTCTAATGAAGTCTCAGACCAGAACGGAAATCCAATACATCATTTTCATCATCACCATCCACTCGATCATTTAGAAAAGATGTGGTGACCGAAGCTTCGATTACCTCTCCACACAACTATGCCCTTGGTATGGTTCTGTCGGGGTGACTGAAATGGGCAAAATCATGGGGACTGTCGTTGGACGGACGTGAGGGTGGCGCCCTCCAAAGGCAGAGCTCACTGACGTCAGTAGGGTTCTTAGTAGATGGTGTCCTGCGTCTGTTGGATCAGAACAACCACCATTGAACACCATGGAAGTGACTCGGCAGCAGGGCAGATGATTGCACTGGTGATTTGCCCCGTGATGACTTAAGATTGCTCGCACCGCGCCTGTGGCCCGGTGGGCCAGGCTGTTGCTGTCGAAATGAGCGGCAAGGGTGAGATGCCACCGGGATGGCATGGAAGCTGACACAGAACAAAATTCAGATCATAGTATCTTCAAGGTTTGACAAAAAAAAATTTGATAAGGATGAATTTTTATGAGCAGTTAGAATTTCGTGCACATGTTTTTAAATTTTGATTCATTTAGGGAGGGAACGGACATTAGCAGGTAAGGGGGTCTTCAAGAATGATGATTTAGGGGGAAAACGGCAAAAACGTTTAGCCAAAATGCACATGGACAGAATGGACGCAGAGTAATGCTCATTTGGTGCACTAAACGAAACAGACCTGTGAATTTTCGACAAATATTTCAACACATTTTTTTTTTATAGCAGACATGAAAATGTCTAGAATAAGTCTGCTTAGATGGCTGTCAGCATGACCCATGTTCCGAGCGACAGCCTTCAGAGCAATACGGTTTTGTGTCTTCTTTATGTCTGTTAGCCGCTCTCTGTGACGTCTGAAACAGACATATATGTCAACAGCTCATTTGTCTCTGTTCATCGTGTGTATCAACTGTGTTACTTTCCACTGCGTTTTGGTGGTTATGTGTATTTTACCTTTCTATAGTAATGCTACAATCTCTTAAAAGCATCCCGCCAAAATAGACTCCAAACGGCAATGATATGCAAAAAACGAACAGTGCGTAGATTACATTTGAATAGCATAAAGAACAAAATATATCAAAATACCTTCCATTGACAGGTAGGCGTGGCCGGTGAGCAAAGGACGAAGCAGAACCATTTTTATATACACGGTGTAAGCCGCGGTAGAGAGACTCAACATTTGCATCACAATGATGGCTTGGTTTCTGACTTCCAGGATGCCCCACTTAGGGCGATTCCGGAATTGACTGGCCTGCGCAAATGTTGACCTGGGAAGAGGAGGGACAAAGGGACCCCAGTTTCCTCATCCAGCAGTCCTGTCAGAAGTCAGACCTGTTATGTGGATGAAGGATGTCAAGGCACTAGCACAAGGTTGACTCTATTACCAGGACTGAGTTGAAGCAAGCAGCAAGCAACACACACACACACACACACACACACACACACACACACACACACACACACACACACACACACACACACACACACACACACACAACACACACACACAACACACACACACACACACACACACACACACACACACACACACACACACACACACACGCACACACACACACACATACACACGCGCGCGCGCACATGCACACACACACACACACACACACACACACACACACACACACACACACACACACACACACACACACACACACATACACGCGCGCGCGCGCGCACATGCACGCATGCATGCTCACACACCACACACACACATACACACTCTCTCACTCTCTCACTCTCTCTCTATCTCTTTCTGCCTCTCTCTCTCTCTCTCCTTCCTTCCCCTTTCTCTCTCTTCCTCCCCCTCTCTCTCCTTCCCCATCTCTCCCTTTCTTTTAAACGTCTATTTCACCATACAACACATCTCTCTGTGTCTGCCTCTCTGTCTGTCTGTCTGTCTGTCTGTCTGTCTGTCTCTCTCTCTCTCTCTCTCTCTCTCTCTCTCTCTCTCTCTCTCTCTCTCTCTCTCTCTCTTCCTACCCTCCTCCCACTCTTTCTTCCCCCCTCTCTCACCTTCCCCATCTACCTTTCTTTTAAACGTCAATTTCACTATACACCACCACGTGAACTACAAGGTAAAAAAAAGATGTCCTCTGAATGTTTACCTTTGTCATGGAGAACCATTCGAAAAAGCGGAAGAGCACACAAAACAAAGTGTGAAGTAACGCACTTTACCGCACGACACAAAGCAAGACAAGAAATTTTCGGCAAGAAGCCTTCCTCAGCGACAAAACAATGAAAACAGTACAGACTTAAACATGTGCAATACTCCCCTTGTGAAGCCAAAGTGGTGAATGAAGTTAAAAGAGGGGCAGTGAGAGAGGGTGAGTTGTTGAGGTTTGTGGTGGGTTGGCAGTGACTGTCATAGAGACGTCCATTGAATGTTGAGGTTTGTTGTGGGTTGGCAGTGACTGTCATAGAGACGTCCCTTGAATGTTGAGGTTTGTTGTGGGTTGGCAGTGACTGTCATAGAGACGGCCCTTGAATGTTGAGGTTTGTTGTGGGTTGGCAGTGACTGTCATAGAGACGTCCCTTGAATGTTGAGGTTTGTTGTGGGTTGGCAGTAACTGTCATAGAGACGTCCATTGAATGTTGAGGTTTGTTGTGGGTTGGCAGTAACTGTCATAGAGACGTCCATTGAATGTTGAGGTTTGTTGTGGGTTGGCAGTGACTGTCATAGAGACGTCCCTTGAATGTTGAGGTTTGTTGTGGGTTGGCAGTGGCTGTCACAGAGATGTTCATTGAATGTTGAGGTTTGTGATGGGTTGGCAGTGACTGTCATAGAGACGTCCATTGAATGTTGAGGTTTGGTATGGGTTTGGCAGTGACTGTCATGGAGATGTCCATTGAATGTTGAGGTTTGGTATGGGTTGGCAGTGGCTGTCACAGAGATGTGCATTGAATGTTGAGGTTTGTTGTGGGTGGGCAATGAGTGGATGTCATGGAGATGTCCATTGAATGTTGATGTTTGTTGTGGGTTGGCAATGAGTGGATGTCATGGAAATGTGCATTGAATGTTGAGGTTTGTTGTGGGTGGGCAATAAGTGGATGTCATGGAGATGTGCATTGAATGTTGAGGTTTGTTGTGGGTGGGCAATGAGTGGATGTCATGGAGATGTGCATTGAATGTTGAGGTTTGTTTGGGTTGGCAATGAGTGGATGTCATGGAGATGTGCATTGAATGTTGAGGTTTGTTGTGGGTTGGTGGATGTCATGGAGATGTGCATTGAATGTTGAGGTTTGTTGTGGGTTGGCAATGAGTGGATGTCATGGAGATGTCCATTGAATGTTGAGGCTTGTTTGTGGTTGGCAATGAGTGGATATCATGGAGATGTGCATTGAATGTTGAGGTTTGCTGTGGGTCGCTGGTGGCTGTCAAGTTCACGGGGACTGTCGCCAGACGGATGTGTGCGGAGCCCTCCGGAGGAGGTCGCTCGGTCACACAGGCCCCCGCGACTATGCGATTGTTGTCGTCACTTTGGGGCTGAGTAGGGGGGCGTTATGCATACATTAGATGGTTGCAGGTATCACAGGAGACCACGGAAGTGAATCGGCAGTAGTGCTGCAGTGTCTTTTCTGGTGGGTTGCCTGGTGGAGGACTCGATAATGACTATTTCCTGTGGCTGTTCTGGTTTTGGTTGTGAACGGAGAGCTGGCTTAAACGGTGTGTGAGGAATGCCACGGTAATAGCCACGAAAGATGAGACAGGGAAAAAAAAAACCCAGTGGGAATGCACTTCGATAATGCGAATTTACTATTCTGAACTTAAGTATGCAGTACAACATTTATTTGACTGTGCCCCCCCCCCCCCCCCCCCCCCCCCCCCCCCCCCCGTGCTCCTCCTCCGCCTCCTCCCCTCCCCTTCCCCTCTCATCTCTCCATTTTGAGAGTTCCGCTGTTCGGTAATACTTTTGGTGAATGTTGTGCTTTGGCAAACCTTGAAGGGCATTTCATTTTTTCCCCGTTCTGTTTGGTGGTCTGTGTGTGACGAAAAAGAAGAAAACCTAGTTAAAAATATTGAAGAAGTAGAAACAAAAGAAAACAAAACAGAAGAAGACACGGAATCGTTAAAAGAAACGAACGAAGAGCTAGTTTCACTCAGAAAAAAAAATACAAGGAATGATATTAAGGTATAAGGCAAAATGGATAGCAGAAGGGGGAAAGGTAAACAAAAATTTTTGGAACTTCGTAAAAAAAGGCACTTCGTAAACAAAAGTATGACTAAGCTAGTAAAAATCAAAACGGCGATTTGCTTGATGAACAACATCACAAAGAAAAACAGAAGTATAAATAAGTTTTACTGTAAATCATATACCAAAAAGTTTAGATGTATGTGAAATAATAAGTGATTAGTTAATAAGTCTTCCTATATTATCACAGAAAGAGAGGGACTCTATTGAAGGAGACGAATAAGTTTGACGATAGCACTTTTGTCGGTGATGCCAGTTTTATCTTCCACTCGCATACCATCAGAAAGCCTGTCGATCCAGTAGCTTCTGGTTCTTTTGATTTTAATGCAGCAATAAGTCTTGATCATGCTATGATGAATGTGATGTCTGTCAAGACACGGTCTTGGCAGCCTTGCATGTGCTAACAAGTTTTGAGACTTCCAATCGTCCAGTACTCTCGGACATAAGCAAAGTCAAGGTAATGTATTTCTGAGCTTCAGGTGCAATTTGCTTGAATCTCACCACGAGAGACACGAGCACGCCATGTCAAGAGATTTCTCTGTCGACTGTACTAGACAGGGAGAAACACTTGTGGGGGGAAGATGACGGTCTTTTGATGCTGATGTGAGTGCCAGTATCAAAAGGAGAGCAAGCTGGATTTATTGTCGAGGATGTTGAAACTGCAGTGATTTTCTGCCACTCGCAGAACTCTTTCTGAATCTGAATGTACGAAAAGAAAATCTTTTTGGCATCAGACAGACAAGACATCCTCTTTCGCTTTCCGTCTCATGCATTCCCTTCTATTTGCGTAGATAATGTGAGAGCCGATTTCGAAGAAGGTAAAGTCGGTTCTGTGCCTTTTCGTGCTGCCTGTTATCTGAGCTTCAGATGCACCGTGGGCCATTGCCTGTTAATCTCACCCTACTGACGACCGAAATTGCATAGTCTCGGCGCCAGGGTTCTTTGTGAGAGTTCCTCGGTTCGGAAATACTTGTGATTGTTGTGCCTTTAGCAAACCTTGAAGGGCATTTCATGTTTCCCGTTCTGATGGTGTGGCTTGTGATGGCGGTAGTCACTTTTGTCGGTGATGTTTGTCTTCCACTTGATCAGAAAGCTGTATCCTGTAGCCTGTGATTGATTTTGATGCCAGAATAACCATTTTGATGGTGCTGTGATTGACGTCAGCCGAGAACGGTCAGAAATTACCTCTAACATGTTTTCAGACTTCCAGTGGACGTCTCAACGTAAACAAAGTCCAGGTAACTTGATTATTGCCAGCTGCACTGCTAGTGGACTACGAGAATGTAGAGAGACGAACATGCGTACCAGTGTCTTCTTCCTGTTGACTATATTGTGGACAGATTACGGTCTGTTGACGCTGAATCGCCGATGTTCTGTAGACCGAGCTGGATTCATTGTCAAGAATGTTGAATTCTGAGAACTCTGAAACTGAAAGTACGACATTGGGGTTGTGGAGGCAGGGGAGAGGGTGTGACCAGGTCCATCCAGCGACAGTCTCATAAATGCCGACCACGAGTGTGCACTTGAAGAGGAAGTCAGAGCCGAGATCGTTATGAAAACAAAGCATAAGGGACACAAACGTTTACACTTTTTTCCAACGTTTATCAATGAGCGTGATCAATCAAGATGTTGTTATTGAGTTCCATTCTAGTGTGAGACTTTGTGACAGGCTCGAGAGAAACGCACATCTCGAGTGTTGTCCATCTTTAACATTTTTAACAACGCAATCGGTGACGCATCCGTCAAGTTCATGAAATGCGGCTGTGTGGTTTCAGTCTTCCCATTTGTACCTACAGAACATTAGGTCTGGGTGGGAGCCGGCAAGAGCGGACAAAGCCCATAACCATGGGATTCAAACTACGACCTGTTAGCCGGCAGCTGGCGACACTGACCACTTCCCCACAACGGGTAGTCGTCCATTTGTGTTTTGGGGGTCCAAGGCCAAAACGGTGTTGAGGGGCAAAGGGGGAACGATGGGTGGAGGGAGCGACGTACAGAAACTTTCTCAACAATCGCTGATCACGTGGTCCTGTAAGATTTTTTTTCCTGGAATACAGCCCTTGAGGCTCCTTTTTCGGAATGGAAGGAGCGGTCCAGGGATTTCGCCCGGAAGATCGGCAAGTAGTGACATTTCAGAGGATGATCTGTACTCCTCCTTTACCAACAGGATTCCCTGTGGATCGCGTTTCCCATTACTGCTGCCCCTGGTCTGGGCAAGGGGACGCAAGCACGGCTTGGCTACATAAATCCTGGCGTGCAAGCATGCATTGACCCAGTAAAACTTCTGGTTCATGTTTTCAGTCTTAGTTATTTCTGTCCAACTTTCCTTCGATTACTTCCGTCCAATTTTCCTTTCAGAGATTTGGCATGAAGCACTGAATGAAATTTGTAGTGGAAGAGCATGAGAATCCGTTGTCTAAACGCGTGTTTGTTCTTACCTTTTTTTTCCTTCTCTACATATTTTTTTTTCAGAACTGAAATGTCTACGTTGCAGCTGTTGAGGCTATGTTATCAGACAAATTGTTTTTTTTTCTTGCCCTCCTTTTCCTATGGCAGTGGCTATCAGCGTCAACCCGCGTGTTTCACATTATTTCTGCCGTTCATCTCCTTCCACCTCGAGGGGTGGGGGTGGGGAATGTCAATCAGCTAAAACCGAATACGTTTCTCATCAATAAACCATGCCAACATGTCTCCATCGAGGATAGGAAACAAGCACATCAGCTCTTGGCATTGCCTCAGAGGACAGTTACAAACTGAGAGAAAAATGATGAAGCAGTTTGTGTGTTGGGCTTCTTGTTAATTCTCCTACAGCTATCCTAGGCAGCACAGCTCTCTACCACCTGCAAAAAAGCGACCCAGCTCGAAGATCCCACAAACAACTTCTGCAAACATAAATTATCGACACCAGAGACGACATCAACAACAACATCCACATCCTCACTGACTTCATCGTCAAAGCAGCGACACGAGGCGTCTCAGAGGAGGACAAAAGGAGTGCGAGCCGTACTGGAGCAAAATAAAGCATTCCAAGAAAATTAAAGAAAAAAAGCCGAAGCAAAGCAAACGGTTTTAAGAGGTAGAGGAAAACAATTTTACAATCTATACTGGAGCAAACCAAACACAAACTTACAATCTATGCTGAAGCAAACCAAACACAAACTTACAATCTATATTGGAGCAAACCAAACACAAACTTACAATCTATACTAAAACACACACACACACACACACACACACACACACACACACACACACACACACACACACACACACACACACACACACACACACACACACACGTGCAAGTGTCCCAGTCCTGGTCGGAAATCCGGCAGTGAAAATATTCGTTTTAACCCCATCCGTTCCAACTAAATTTCGATAATTTCCAGGTTTCAGACATATCATGACTTGCGATCGTTTTTCTTTTCATGTTTTCATTCTTTTCATGAGAGGAGAGAGAGAGAGAGAGAGAGAGAGAGAGAGAGAGAGAGAGAGAGAGAGAGAGAGAGAGAGAGAGATCTACAATATTGAAAAGCGATTTCTCTGTAAACCAGCGATTCGAAATAGCTTTGTGCATTCATAAACCTTTCAACCGCTAAATCAGGCTCTGTTAACCGTGGAGCGGTGAAAGACCACTTCTCTCTCCATTGTTTTCGTGGCAAACGTCAGGCAAGTGTATTCGGTCGAAAAACGAGCACTTGACACGAAACGATGCCAGTGTGCTCTCCGAAATAATGGAAGACTCGGTCAAGAACTGCAGATTGTTGAACGAAAGTAATGAAAATGGATAAAAGTTTGAAACTTGGAGCGAGAAAATCGATGTCTTTGGCGCCTCTAAGACTTTACAATACTGTTCGAGTGCACTGGAATCATTTTAGCATGGAAATAACCCTACGGTTTAAAAAAAAAAAAAAAAAATCCCCCCCCCCCCCCATCCCCCCCACCCCCTTCCTGCGGCCCCCTTCCCCCACCCTCCGCTTTTTTTCTCTGTCTCGTCTTCTGTACCACTCCCGCGGCATTCCCTCCACGCCGACCACTCCGGCTCCCCGTCCACAGCCACTTCCTGGTTTGTCCCGCCGCAGTCTCGGTGCCACTGGCAGCCGTCAGTATCAGGTCGAGTGGAGGCAACCCACTAAAGAAGACTCCGCACTACCGCTGAGTCACTTCGGGGTGGGGGTCGGTGGTGCCTGTTCTGATACAACTTACGCTGGACAATACTAACCAAGCCCCTTTTGATGACATAATTGCTTAGTCGCGGAGCCCGCATGAGCGAGTGCCCTCTTCCGGTGGGCGTGTCCACGTCTGTCCAACGACTGTCCCCGTGAACTCTGCAGTTTCCGGTGACCTCCACACAAAATTACCTAGAGCGCGGACGCGGAGAGGAAATCGAAACTAAGGTCATCATGAGCAGGGCATGACTTGTTGTGTTAACTAATGAATGAGGATGATGAAGATGATGCTGTGGAGTTCTAGTGTTGTCTAAGACCACATGACTGGGGCTGCTGTCAACGCTTTCTTTCATAGTAACAATCCGCGGGGCGTTAACCAGGCCCAAGAGATACAGAACCACTTGCAGTGTTGGTCAGGAAATGTGACAGATACTTTAAGAACAGATGGAACTCGACTGTGTGGTCCCAGTCTTCCTGTTTGAGCTCTGAGAGGAAACAATTCTGGATAGGAGTCAGAAAAAAAAAATCCCAGAATAAACGGCTGTTAATGTCAATCAAGCCCACGACCTCCCAGCAGGAATCCGCTGCGCCGTATCGATGGTCTTTTTATAAGCTTGTGCAGTGGCGTCGTTTGAACCTCCACCCCCCACCCTTCTCTCTCTCTCTCTAACTCTCTCTCTCTCTCTCTCTCTCTCATTTTTTCTCTCCCTCCCTCCTCTCTCTGTCTCTGTCTGTCTGTCTCTCTCTCTGTCTCTCTCTCTCTCTCTCTCTCTCTCTCTCTCTCTCTCTCTCTCTCTCTCTCTCTCTCTCTCTCTCTCTCTCTCTCTCTCTCTCTCTCTCCCGCTCCTTCCCCAGTGTTTGGAGCCAAAGAGCTACTAAATAATCGATACTTTTTTTTCTAAAGACGCTTCAAGTGATGACACCTGCCATTGTTTATCTTTTCGAACCGCAGTTTGGCAACTGGCAAGATAAGAAGGTCGAGATGAGTCCCCAGTCTGTCTGTCTGTCTGTCTGTCTGTCTGTCTGTCTGTCTGTCTGTCTGTCTGTCTGTCTCTCTCTCTCTCTCTCTCTCTCTCTCTCTCTCTCTCTCTCTCTCTCTCTCTCTCTCTTTCTTTTTTCTTTTAGGACGAATATATCCTTTTTACAGGGAATATGTCCTACAAAAACAATTTCACAAAAAATGCTCATATTTTAGAAATAAGAGCCATGTGCCGATAGCTTTTAAGCAAAACGGTATGAAATTAAACAAGAATATTTACGGGACCTATGGCGTGTGCAGGATAACATCAGATTTGCAGTGTTGTATTGGAAATTCTCTGTAATAAGTACCAGTATAATGCTGTGCAAGATGAACCCAGAAGATGAAAAATATGTTGCCACTGTGTCGAGCATTTCTTGTGTTCTGTCGTAAAAACCTACATGGTAATGCATTGACCAATAACTCATGCTCGTCGAGTACATCAGTCTGTCCACTTCTGCTTCTGTATGTTTTGTTTCGAAAGCAAGACAAAATTAATGACACAATTTTGATCGCAAAAGAAAAAATTCAAAAAGACGGAATGGAAAGTGCCTTTGTCCATGAAAATCATTTGAGATAACAGAAGTTTACACACACACACACACACACACACACACACACACACACACACACACACACACACACACACACACACACACACACACACACACACACAAACTAGTAAAAGGTCTCTCCAGTGTTTCATGCTTCGTTGACTGCTGCCCGCCAGTGCCTGACACCGTGTGTGGCTGTTTATCTCCCCTCCTGCATCGCCCCTTCGTCTTCCCTCCCTTTGTTTAAACAGCGTGTCATGTAATGTGTCAAACATCAAAGTGAGTTAGTTACAGAAATGCCACTTCAATGTATAAGTCGCTGTACATTACCCGTTTTGGCGGGTCTATGAACTCTCAAATTATTTGATTACAAGAAGGAGGGGGGGGGGGGGGGGGGGGTCGGGGGGGGGGGGGGGGGGGGGGGGGGGGGGGGGGGGGGGGGGGGGCAAGAACACAACTTGAAAAGCCTCCAGCAAGTGGAATATCATTAGTAACGAAAAAATTGACAGCTGTCTTCGATGAGGAAGGAAGGAAGGAAAATTTGATTTTATGATATGAGAACACATCGAAAATGGAGAAAACGACCATCAGACTCTGTACGTGGACGAAGAAATAGAATGACCGCCATCAAGACACTCGTGGAGAGACATCGTTAAATGGATACAGCCAGATTTTCATAGAGAAAGGGGCTGCTTCACTGCTGGTATGAATTTTCAAAGAATGGAAAGTCTTCCCGGATGTCCCTCGCGAGATAACGGCGGAAAAGGAAAACCGATAGAAAAAAAAATGATGGTTAAAAAAAAAAACAGTAATGATAACCACGATGGTGATGATGAGGATGGTGGTGGGTGATGATGATGATGATGATGATGATGGTCATTTCATATGTAGTTTCAAGGCACGTCAAGCACACATGCATACGAACACTAGACAATTTAAAAAAAAAAAGAAAACAGACAAAACCAAGTGACAGTTCGGTGAATTCTGCTCTACTGATGGGGGAGTTGACACTTTAACTTTCACGAAAATGGTAAGAGTTAATTTCGGTTTGAATGTGTTCAGGGTTTGACTGCTTTCAAAGAATCTTGACAAAGAGTGCCAGGCACCAGGACTACGATAGTGGGATGAGTTGAAGAAAAAAAAAAAACCACTTGCTGCTGTGACTGCCGATTCAATCAGCCAGTTGCTAACATTCTACACCTTTTTCCTTTTCCACGTTTGCTTTACATGCTTCTGTTTCTGTACTATTAAGCTTACTATTACTTGTGCTGCTGTTGCAGCTGCGGCTGCTTCTTTTTCTACTTATTTTAAAACTTCTAATAACCGTTCTGCAATGCAATTACCACTACTTTCTTCTTGTGTATTTTTCCTTCTTCTTTTTCTTCTTCTTCTTCTTCTTCTTGTTCTTTCTTCTTCTTCTTTCTTCTTCTTCTACTTCCTCTTTATTCTCTTAAGAGGTGTCTGGTCACTGGCATGACAACCATATTTTATGGTCGGACGGTCTGGTATCGGATGATGATTACCGCCCGTCTTGGCCAGGAGCCTAGGCAAGAAGACGTAACGCACACACTGACAACTTACTCTTTCAAATTCTCCCAGATTAAACGGAATTCCCCTAATTTTGTGTAGAGGCCGGGAGGGCGGTAGTACACACACACACACACACACACACACACACACACACACACACACACACACACACACACACACACACACACACACACACACACACACACACAGGCGTTACCACATTGGGGGCGAGTTGTGAGGATTCGTAATTACCTCAAAAGTAATTATCCTGTTTATTGCATTCTGGAAAACACAGTTTACAGTCAAACCAAGACTCATATCAGCAGCAACAGATCTACCAGTCAATCACTCAGGATATCGAAGAAGACGAATAAACGAAGATGAAGCTTATACAACAAAACTTCTCTACAACAGGATCACATCACATCACGTCGGGGAAAATGAGAAAACGTTTAGCGTGACTCGACCGAATCTTTTTATCAACGCAAAACTGAAAACACTTTATGTTGATTACTGGAAGAATCAAAAGAACGAAAAGATATCCAAGCTCAAATGTCATACAACAGTGGCCCTTGAAGACAAGCGGGCGGCTGATTTGAAGCATCGAAACAAAATTGTAAACGATCATTAATTGAATTACAAATTAGCGACCACGAACTCCAGATCGCGAGGGCTCATTATTCAGATGCTGACAGAGAAGGCAGACAGTGCGCAACATGCCGGATCTGGAGGACGGCCTGCGTTTGTGTGATGGTTATACATTATTTGACCGACAGTGTAACAACCCGATGACGAGGGCTGCAAAATAAAAAAAAAAAGCGCGTATCTTAATCCCTGGGAGCTCGTTTAAATTGACTGCCTCCACATTCGACTTATCTGTCATAATTTTCTTTTCTAATTGTGTTTCTCTAATGGTGGGCTGAAACTTGCATTGAACTACTTTTGCATCTCTTTTCTGAGTCCCTAAAATCTTCTTATGACTGTGTTTTTGACAGCTCTGATAAGTCCCTTTGTGGTCGTCTCTCTCTCTCTCTCTCTCTCTCTCTCTCTCTCTCTCTCTCTCTCTCTCTCTCTCTTCTCTCTCTCTCTCTCTCTCTCTCTCTCTCTCTCTCTCTCTCTCTTTGTCGCGCGCGCACGCACACACACACACACACACACACACACACACACACACACACACACACACACACACACTCACACACACTCACACACAGAAGAAGAGAGAGAGAGAGAGAGAGAGAGAGAGAGAGAGAGAGAGAGAGAGAGAGATATACTGACCTGAGAACAATCGCAGTGTATATATCTGGTCTCTTGTGGGGGACTCAGCTAAGAGCCAATGAAGGGAATAATGCCACTCCTGATGACACCTTGAGCCTGTTGGAGACTACACCTTGGTCCTGTTAGAGAGAGAGAGAGAGAGAGAGAGAGAGAGGAGAGAGAGAGAGAGAGAGAGAGAGAGAGAGAGAGGGAGGGAGAGAGAGAGAGAGAGAGGGAGAGAGAGAGAGAGAGAGAGAGAAGAGAGAGAGAGAGAGAACAATCACAGTGTACATATCTGGTCTCTTGTGGGGACTCAGCCAAGAGCCAATGAAGGGAATGATGCCACTCCTGATGACACCTTGGTCCTGTTAGAGACTACTCATGTGGAGGACTGCAGTACCATCAAGAGCCCCTACAGTCAAGATCAGGGGGAGGTGACCGAGAGAGAGCCTGTCCGATTCGCTCCTTCCGCTTCACCCATTCAGCGGTGGTGTGTCGCCACTCTCGAGTCCTCTTGGGTTCTTGCATTCTCTTCCTTCCTTCGCCCATCCGCTGCTCCCGTTTCACTTATCTCACTCCCATCATTATCAAGCACTCTTCAGATGGGACGAAGAAACATTCGCTTGTGCATTCACGGAATTCATTTATTTCTCTCACACTCACTCTCTTTGACTCTCTCTGTCTCTCTCTGTCGCTCTCTCTCTCTCTCTCTCCCTCTCTCTCTCTCTCTCTCTCTCTCTCTCTCTCTCTCTCTCTCTCTCTCTCTCTCTCTCTCTCTCTCCGTCTGTGTGTCTCTCTGCCTGTCTCTCCCAGAAAAGTTTTCACAAACACATGCATATGCACACACACACACACACACACACACACACACACACACACACACACACACACACACACACACACACACACACACACACACATGCACAACACACATCCCAACACGCGCACAACACACACACACACACACACACACACACACACACACACACACACACACACACACACACACACACACACACACATACACACACACACTGGTTTCTGTACTTCTGTCTGATTCTCGACCACTATGTTTTGTTTTGTTTTTACTTTATGTGCATATGCTTCCACACATTGACATAAACTGATCGTAAGGTGTGTGTGTGTGTGTGTGTGTGTGTGTGTGTGTGTGTGTGTGTGTGTGTGTGTGTGTGTGTGTGTGTGTGTGTGTGCGCGTGTGCATGCGTGCAGGTGTGTGTGCGTGTGTGCGTGTGTGTGTGTGTGTGTGTGTGTGTGTGTGTGTGTGTGTGTGTGTGTGTGTGTGTGTGTGTGTGTGCAAGGTGCGTGCAAAGTGTGTTGTCAACCGGTTTGTATCACTATCTACTCACTAATCAAAAAAGATAGAAGAATACCCAGAATATGAAAATGCTACTCTTACTGAATACATAGGCGAATTGGGATGACACCAGCAAGACATAGCGGGCCTAAAACTATACGGGTATACATCACTAACCAGCACCCGTTACGCTAAGAGTGTTCCACCAGACAGAGCACAGGAGAATTGACTAACAAACGGCACCATACTACAGATAGCATTACACAGACAGACAAGAGAACGACTGGTAGGAACGTCATAAACCAGTACCGTAACACTAACAGTGTAACACAAGACAGCCCGCAGGAGATCCACTAGAAACGTGATTAAAAGGCACCATAACGCAGATAGTATAACACAGACAGAGAAGAGAGAGAAAGTGAGAAGTGCATAATCAACAGGAAACGTAACACGAGCAGCGTAACCCAGGAGTTAGAAAACTCGAAGAATTTGTGCCGGCTGGTGTCACTGACGACCGTGCCGAGATGAAACTGACCGAAGTTAGTCTTGGGGTGTCAAAAGTTTGGATGCTAAAATCTGCAATTCAGATGAGTGTAACTCGACTTTAACTTGACGTGCACTGATTCTCCATGGTCAGACGAATATCCGCTTCCTGATCTTATATCCACATTTTGTAGGTTGGGGGCTGATTGCAAAGTGTTAATGAAAGGATGGACGATCGATTAGGAGCTTATGAATAGACAAGTGGGTGGAATAAACGGAGTCAATAAGCGCGTCTACTTTCAAGAGGAAATTAGAGAATAAATACTAAAGGGAAGGATTTCTTCCATCAGCGAAACTATTGTTACTGTATTGTTTGTTCTTTCTTTCAATTTAGTTAAAGTTTGGAAATGTGTCAGAAAAATGAAATTCCATTCCAGTGAAGGAAAGTTTCCTTCTGAATGCTGCGAAGCTTTGTTTTGAAATTCTTCGGTAATCATTTCTATGTGAAATGTCACACACGTAGACGAACCATGTCTCGTTTCAGAGTACCCACACCATGTAGAGCCGATCACTCCTGAATGGAGACCACGCTGGCCTCATCACAATGTGAATAAAATTTCCAACGGCTTTACCTACTAATCAGAGAACGTGTACGCGCACGTGTGTGTGTGGGGGGGGTGGGTGGGGGGGGTTAGAAATATTGGCTGTTCATAATTACTGTTCATACCCATTATCTTTACTTGTCTGGTCCTCAAAGATTGTATTATTTCCTTCGTATCACAGATGAAGACGCTTTTAAGGAGGAGGGGGGGGGGGGGGGAGGGGGGGAGGCGGAAGCTGTATGAAAGACTGGAACTGGACCGTTTCAGCTTCGTGTTTATTGGCGTTTCTCTCTCTCTCTCTCTCTCTCTCTCTCTCTCTCTCTCGTTATTCGATCACGTAAGTCACCCAGTGATGTAAATTTCCTTGCGGTCACTAGGTAGAGCCGCTGGAATTCGCCAGATGACGGAGTACTTGGCACACAAGACTCCCGGTCAGCCCAGTTGCCGTTTCCGCAGGGGGCGTCTCTGCGTGCATCCTGAACGTAGCCCAAAAACCTGAAGTACCCAAAGGAAACGAGTAATAGGCGCCAAGCCAGACAGTGTTCTGTTTCAGCCGTCGCGATAATAAACACGTACAATCCACAGTGGACGTTTGTTTTGTGTCAAGTTTCAGCTGATCTGCCCAGGGGTCAGGGGGTAAAGGAAAAAAGAATGTCAGCTGCGAGAGCCGTGCAGCGGCCTTAATTTTGTCGTAACTATGTGCACAAATGAATGAGTCAATCAGTTAGTTAATTAAGCATGTAAGTAAGCGAGTATATGAGTAAGAAAGTGAGTAAGGAATCAGATAAAACATAATAAATGAGAAAAGTTGTCGAAGGAAGGAATTAATTAATTAATTAAGTTGTCGGATTGATTGAGAAATGCGGCAAATGTCCGAGTGTCAATCTGCGCTACCGATCTGAAATTTAGTGCCAGCTCTACTATCCGGTACTATCCAGACAGGCCAAAAGGTACATTGTACCGGTACGGATTTGACTGAACCGCTATATCGATGATAAATCAAGTTATTGAACTCTCTCTTTCTCACTCTCTCTCTCTCTCTCTCTCTCTCTCTCTCTCTCTCTCTCTCTCTCTTCTCTCTCTCTCTCTCTCTCTCTCTCTATCTCTGTATGAGTGTTCGTGTATTAGTTTCCTTCGTCTCTGAAGGAACCAGATCAAGATGGAGAAATATCTTATTCGTTATTTGTTATCCTTGGAAATCTAATCTTATTACATCAGTCTCTCTTTCTTTCTCTTTCTTCTCTCTGAGAGAGAGACAGACAGACAGATGCCCACACACGCGTACCGTGTGTACGCGCACACACACACACACACACACACACACACACACACACACACACACACACACACACACACACACACACACACGCGCGCGCACAGACACACATACGCGCGCGCGCGCGCACGCGCGCGTTCACTCTCTCACTGACTAGCTAACACAATCACAGCTACATAGTACATGATATGGGATTTTTGGAAAACGTGTCTGAAGGGGAAACATCGTCGTGTGACACAACCCTACAGAATGTACTGTGGGTCCAGGGCTGTGATTTCTGCACTGTTTCATTCCTCGCGTGGTTTTAGTGTCATAGTCATCATAATTATGGTCCCTTCCAGTCCGAACTTTCCTCCATGAATGAAAAAGGGGAACGGTTTCGTCCTGCAAGCGTCTCTTTCTGAGGAACAGCTGGGCTGACTGCAGACAACAATGTGACTGACAGCACTCGGCGTTTTCAAAGCTGAAATCCGCACAAGCGAACGTGAACCCACTTCCAGATTGTGCATGTATCCTACATTCACTTGATGTTGGAAGCCTCGGTGTCGATGGTCAGAACATTCTTAAACACACAGGTACTGCGTAGATCTTTATATTCGTGAGTCCTCAAGCAATGGGCTATCCTAAACTAAAGGCATGATCTCTTATCTTTCTTGTTTTAGAACCTAACTATCTTGATGTTCTCAAATCTTTGAAAAGGAAAAGATTATTTTTCCCGCCTCCAGACAATAATTCGGTTGTTCAGCCGAACACTTTCGAGAGTGTTTCTTTCAGTCTTTGTTTTTCCTACATACAGTCACTGAAGCATGTCGTTTACGCGCCTTTCGGCGTCTCAGTGTCATGACTAGCCAAATGGGCATACGCCGAAATTGTAATTCAAGGAATCTGTTCTTCACTGCTTTACTTCGTTCCCGAGACTGATATGTGTGTTGGTGAGATTTGAATTACTGATCATCTGTAGCTTCTGTCCTGTTTGACCTTTCCACGTGACCCTGAATGATATTCAGGGTGAATTATAGATCACATTTTTTTTTTTTTTGAGGAGCTGACCTTCACCGCCTTCCCCTTTTTTATTGTTTCAGAACTGAATTTGTCAACGCCCTGCTCGACTCCTACGACAACGCTGTCCCCCGGACTTCGATTTAGGTAGTTATGAATCTGCTTTTGGCTCTCTCTCTCTCTCTCTCTCTCTCTCTCTCTCTCTCTCTCTCTCTCTCTCTCTCTCTCTCTCTCTCTCACACACACACACACACACACACACACACACACACACACACACACACACACACACACACACGCAGACGCATGCACGCACGCACACGCACACTCACACATAAACACACGCACGTGTAATGCCGTAATGTAACATAATGCCGTGTTAAGAAAAGTACATATAGATATGTGAAGTCGAACGAATGATCGCTCTCTTTTCATTGTAAGTGTTGATTGAACGAACTTCAGAAGAGATTTGGTCAGCTGTAATAAATACATATGATAGGAAATATTTGAGAGTATTTATGAACTACGCTTTTGAGTTCAAGATCATATTCAGCAGCTAGAGTGATGAGAGATTTTGAAAAACCCTCTCTTCAGCATGTAACCCTGGACTACTTATAACTCTCTGCGAAAGTGCAGTAATCACGTGGCGGAGCTCCACACGGCGAAAATCCACACAGCGAAAGTGCATACCCCCATGTTTTCGTGACAGATTTATACTCTTCAGTCTTCAGCCACCTTTACGTTGTACTCAGTGCTTGCTGTTATTTAAAAAAATCAGACAGGCTGGCAGCGTTTATAGGGAAACATGATTAAAGCTCAAAAGTGCACTAGCCGAATGGATGCAGCTGGGCTGAATGGAGACAGCCTTGCTGTTTGAGCCCCAAAGCTTAGGTGCGTGGAGCTGGTCGAGGCAAGAGGAAGGCTGGATAGCCTTGATAATGATGTGTGCCTTTTAAATGGGGTTCGAACCCTGTGGACCTGACACTGGGTGCACCTGCTGCGGGTGGACAAATCCGTTCTTGTTGTCAGTGGCCGTTTTTGCTGTAGAAAAAGAAACAAGTCTGTTCAGAGAAAAAAGCTGATTAATGCATTGCTGTTTGTCGTTATTGCGATTGCTAGAAAAAAAAAAAAAAAAAAAGACAAGTATGTTAGGATGTGATAGCTTAATGACGACAAGTATGTTACGATGTGATAGTTTGTTGACAAGTATGTTAGAATATGATGGTTTGTTGACAAGTTTGTTAGGATGTGATAGTTTGTTGACAAGTTTGTAGGATGTGATAGTTTGTTGACAAGTTTGTTGTTAGGATGTGGTAGTTTGTTGACAAGTTTTTTAGGATGTGATAGTTTGTTGACAAGTTTGTTAGGATGTGATAGTTTGTTGACAAGTTTGTTAGGATGTGATAGTTCGTTGACAAGTTTGTTAGGATGTGGTAGTTTGTTGACAAGTTTTTAGGATGTGATAGCTTGATAGCGACAAATGTATTAGGATGTAATATCTTGTAAATCAGCCACTATTCTCAGTTACACTTTTGGCCGTGGATACATTATAAGAGTAACGAAGAAAAATGTTTAACTAACCATAGTTATTAGTCATCGTTACAGCCGTACACAGCGAAGGAAACATCTAATAATATAGAAAAGTTAGCGGTTCGTATCGTTGTTGTTAGTTATTGCTATAGCTGTACATAGTTAATGAGAATGTTAGAACAGAGAAGCTGGTTAACTTACCGTTGTTGACGTCGGTACGGGTGTAGATAAATGACTAAGCTTGTTGAAATAACCTATCATTGTTGCTAGTTATAGCTCTCATGTAACCACAGAATTCAGCTACAGAACAGCGTTACGATTCTTTGAATACCTTCTCGATTTTTATGTGCTGAGATGAAGGTGATTACGGTGGTGAGAGTGGCGATGATAACGACGATGATGATGACGGATTTTCAGGGCAACACACCAACGTGGTCGTCGCACTGTACATCAACAGTATCGACTCCATCAATGAACAGAGCATGGTAAGTCAGGCTGTGTTTCATAATAGTAGATAATGATGATGATGATGGTGATGGTGATGGTGGTGGTGGTAGTAGTAGTGGTGGTGGTGATAATGATTGTGATCGTGATCGTGGTGATCGTGATGATCGTGATCATGATGGTCGTGATGGTGATCATGATGATCATGATGATGATAGAAAATGATGATGATGATGGAGATGGTAATCGCAACAGCAACTGCTTAGGACATGATTCGATTCGATACTAGACTTAACAACAACGGCGATCAATCGACAGCATTCACCGAGAACAGTCACCATCATCATTATCGTCATCATGAAGATATGGCGACCGACCCATTTCATTGATTTTTTTTTTTTTTTGATTATGTTCTTTGGTACACTTTCAGACATTGACCTGGTTTCAGATTCCAGAACGGATTCAAACCCTAGTGAAAGGCAGTAAGGCATTTATGTGACAGTGGTTTTTTTTCTTTCTGCGTGCGCAGGCTGATACTCCTGCAGACACTCCCTGTGTAGACAGGCGATGATTAATTTCATCTATCCAACTAGGGGGGTGAAGTTTTGTGTGTATGACCGTTTTTTTTTTTTATCCCGCCATTAAGGCACCCACACTCCAACATCAGGAAAAAGAGTGCATGCTATGTGTAACGTGTCATCCACACCAACGTCCAAACTGGCCTTCTCTTCCGGAAGTTGGTGATGGGATTTTACGTGTGTGCAAGATGTTATGGTGCGTTCACACACGGAACCTCGGTTTTCAGTCTCAATCGAAGCACTGTTTGGGAAACGGAGTCAGAACCAACGTTAGTTCCGAGGGATGCCCCTGTACCAAAACGGCCCGCCGGAGATTCGAACCCGTAACCCCAGAATCACCAAGATTTACGAGTCCGGCGCTCTGCCAAGCGAGCCGTTCCGGCCCCCATGTGACGGTGTTTGAAACGTGGATTGACAAAGCTGCACACGTGTGGACGCACGTGTTGATGACACGTGTTCGGCACACATTGTGGCCAGCCGACGACCACGCGTGCCGACATGCAGGCATGTTTTGTCGCCGACCACAAAACGCGTCGGGACAACGAAATGTGTCGCCCGGGCATATATGGACGTCGCGTTTTATCTCTCCTTTGACGTATGTTCCATATTTTGGTTTTGTTTTGTTTTTTCTGTGGTCCTTAAATGATGAGACTTTGGCGTGTGTGACCGTTTTTTTTTAATCCCACTGTTGAGGTAGCCAAGTTTCGTCTTCGGGGATGAGCGGCTTTTTGTTTCGCGCCGTCACAGGAGACTGGCTCCGAGCCGACCAGTCCAACCGCTTACCCCATAATTTACCAGGCGTCAGGCCATCCGAGAGAGGCAGCGACATAGGGGTGTTCGTCATCGCCCATCATTGAAAAGTGGTTTGAGGTCTGCATCACGATTATTGTCTGCTGTGAACGACTCCCAGGATATCCAGTACCTTACATCAGTGTCAGAGCCAGCATCTCTTGATGCAGTGAATCCAGCTGACGACCATGCACATACACATGTGATGAGACACGGAGAGCATGGTCAAGTGCGGACAGACTGGCGGACACACTAACACAAATCAAACAAACAGACACATTTCTAGGAGATACCGCAGAAACGCGAGGAAGAAGAGTTGTCCATGAACATGCTTTACTTCGTTTTATATAAAAAAAAAATGAATTAAAATGTCGCTAAGACAGTTTGTGAATATCACCAACAGATCAAGTGTCAGTTCGTCTCATTTCGATTAATAACATAAGAAAGTTGTCATTTTGACAACATATGGATGAGCAAGTCTGTCGCTTTCACACATAAAAAAAACCCTTGCTGAAATTCACTGTCGATCTGGCTGTCGTAACACACAGTGTTATATCTCGTTTTCTGTTGCGAGGGAACAGAGAAAGGGAACCAAAAAATCTGTTTCACTATCACTAGTTCCGCTGTTTGCTTTTTTTTTTTTTTATCCACCTCGTCTTTTCATCTTTTGTTGGTCGTCTTTTTGTCGGCTTTTTTTTTCATGTTTTCACCGTTCTTTTAACTCTCTATATCCTGCTGTGTTTTTACCATCCTTTTCTAGTCGTCTTTTTACCCGTACTATGGTGCTCACCTTTTTACTGCTTCTTGTTGGTCATCCTTTTCAAATCGCCTTTTCGTCCGGACTAGATGTGGGCCTCCGTGGTCGGCGGGCCTAAAAACCACGTGGTTGGTCTAGTTTCCAGACAGGAGATTTTATGAAGATAGAAGGGGCGGCTGCTGTCAGCCATGTTCACCCCAATATCAGTCAGGGTAACGCGTGCACAGAATGTAGCCGACTGAAAGTGTGGTGGTGGTGGGGGAGAGAGAGAGAGAGAGAGAGAGAGAGAGAGAGAGAGAGAGAGAGAGAGAGAGAGTGTGTGTGTGTGTGTGTGTGTGTGTGTGTGTGTGTGTGTGTGTGTGTGTGTGTGTGTGTGATCATTGTTGCGCATGCGGGTGTGTGTCAAGTCAAGTCAAGTCAAAATGATCTTCATTGAGGGTAAAGGAATAAGCTATACAGCTTTTTTACATCCTGCCCGTGTGTGTTTGCGTGCGCGCGCTTGTGTGTGCGTATGTACATGCGTGTGACGCGCGCGCGCGTGTGTGTGTGTGTATGTGATATAATTTAGTGTCTGCGTGTGCTACCACTGCGCGTGCATGCATATATGGGGAGGTGATGTGATGTGTGTGTGTGCGCGTACGTGCGTGCGTGCGCGCGCTTGTGTGTGTGTATGTGTGTGTGTGTGTCTGTCTGTCTGTCTGTCTGTGTTCAACGCGCTTGCGTATATGTGGAGGAGTTAATTAATGTTTGCTCCCTCTGAGTGATTTCACACGATGTGGCTGTCTGTGTGAATTGATTTTTTCGCTTTGTTCCTTCTCTATGCTAAAAGTGCCTAAATGCAGCCCGCAGCGCTGCTGGGTAGTGGCCCCGGCTCTGTTGACCATGGGCAATATATAATCTGCTGAGAGAATTTGGCGGTCTCCGTTCAACTGGCTAGCTGTGCAGGAGAATTGGATTCCATGCAGTCTCTCTTTCTGTCCGTCCGTCTCTCTCTGTCTCTGTCTCTGTCTGTCTGTCTGTCTGTCTGTCTCTCTCTCTCTCTCTCTCTCTCTCTCTCTCTCTCTCTCTCTCTCTCTGTCTCTGTCTGTGTCTGTCTGTGTGTGTCTGTGTGTGTGTCTGTCTCTCTCTCTCTCTCTCTCTCTCTCTCTCTCTCTCTCTCTCTCTCTCTCTCTCTGAGAAAAAATTTCTGACTCGCCCCCTGAGAGACAAGATCATCTTTTTTTTTCTAGCTGCCTTCAGTTGGCAATAAATTGGAATTCCATTTTAGCATCAAACGAAAAGAAACAGTTATTTGAAAAAAAAAAAAAAAAAAAAAAAAAGACGTGCACACAGTCTCCGCCGATCTTGATTCCTTGGTCAGAGTGAGTTGAATGTTCTGTCAGCCCGAGGCTTTATAAGGACATGTCCTTTATCTTCGTCTGTGCCGACAGTTCATTCTCGTCTGCCAGTTTGTCAGCAAGCAGCTCGGACCGTACATCCTGTATGCTCCATTCTGATTGGTCAGTGCCTTCTGACTCAGCCAGTCGCTTGGCGCGGTACGTTGTGCATTCGATGTCGTGAACGATAACTGAAAATGGTTTTCATCATCTCGAAGCGAAATCTTTGGTTGTCGCGCGATGATTATCCGATATCGCCAAAATAACGCTGACCTTTTAGCTCTCTGCTACAGAAAAAAAGATATTGCTGAGTTCCAGCAAGGCAGGTGGACACACTCACCACAGGCCTGACACAAATGATCGCATTTCCTAAACAGATGCGGGGAGCCCTTCACAGTCCTGACCTTCTTTCAATAATTCAAATTTTCTGCTGGATTTGTTTGATTTGCATTACAGCATACGATCATACTGTTGAGACTTTCGATTGATGATCTCTTTTAGCGTTAGATTCGCTGCAGACAGCATACTGATTGTCAGTTACATAAACCTGCCGGAAAACGAAAGTCGAAACCTTAAAGTTTGTAAAAGCCCTTTTGAATGTTGTTTTTAAAACGATCTTAGAACTCCTTTATTAACCCTGCTTTTTTCTTTTATCTATTTTTCGTTTTGCTTTGTTTTTTGAATGTCCATCAAAAAGTAAAATCAGCAAGTGGCCAGAGTGTGAGTTTTTCGTCCCATTTTCAGACCTGCTCATTCATGAAGCTGTTTTTATCAAGCCTCGTGCTAACTGTTTACCCTTAGTTCTGGGTTCATGTGCGCATCATTTGACGCCCCTAAAATGGACTAAACGTCTCTGTCTGTCTGTCTGTCTGTCTCTCTCTCTCTCTCTCTCTCTCTCTCTCTCTCTCTCTCTCTCTCTATCTCTCTCTCTTTCTCTTTTTTTTTTTTTTACTCCTCTTCCCCCCCCCCCCCTTCTCTCTCTCTCCTTGACCTTCTCTCTCTCTCTCTCTCTCTCTCTCTCTCTCTCTCTCTCTCTCTCTTCTTTTTTCTTTTTTCTTACTTCTTCACACACGCACCTTCACTGTCTCCCTACCCCCTCTCCCACCTTGACCTCTCTCTCTCTCTCTCTCTCTCTCTCTCTCTCTCTCTCGCTCTCGCTCTCGCTCTCTCTTCCCGCCTGTCTCTCATTCACTGACCTGTACTTTAGCATCAAGGAATTAATGTCTCCCAAGCCAAGAATCTTCCCTAATGCAAGCAAGCGGAACAGTAGGGGCCAGAAACCGTTATCTCCTCTGACAGTGATAAAAACTGCTGAGAGCCGGCATCTTCCAGGCCCCTGAGCGCACACACCACTCGCTCGCTGTGTCCACACCCTGGTGTCTTAGCCCCTAATGCCCCCCGCCCAGTCCTACCTGTCCCCCGGGACAGAATGAGAGAGCCCCGGGAGCGCTACAGAGAGAAGCCCATGTTGCGTGGTGGTGAGACAGTTAAGGCTTAGTCCATTTTGAAACATGATTTACAAGGCTCCGCCGAAGAACGCAGACAAACGAATCACAAGAGAAAACACGACGCGTTTCGACCTCTCAGGTCTTCTTCAGGCAAGATGCACAACACTCAGGACAGCGAAAATGAACGAGCAATCACTTATCTTCATGCAGTTCAGCGCAAGATGGGAACGGAATGAAAAGGAGCCTGTCGGGAAGGAGGACAGTGTGTGAGTCGAGGTAGTAATGATGATGATGATAATAATACTGACAGGAATAATAATAATAATAATAATAATAATGATGATGATGATGATGATGATAATGATAATAGTGATTTGTTTTTCGGCGGAGCCTTATAAATCGTTTTTCAAATTTGTTTAGATTTCCCGCCTGCAGTCGCCTCACTTTTTCAACTAGTTCATATCGTTCATGATGATCGTTGATCATAATTATTGTTCATGATATGACAGTCGGTAATTGATCATATTGTTCATGATGGGACAGTCGGTACTTGATCATATTGTTCATTGACAGTCAGATGAGATTGTTCATGAGACAGTCAGTACTTGATCATATTGTTCATGAGACAGTCAGTACTTGATCATATTGTTCATGAGACAGTCAGTACTTGATTATATTGTTCATGATGAGACAGTCATTACTTGATCACATTGTTCATGAGATAGTCAGTACATGATCATATTGTCTATGATGAGACAGAAATCACCAGTCCATTTTGTCCAAGGTGGGTTGCACAAGGTTGGCCGATATTGCCCATTGTGCGACAATTAAGGCAAGCCCGTATTGTCCAAGGTGTGGCGGTTACGGCTAGTCCGCATCGTCCGTTTCGGTACACACCAAAGGTCACCCGTATTGTCCATGGTGGGATATTTAGGGTTGACACGTATTGTCCATTTCGGGACACTTAAAGTGAGCGCATATTTTCTTTGGTAAACGATCCCCTTACCCTGTTCCTTGCCTGTGTTGTGGCAAGTGATGAACCCGGCAGTACACCAGGATCCAGTTTTTCTGAATTTCTGAAGTCATATCAACTAATGTGAAATTTTCAGAACAAGTCTCTTTGGAGCGCCGGACTTGGGACTCTTCCATCTTGCACCAAAAAGGCTCCACCTCATAATTCCCCTATATATTTTCCTGAAAGCCATATCTTTCATTCCCCGATATATTTTTCTGAAAGCCATATATTTCATTCTCTCTCCCTCTCTTTCCTCTCCTCTCTTTTTCTCTTCTCTCTCTCTCTCTCACTCACTCTCTCTCTCTCTCTCTCTCTCTCTCTCTCTCTCTCTCTCTCTCTCTGTATGAGAGAGAGAGCTTAGTCATAGAATGTATTGAGTAGCTCCACACATCGTCTGAAAGTCATTGTATAGTTTTGTATGACAGTCATGGCTTTGAAGGAGCTATGGAGATTTTCCTCTCTCCACTGACTCCATGTTACACAACTTTACTTGTGTTTTTTTTTTTTCAAGATTTTCAATCAGTATTCATTACACGGTCATTGCACCCATTTCATGATGCTTTAGATAATAGGCAGGGAAGATGATTTTTGCTCCAATGATGAAAGGGTTATATGCACGTGATTCCAAGCTGATACTGTTTGCGGTGCCTGTTCATCTAACACATTCAGATAGAAGGCACACAAAAGGTACAGGCAGACTTTTTTTTTCTCGAATGTATCATATGCTAAGGTGTAATATACGTTGTGTCTGCTTATTTTTCATATAAGACTCTTGTTTTCAAACAGAAACGTCTAAGGCATGCGCGCGCGCCTGTGTGTGTGTGTGTGTGTGTGTGTGTGTGTGTGTGTGTGTGTGTGTGTGTGTGTGTGTGTGTGGTGTGTGTGCGGGGGGGGAGGGAGGCGGTGTAGTAGTGAGACATGCTGAGCTGTGGATGATCTTTTCTTGTTAATGAAAATGATAATGCAGATGGGGGTAGACAGACAGAGCAGGGACATACAGGGGGGGGGGGGGGGGGGAGCATTTTCAAGCATACCTAACGGCCCTACGGTCTGAAAAAACAGCCTAAATTCCAGGGAGAAAGAACGAATCCATAGGCTACTCTGTATTGTCCGGAGTAGCAGTAAGGCAGAGGGAGGGGGGGTTTTCTTTGCCCTGTGACATTAGGACCAAAATCACTCGGCTGACTGGCGCCGGCGTTGTCTGTGCAGGCTTTTACTTCTTGCCCCCCCAAAGCTCAGATGATCGCCATGCTCTTTCTTTGAGGGCTTTCGTCAGGGGACTCTTAACTTCTGAGCGTTGAGAGAAACGTCCCTCGGGGTTAATCGGATGGAAATCAATATCTTCTGCCCGGAAAGAGCCAGGTGCTGAACGGTTACCCAGCGCCTGTCCACTCTGGTTGTTCATCCCCTCCTCCTCCTTCTTCTTCTTCTTCTTCTTCTTCTGCTGCTGCTGCTGCTCCTCTCCTCCTTTTTTTTCTTCTTCTTCTTCTTCTTCCTCCTCCTCCTCCTCCTCCTCCTCCTTCTTCTTCTTCTTCTTCTTCTTCTTCTTCTTCTCTTCTCCACTTCAGTTGTGGATCCATTCTTGTCTTCTTCTTCTTCTTCTTTCGTCTTCTTCTCCTTCTTTTTTTCTCCTTCGTCTTCTTCTTCTTCTTCTTCTTCTTCTTCTTCTTCTTTCTTCTTCTTTCTCTTCCTCTTCCTCCTCCACCCCCTCCTCCCTCCCTTCTCTCCTCCTCCTCCTCCTCCTTCTTCCTCCTCCTCCCTTCTTTGTCTTCTTTCTTCTTTCGTCTTCTTCTTCTCCTTCTTCTTTTTCTCCTTCGTCTTCTTCTTCTTCTTTTCTTCTTCTTTCTTCTTCTTCTTCTTCCTCCTCCTCCCCCCTCCTCCCTC
>JADBJO010002432.1:285000-287500 GCA_016801955.1 Conus betulinus
ATGGAGATGGAAAAATAATGAGCAGAACGAGGACTAGACAAACAGAGAGAAAAAGAAAAAAAAAAAAACACGCCATCCAGTGTGATAGAATGGTGAGTTGCCTGCCTGTCCACTGTCGTGAAAGGCCTGGACCTGGAGTATGGTGCACGTGCGACAGCCGTGCGTTTCGTGACGTCATTGGGCCAGTCCAACCCCCCCCCCCCCCCCCCCATTCCCCCTACCCACCCCCAGCCCCCGCCCCAGACAGAGACACAGTACGGTGGACCCACATCGGGACGTTATTTGTTTCAAGAGGAAATAAGAAAATCGGCCGGTTGTGCCACAATCCTTCATCCCGCTTGCACGGCTAATAACGGAGATGTGTGTGTGTGTGTGTGTGTGTGTGCGTGTGTGTGTGTGTGTGTGTGTGTGTGTGTGTGTGTGTGTGTGTGTGCGTGCGTGTGTGTGTGTGTGTGTGTGTGTGTGTGTGTGTGTGGTGTGTGTGTGTGTGTGTGTGTGTGTGTGTGTGTGTGTGTGTGTGTGTGTGTGTGTGTGTGTGTGTGTGGTGTGTGTGTGGTGTGGTGTGTGTGTGTGTGTGTGTGTGTGTGTGTGCATATGTGTACGTGTGTGTGTGTGTGTGTGTGTGTGTGTGTGTGTGTGTGTGTGTGTGTGTGTGTGTGTGTGTGCGTATGTGATTGTGTGTGTGTGTGTGTGTGTGTGTGTGTGTGTGTGTGTGTGGTGTGTTGCATGTGTGTGTGTTTTTTGTGTGCGCGCGCGCGTGCGCGTTTGTGTGTGTGTGTGTTTAATTTTGCGGTTGTCTTGCTCTACATCATATGTCATTGAAAATGACGCGGGGAGGGGTTAGGTGTTTGTGTGTGGAGGGTGCTTTTTTTTCTTTTGTTTGAGTGAGTGTGTGTGTGTCTGTGTGTCTGTGTGTGCGTGCGCGTGTGTGCATGTGTCTTTGTGTGTCTGTGTGTGTGTGTCTTCTTCTTCGTGCACCTTCTGTGCCATGACTCCCCGCAGCTCATTCCTCTTACCCTGGGCTCTGGCAATCCA
The DNA here is from genome assembly GCA_016801955.1 of Conus betulinus. NCBI lineage: Eukaryota > Metazoa > Mollusca > Gastropoda > Neogastropoda > Conidae > Conus > Conus betulinus. The sequence goes on from JADBJO010002432.1 coordinate 286,036, forward strand.
CAGACCAATTTCCGTCAGGTCGTCTGGACGCAAACCACACTGGAGGAGACACTGCACTGCTGTCGCGCCAAGTTCGGTGGTGTTCAGAGGTGCCTGTTCTGATCCACCATACGTAGAACACACACCCTCTGACACCCCCTCCCGCCTCTACTGACGACAATAATTGCTTACTCCTGTAGCTAGTGGCGAGTGACTATTCCTTTCCGGAGGGGCAGCTACATGCATTCAAAGATCTTATGACGATGTTGACGCATACCCAGCAAGGGCATGGATGAATAGACGAAATACAAACTAAAGTCACCATGAGAGCAATGCAAAAAAAAAGGGATTCGGAATTCAAGGTGATCGATGTGGTTGAAGATGATCAGTCTGACGCGAGGGAGTTCCATGGTGGTCCTGCACCACGTGACAAGGCTGTACTTTCTTTCATGGTATAATCCTGGTGTCGACCAGGCCGGGGAGATACATACAACTGCGGCGTTGGCAGGAAATGTGAGCCACGCTTGTAGAGACTCGTCCACTAAGTGGATGAGATTCGAAAGCGTTTCGTGCTTTCCCATTTGAACCTATGGCACCTCAGCTTTGTCGTATATCCCAGGGGTGTTGTTTCGTGTCAGCTGAATGGGGAAAAAGGGGGGAAAACGCCGAAAACGGTCACAAAAGACCGAAAACGTTACCGTCCATTCGGCTGTAACTTTTGGACAGAATCGGTATTTTGTGGCCTGTGGAGGCAGATGTAAAATGTGACCATGGATAAATCAAATCAAGAAAAAAAAAAGTTAACGAATAGGCTTCTGCAGCGTCAGCGTTTTAGAATTCTATTGACCCATAAAACGTTTCCTGTCCTGTTCTCTCACCTCTCACCTCGGGAATCACCATCCTCACCCTTCTCCCCTCCCCCTCCCCGGATCTACAACTCTTTCGGAAAGAGCGCTTCCGCTTTATTGTGCATAAACCGAAAGACTGATCAGAATTTGGTACTATCTAAGGTTCACGTAAACTCTACCCTTTTCTGTGTATCAGGCATGCAAATGGATTTTGAAAGGAAAGAAAGCGGAGCAAAGGACACTGGCTTTTCAGACTCTCTTTCTCACTACATGTCATGCTCTATGATCGGTCCAACGTTGTAAACTTCTTCACGGGTTTCAATAAATCATCATCCAAATCAGAAGCTGATGTGGACAGTTCACACTGAAAGAAAAACAAACAAACAAGCAATGTTTTTTGTTTTGTTGTTTTTTTTTTAATAAGGTGGATCTTTTCGTTCCTCCCCCCCCCCCCCCCCCCCCCCCCTTTCCACTCCCACTCCATTTTCTAACCACGCTCCACTAACCAGTTTCCATAATGGATATAAAATGATTGGTCACTGCGCTTTAATGGTTTGAAAATGGCCTGACCTGCCCTGACGGTGTCGGCCAGATAGCTCCCTTGAAATGAATAGAGCATCGTCGTTTGTTTTTAACGG
>JADBJO010002432.1:300000-315245 GCA_016801955.1 Conus betulinus
AACACTGAACCCCCGGTTAATACTGTACACGTCTTTGTCTAATTTTGTAAACACTGAACCCCCGGTTAATACTGTACACGTCTTTTGTCTAATTTTGTAAACACTGAAACCCCCGGTTAATACTGTACACGTCTTTGTCTATTTTTGTAAACACTGAACCCCCGGTTAATACTGTATACGTCTTTGTCTAATTTTGTAAACACTGAACCCCCGGTTAATACTGTACACGTCTATGTCTATTTTTTGTAAACACTGAACCCCCGGTTAATACTGTACACGTCTTTGTCTAATTTTGTAAAAACACTGAACCCCCGGTTAATACTGTACACGTCTTTGTCTAATTTTGTAAACACTGACCCCCGGTTAATACTGTACACGTCTTTGTCTAATTTTGTAAACACTGAACCCCCGGTTAATACTGTACACGTCTTTGTCTAATTTTGTAAACACTGAACCCCCGGTTAATACTGTACACGTCTTTGTCTAATTTTTGTAAACACTGAACCCCCGGTTAATACTGTACACGTCTTTGTCTAATTTTGTAAACACTGAACCCCCGGTTAATACTGTACACGTCTATGTCTAATTCTGCGCACACTAAACGCCGGTAAATATTGTACACGTCTATGTCTACTTTTGTACACACTAAACCCATGGTAAATATTGTACACGTCCATGTCTACTTTTGTACACACTAAACCCCCAATAAATATTGTACACACCCATGTCTGATTTTGTAAACACTAAACCCCCAGTAGATATTGTACGCGTCCATGTCTGATTTTGTAAACACTAAACCCCCGGTAAATATTGTACACGTCCATGTCTGGTTGTGTAAACACTAAACCCCCGGTAAATATTGTACACGTCCATGTCTGGTTGTGTAAACACTAAACCCCTGGTAAATATTGTACACGTCCATGTCTGATTTGTGTAAACACTAAACCCCCGGTAAATATGTACACGTTCATGTCTGGTTTTATAAACACTAAACCCCGGTAAATATTGTACACGTCCATGTCTAATGTCATAAACACTAACCCCCCGGTAAATATTGTACACGCCCATGTCTGATTGTAAAAACACTAAACCCCCGGTAAATATTGTACACGTCCATGTCTGGTTTTATAAACACTAAAAACCCCGTTAAATATTACACAAGTCCATGTCTAATGTAATAAACACTAACCCCCGTTAAATATTGCGCAAGTCCATGTCTAATTTTATAAACACTAAACCCCCGTTAAATATTGCACAAGTCCATGTCTGGGTTTTTATAAACACTAAACCCCCGTTAAATATTGCGCAAGTCCTTGTCTAATTTTATAAACACTAAACCCCCGTGAAATATTGCACAAGTCCATGTCTAATTTAATAAACACTAACCCTGCCGGTAAATATTGTACACGTCCGTGTCTAATTTTGTATACACTACCCCCCCCCCCCCCCCCCCCCCCCCCCCCCCCCCCCCCCCCCCCCCCCACACACACACCCACACACACACACACACACACACACACACACACACACACACACACACACACACACACCTGTAAATATTGTACACGTCAATGTCAGATTTTGTAAACCCTAAACCCCCGGTAAATACTGCACACGCCCACGTCTAAATTTGCCTCGTTACTGGCTATAGAAACACGCCAGGTGTGATTCATATTGCCGGATTCGTGCATACAGCAGCATCAAAGCTTTAATAACAAAAGTGTGTGTGAGTGTGTTCTGTCAAAGAGTGGTATGGCAAGAAACGCTTGAAAGGGCGACAGCACTTCGAGACGATCAATAAGACAGAAGGTCACTAGTTCACGTGTAATCCACGCGATGTGGTGCCCTTTGGTTGTAACACAACAACGAACAAAACGTCCTTGTTTGCAGAGTTCCTTTCTTACACCCACTCTCACTCACACACTTTGTCGCTAGATCCCCAGTGATCTTGAGCGATTCGCGTCGACCGCACTTCCGTGGCCATCCAGTTTCTTTCCCCCCCCTGTTAGAATAGTCTTAGCTTACAGGTTTTTTTGTCTTTTTTTTTTTTTTTACTTTTCCTAGCGAACTAGTCCTTGTCGCAGCCCCCCCCTCCCCCCCCTTTCCCGACTCACAAAATATAAACAGGCAAAGTGTTTTGACAAATCCCTACAAGCAATAGATGTACTGTTAGCGACTAGAACTACAGAAAAGAGGCTTAGGCGATATCTACATTCATCTTGGTATGAGAAAATGAACCAGTGACAGGCAGCTTCGGTTTGTCAAGAGGAATAGGCGGTCTCTGCACTTATCTTGGTATGAGAAGATAAGCCATTGAAGGGATTTCTGTCTGTCAGTGAATTATCCTGTCTTGGGGGGGGGGGGGGGGGGGGTAGATTCAGGTAAAGCCAGGACTTCGCCTGGTCATTCAACAAACGCGGACTTCCGATGTTGCCTCTGAACGAACTTACCAGACGACTGAGTTCTCCCGGCTAGCGAGTCTGGCTGCTAACACCCTCTACTATCAGTCCTCACTGCTAACATCTTCCACCAGCAGTCTTCACTGCTAACATCTTCCACCAGCAGTCCTCACTGCTAACATCTCCACCAGCAGTCCTCACTGCTAACATCTTCCTACAACAGTTCTCACTGCTAACATCTTCCACCAGCAGTCCTCGCTGCTAACATCTTCTTCCACCAGCAGTCCTCACTGCTAACATCTTCCACCAGCAGTCCTCACTGCTAACATCTTCCAACAACAGTCCTCACTGCTAACATCTTCCTACAACAGTTCTCTCTGCTAACATCTTCCACCAGCAGTCCTCACTGCTAACATCTTCCACCAGCAGTTCTCACTGCCAACATCTTCCACCAGCAGTCATCACTGCTAACATCTTCCTCCAGCAGTCTTCACTGCTAACATCTTCCCACAACAGTCCTTACTGCTAGCATCTTCCACCAGCAGTCCTCACTGCTAACATCGTCCAACAGAAATCTTCACCGCGAAGATTTTCCACCAGCAGTTCGCACTGCTAACATCTTCCACCAGCAGTTCTTACTGCTAACATCTTCCAACAGCAGTCCTCGTTGCTAACATCTTCCACCAGCAGTCCTCACTGCTAACATCTTCCAACAGAACTCCTCACTGCTAACATCTTCCACCAGCAGTCCTCACTGCTAACATCTTCCACCGGCAGTCCTTACTGCTAACATCTTCCACCAGCAGTCTTCACTACTAACATCTTCCACCAGCAGTCTTCACTGCTAACATCTTCCACCAGCAGTCCTCACTGCTAACATCTTCCACCACCTGTCCTCACTGCTAACATCTTCCACCACCTGTCCTCACTGCTAACATCTTCCACCAGCAGTCTTCACTGCTAACATCTTCCACCAGCAGTCCTCACTGCTAACATCTTCCACCAGCAGTCCTCACTGCTAACATCTTCCACCAGCAGTCCTCACTGCTAACTCCTTCCACCACCAGTCCTCACTGCTAACTCCTTCCACCACCAGTCCTCACTGCTAACATCTTCCACCAGCAGTCCTCACTGCTAACATCTTCCACCAGCAGTCCTCACTGCTAACTCCTTCCACCAGCAGTCCTCACTGCTAACTCCTTCCACCAGCAGTCCTCACTGCTAACATCTTCCACCAGCAGTCCTCACTGCTAACTCCTTCCACCAGCAGTCCTCACTGCTAACATCTTCCACCAGCAGTCCTCACTGCTAACATCTTCCACCAGCAGTCCTCACTGCTAACATCTTCCACCAGCAGTCCTCACTGCTAACTCCTTCCACCAGCAGTCCTCACTGCTAACATCTTCCACCAGCAGTCCTCGCTGCTAACATCTTCCACCAGCAGTCCTCACTGCTAACATCTTCCACCACCAGTCCTCACTGCTAACATCTTCCACCACCAGTCCTCACTGCTAACATCTTCCACCAGCAGTCCTCACTGCTAACATCTAACAACAGTCCTCACTGCTTACATTTTCCAACAGTTTTTTAGTGCTAATCACTTTTAACATCGTATTTGTACAGGTGCTGATTCATGTTTAATTGAAGATACTGTTTACACTGCATTACAGCGTGAATTGTGCGTGTGAAGCTGACAAGTCTGTCTGTCTGTCTGTCTGTCTGTCTCTCTCTCTCTCTCTCTCTCTCTCTCTCTCTCTCTCTCTCTCTTTCCGTTGTGCTCTTTATAAATTTTTTTTTTTTTTATCTCTATCAGTAAAGAACAAAAAAAAAAAGAATCGACTTGGCGGGGACAGAGGGAGGAGGGGGTGGGAGAGGAGGAGAAGGCGAGTCGAGATTGTGTCCCCGGTGAATAAACAATCTTGGTGATCTTTGACTTGGTAATGTTTGAACGTGGAGTCGAACTCAGGACCTGTTGACAACGTTCACTCCATCGTGCGGAGATTTGATTGGATGACGTAACATGTGACGTGCCATTGACGAAGATGCAAAGAAACACGTCAGACCACGTGACCGGAGAGAACTGTATGCTGGGATCAAATGTCAATATTCCATCGGTAGTTTACAACAATGTTTGCAGACAGACGGACGTGCCGGAATCATCAGGGAGACGGGGATAGATGGATCTGTGTGTGTGTTTGTGTGTGTGTGTGTGTGCGTGTGTGTGTGTGTGTGTGCGTGCGTGCGTGCGTGCGTGTGTGTGTGCGCGTGCGTGCGCGCGCGCGCGCGAGTGTGTGTGTGTGTGTTAGTGCGCGTGGGGCGTGGTTTCGCAAGCCGTTTCAGCCCCGTATCCACTCATTCACTCAACAAATGAACAGGGCTGGTTTTTTGTTTGTTTGTTTGTTTGTTTGTTTGTTTTGCACGGAACAAAGTCATCTGTAATACGACATTCTATCGCTGTTTGTGCTTGTGTTATTTTGTTTCCTTCTTCTGTCAGAATCTGTTTTTCCGTACAACTGAATATATTAGTTCTTGAACAGGTTAGTGGTGAGCTATACTGTCCTTCCTGTTGTGAACTTCGCCACATCAGCACGATGCCTTACGTACCCTTCCACCGAAACAACAACCCCCCCTCCCCCTTACACACACACACACACACACACACACACACACACACACACGCACACACACGCACACACACACACACACACACACACACACACACACACACACACACACACACACACACACACACACACACACACACCCTTGTCTCTGCCTGCGTCCTTTCCCCGTTAGACTCATAGTACAAGGCTTTCGGGTGTTAGCAGCTGGAACATAATGCTTGCTGTCGATGTGTCTTACTACCACGGAACACACAAGAGCTTGGTTTTTGCATGTCCCCGAGATGTCCATCCTTCTTTACATCTTTAATCCTCATATACTTTTTTTTCTTTTTTTTTTTTTTTTTTTTTTTTTTTTTTTTTTTTTTTTTTTGCCCGTCCCATCTGCTCCAGCTGAGGTGAACTGCACCCACACCGCTCACTCCGACTCCTCGTCCACAGCCCGGCCCGGCCCCCACCAGCCACAGACCCAGCATCGGCAGTCTACACGGAGCAGTCAGTTTCAAGTCGTCATGAATTTGGTGGTACCGGTAACCCCAAAGCGAACCAAAGCCATAGACGTGAAGAAACAAATCAAAACTTGAGGTCATCATGAGGGTAGGGCACAAAAGGCAAAAAAAAAAAAAAAATTGAGACTTTTCTTTTTAATGCTGACCTGTAAGGTTGAAGATGATGCTGCGGATATCCATTCTGGTCTTAGACTACATGACAGGGTTGTACTGCGCACTTGCTTTCATAACATATCCAGACGTCAACCAGGCCCGAGAAATACAAACACTTGCAGTTTTGGTCAGGACATTTTAGAAACGGTTTCAGAGACGCATCCTTAAGTGGATGAAACCTGACTGTGTGGTCCCAGTCTTCCCAGCTGAGCCCATAGCATCCCTTAAGTGGATGAAACCTGACTGTGTGGTCCCAGTCTTCCCAGCTGAGCCCATAGCATCCCTTAAGTGGATGAAACCTGACTGTGTGGTCCCAGTCTTCCCAGCTGAGCCCGTAGCATCCCTTAAGTGGATGAAACCTGACTGTGTGGTCCCAGTCTTCCCAGCTGAGCCCGTAGCATCCCTTAGTGGGTGAAAACTGACTGTGTGGTCCCAGTCTTCCCAGCTGAGCCCGTAGCATCCCTTAAGTGGATGAAACCTGACTGTGTGTGGTCCCAGTCTTCCCAGCTGAGCCCCCGTAGCATCCCTTAAGTGGATGAAACCTGACTGTGTGGTCCCAGTCTTCCCAGCTGAGCCCATAGCATCCCCTTAAGTGGGTGAAACCTGACTGTGTGGTCCCAGTCTTCCCAGCTGAGCCCATAGCATCCATCCCTTAAGTGGGTGAAACCTGACTGTGTGGTCCCAGTCTTCCCAGCTGAGCCCATAGCATCCCTTAAGTGGGTGAAACCTGACTGTGTGGTCCCAGTCTTCCCAGCTGAGCCCATAGCATCCCTTAAGTGGGTGAAACCTGACTGTGTGGTCCCAGTCTTCCCAGCTGAGCCCATAGCATCCCTTAAGTGGGTGAAACCTGACTGTGTGGTCCCAGTCTTCCCAGCTGAGCCCATAGCATCCCTTAAGTGGGTGAAACCTGACTGTGTGGTCCCAGTCTTCCCAGCTGAGCCCATAGCATCCCTTAAGTGGGTGAAACCTGACTGTGTGGTCCCAGTCTTCCCAGCTGAGCCCATAGCATCCCTAAGTGGTGTGAAACCTGACTGTGTGGTCCCAGTCTTCCCAGCTGAGCCCATAGCATCCCTTAAGTGGGTGAAACCTGACTGTGTGGTCCCAGTCTTCCCAGCTGAGCCCATAGCATCCCTTAAGTGGGGTGAAACCTGACTGTGTGGTCCCAGTCTTCCCAGCTGAGCCCATAGCATCCCTTAAGTGGGGTGAAACCTGACTGTGTGGTCCCAGTCTTCCCAGCTGAGCCCATAGCATCCCTTAAGTGGGTGAAACCTGACTGTGTGGTCCCAGTCTTCCCAGCTGAGCCCATAGCATCCCTTAAGTGGGTGAAACCTGACTGTGTGGTCCCAGTCTTCCCAGCTGAGCCCATAGCATCCCTTAAGTGGGTGAAACCTGACTGTGTGGTCCCAGTCTTCCCAGCTGAGCCCATAGCATCCCTTAAGTGGATGGAACCTGACTGTGTGGTCCCAGTCTTCCCAGCTGAGCCCATAGCATCCCTTAAGTGGATGGAACCTGACTGTGTGGTCCCAGTCTTCCCAGCTGAGCCCATAGCATCCCTTAAGTGGATGGAACCTGACTGTGTGGTCCCAGTCTTCCCAGCTGAGCCCATAGCATCCCTTAAGTGGATGAACCTGACTGTGTGGTCCCAGTCTTCCCAACTGAGCGCATAGCATCCCTTAAGTGGATGAAACCTGACTGGTCCCAGTCTTCTCAACTGAGCCCATAGCAAAGTCAACTCTAGGTAGGAGCCGCTCGGGGCAGAAAAATTCCACATACAAATGCCTCTATGGGAATGGAACCCACAACCTCCCAGCCGGGAGTTCGCGACGCTAGCGACTTCCCAACGGTGTCTGGTGTCCACTTTTTCATCTTTCATTTTCTAAGATTAGTCGACAGGGTCAATCTTCTTTCACACAGAATGATTCTGCGAAATTGGTTTAAAGTTGATCATCTTTCCAAAGTTTTTATCTTTGTATTTTTTTTTGTTTTGTTCTCGATCTTGCCAGTTTTATTTGTAGTTATGCTATATCTGTTTTCATTTACTGTATATTTGTTGTTTATAAGTGTTATCTGTAGTTGTGTTTTATCATAGGTAATAGGTTGAAAACCAGTCAAGCGGATCTAAAACTTTAAAACTGATGCACCTCTCTCTCTCTCTCTCTCTCTCTCTCTCTCTCTCTCTCTCTCTCTCTCTCTCTCTCTCCTCTCTCTCTCTCTCTCTCTCCGTCATTGTCTGTTCTGTTACACACACACACACACACACACACACACACACACACACACACACACACACACACACACACACACACACACAGAGAGAGGAGAGAGAGAGAGAGAGAGAGAGAAAAGGGGGGCAGGGAGGGAGGAGACTCAGAATTTCAGCTCTTTACAATGGGCCTGTCTATGCAGATATATAGCAAGTACAGCAAGCAATACATTCACATGGATATCCTACAGATCTTCAAATCATCAGGTCGGCTTTAAGCTTGATTCTTTGCAACCTTGATTATACGCTAGGAGGAGGAGAGGAGGAGGAGGAGGAGGAGGAGGAGGAGGAGGAGGAGGAGGAGGGTGGTGGTGGTTGTGGTGGGGTGGTGGTGGTGGTGGTGGTCTGTCTGTCTGTCTGTTCTGTGTAATCGTGTGTATGAGTGAATGTATGTGTACGCGTTCATGTGCTCAGGTGCCAGCGCTTGTATATAAGTGCATGCATGTTGCGTGCATACGCGTGTGTCTGATTAATGTTCTCATAACTGTCTCATAGAAAGGGTAGATTAAGAAGCAGCACATACAAATGAATCTGTTGCCTCGTTTACACTGATTTCCAAAGCGCTCTCCATGCACTGGTAACCCATGAACGTTTTTCATGTTGGGACGAGAGCGCTCATCCGTTAATACACAGATATAAGTATTTCCAAGTGTGTGTGACAGTGCGTCTGCAATCGTGCCTGCCTCTGTGTGTGTGTGTGTGTGTGTGTGTGTGTGTGTGTGTGTGTGTGTGTGTGTGTGTGTGTGTGTGTTGATTATGTGTGTATAGTGCATTACTAAAATATCTGCATTCAAGGAAATTAATCGAAATTGAAGTCTAAAAACCGTGTCTTAATAACGTCCATTCTCTCTCTCTCTCTCTCTCTCTCTCTCTCTCTCTCTCTCCTCTCTCTCTCTCTCTCTCTCACACACACACACACACACACACACACACACACACACACACACACCACACACACCTCTTCACAAAATGTTTTTATCTGACCAAAAAAAAAATTTAGGAAGGGGGGGGGGGGGGGGGTTGCTAATTTGTACTTCGAAATCAATTCGACCGATGCTTATATTTTAGTATACGCAAGAACAATAAAATTGTCGGGTTTATTGTCCAAAGCGTTGCTGTGCAATTACTCTCTTTGCTGATAGAAAGTCTCATCCAGACAAAGACAGAAGTGTCGTGTTCTTAATCTTGTAATTTTTATCATTTCACTTTGAAAGTCAGGTGACTGCAGGCGGAAATTAAAGCTTTTTTTTTTCAAGAAAAATTATAAACAATCCGCCAGACAAAGGAGACAAACAAGTTACAAGACAAAACATGACGCCTTTTGACCTATTAGGTCACTTATCCTGATGAATTCAGCGGAAGGTGTGCTACTCTTAGAAAGCTAATACATCGAAATGTAAAGGTCAGTGCAATTCTTTTTCAAACACTTTTTTAACTCATTATTGAATCACTGAAATATATGATTCGATGTTAAAATCACTGAAATAATTATAAGCTTTAATATTAAGGTCGTTCTAATTACGCCCCTTTCCTTGCTTCGGTTGTGCTTTATGTAAACTTGGTGCACTATTGATGGATTTGTAACTTTAGAATCAAACCCAAAAAGGCCACACACACCACACACAAGCACACACACACACACACACACACACACACACACACACACACACACACACACACACACACACACACTCACTCACTCACTCACTCACTCACTCGCACACTCACTGTCGGCTGTTCTTTTGAAACAAACTGTAAAGCATGACTGACAGACACATAAGAAAATATCTCATCATGGATCAATTATTATTAAATCTTCAGATATACGACAGGTGCAGGGAGGGACACATACAGCAATCGTCAGATTTACAACAAATGTACATTATCTTCATGGTTTTCTTCTCTTTTTTTTTAAAGTAAGATTCATGCTGTGTTCCAAGGACTCTGCGGAAGGGAACCCAAATTACAAGTCTAAATAATAGCCATTTTGCGTCATCTCCTGAATATCCAAGGTGTACGAGCAGTGCTGATGTATGTGTGTATGTGCCTCGAAGGAGCTTTTAACATGCTGCCTTGAAAAGAAAAAAAAGCAAGGCTACCTTTTCGTGATCTTTAAGAAAGGGAGAGAGAGACAGAAACTTCCTAAACGCTCTACGTGAGTTAGAACAGTTTCGAAGTTATCAGTTCAGGGTTTTTCAGCTACGTATAAATATTGACATGCTGGGCCTCGATTACCTGAACAGAAAAAGCTGCAGTTTGGGTAGAAGAGGCGAAGACTGAGCCAGACACTTCAGAGCTGAAGAAGACTGGGTGAGGGTTTCGGGGGGGGGCGGGGGGGGGGGGGGGGGGGGGGGGGGGGGGGGGGGGGGGGGGGCAGGGGGAGAGGAGGGGCAAGGGTCATGTGTTGACGTGTGCCCAAGAGCCAAGGGTTTGCGGCAGGGGTGAGACAGCGAGACAGGAGTCGCACAGGGCAACCACTTGACGAAAGGGGGCTGCCACAGAACAGAATTTGCGTCAGAAACGAGTGCCAGACGGTGTCGGCATAATGGGAGTGCAGTGGATGAGAGATTCATGGATCAGAATTTCTCGAAGATTGCTCGATTTTTTTTTCACACACAACATAAAAATCGAAAATTAGAGTGACGGTGGATGTAGAAATGCGGGGGGGGGGGGGGGGGGGGGGGGGGGGGGGGGGGGGGGGGGGAGCGTTCGAATGCTAAATTTCTGTCTGTCTGTCTGTCTCTCTCTCTCTCTCTCTCTCTCTCTCTCTCTCTCTGAGTCACACACACACACACACACACACATACAGAGAGAGAGAGAGAGAGAGGAGCACCCACATATTTTTTAATGAATCATATTTTGTTTCAAAAAAACAAAAATCACAAATAAGGACTACAAAACGCAGAGATAAAGCAATACGACAATGATCAGCATCGCGTTATCATCATGATTATCATCATCATTTCAACATCATCACATGTTACTACTGTGATTATCAACACTACTTTTACCGCTACTACTATCACTAGTACTATTACGACTGCTACTACTGCTATACTACTAATTATACTATAAAATTATAACAATTTCAGTCCCTTAAAGAGCATCGTACTAGTTTCTTTGTCTAATCACAGACATATACAATAATAATTATTACCACAAACGACGGACAATACAAAATAATTAATAAGGGAACAAAATCAAAATGACAGAAAGAAACAAGCAACATAAATTCACGAAACCGAGATAACCAAGTAATGGCCGTTGCCATATCATTTGGAAGCCCTGAAAAAAATGAGTGACAGCACTAAAGTTGAGAAAGAGAGGCTACTGGGTAACAAAACTTTGCGAGTGTGAATTGTGAAGACAAGCGCATTAAGCGCATTACTTTTCTGTTCGTAAAGCTTTCAAATAACGATTGAAAACGTGAAGTACTGTGAATCCTTGTCATAATAACATTCCTATATATATAGAAATTGGTATGTAACAGAATTAAATCAACGATTCTCTCTGATCTGTAATTATTGTCACAAACCAAACCGACAGTATTTTCATTCAGCAGTAGATTCGTGTGGCATTGGATTTTCTTGTTTGCTGTATTTTGAAATTCTTTGCCATAAACACACACGTTGTAACTCTGTGGGCCTATTCCCGGTAACGATGATGTCGGGTTGTCATTCTTTGCGGGCTGGCGTTTGTGGACAATCTCTGGTCATCTTGTGTGTACTCCAGCGTCAGCGTCTGTGTGCAGCGTGAGTGGTTTCCCTCTTGGTGAATTGCGGCCCTGGATGAGAGCGGGGTCACATCAATTTCTGCCAACAATTGGATTCCCAGCAACCCATTCCCCCTCCCATCCTGTCACCTTCCTGCTTCAGTGACACTCAAGACCCACCCCCCACCCCCCCCCCCCCCCCCCCCCCCTCCCCCCCCCCCACCCCCCCCCCCCCCCCCCCCCCCCCCCCCACCCCCCCCCCCCCCCCCCCCCCCCCCCCCACCCCCCCCCCCCCCCCCCCCCCCCCCCCCCCCCCCCACCCCCCCACCCCCCCCCCCACCCACCCCCCACCCCCCCCCCCCCCCCCCCCCCCCCCCCCCCCCCACCCCCCCCCCCCCCCCCACCCCCCCCCCCCCCCGCCCCCCCCCCCCCCCCCCCCCCCCCCCCCCCCCCCCCCCCCCCCCCCCCCCCCCCCCCCCCCCCCCCCCCCCCCCCCCCCCCCACCCCCAACCACCCCCCCCCCGCCCCCCCCCCCCCCCCCCCACCCCCCCCCCCCCCCCCCCACCCCCCCCCCCCCCCCCCACCCCCCCCCCCCCCCCACCCCCCCCCCCCCACCCCCCCCCCCACCCCCCCCCCACCCCCGACCCCCCCCCCCCACCCCCCCCCCCCCCCCCCGCCCCCCCCCCCCCATCGCTCACTCTATCATTTGCTTCAGTCTTCCACCCCTCTCTTCGCTTCACTCCACCCTATCACTCGCTCTTTCGTTTGCTTCTCTTTCTCCCTCTCTCTCTTTGCCTTCTCTCTCTCTCTCCTCTCTCTCTCTCTCTTCTCTCTCTCTCTCTCTATCGCTTCTCTCCAGTTTGTATCGCCTATGCCGTTTTCAGGTTTGTGCATTGCAGCCAATTAGAGACCTGGTCGTTGTAGATGATGAGGAGGAGTTAGAGTTGAGGCCCCGCTATCTGTGAGCATCAGAGCCCTTCGGAATAATGCCTTTTAGGCGAGAGGAAAAAGCCAGTCGGGACGCGTTTTACCTTCTCTGTCTGTCCGTTCTGTATGGTCTGTCTGTCTGTCTCTCTCTCTATCTCTCTCTCTCTCTCCTCTGTCTCTCTCTCACCTCACTCACACACACACACCCACACCACACACACACAACACAAACACACACACAAAACACACACCACAACACACACACACTGTGTATTTCATAGTGCTAAATTAGATAGCTTCTGGTTCTGATTTGATTTCCGAATTGTGGGCCCGATTACAGCGCATGGGATAAGAAACAAACATGATTTCAATCCGTACCCCCACCCACCCCCTACACTAAATTCTTCCTCAACCCGTGCATTTCTGGCATTCTTTTAAGCAGCGATGAAAATTTCAATAAACAAATGCATTTGATGCCTGTGGTAATCTAGCTGTGATGAAGCCTCTAAAGTTAATTTCACGGTGTAAACGTGACATGTGACACTAATTTATCGTAATTTATACTGCCAAGGTTATTAAGGCAGTGTCTCATCAGTGCCGTCTCCTTAGACGTAAGTATCAGCAACCAGTGCAACCGACTTTTCGTTTCTTGTCAGCTTTTCGCTGGGAAGTGCAGTCTTGGCGACTCTTGAGTCATGTTTCCAGTACGCAGGCTCTTATTTCAGGAGTTCAGAAAAACGAAGGTGTGTGCGTGTACTGTATAGTCCAGTATTCTGTGATCATGTCCATATTGAATAGCAGAAGACCAGGATCAGTATCATCACCGTATAGTGGCACTGTGACAGTCTACCTCCTGTTTCATTGTGTTTCTAAATGTCAGGCCACAATACATCTATTTAGACAGCTGATTTAAAAGAACACGCGCACGCACAATGGTTTATGTCTGAAGTGTAATGCTTTTTCAGAATCTGTTTTACTTGCCCACACCCTGTCGGATTCTAACATGGAAAAACAACACGTTGGGCTGGTGGCGCCTGTCTTGTTTTCTGTGTTGGCTATCAGGATCGAGACGTCCAGATGCTTGCTGTGAAGATAATTATTATGTAGACTTCTCCCGGAAGCCTTCGTCTGACCTTGGAGGTCAGCTTGGCGGTAAACACCTGCGTGGTTTTGTTGCGTGCAGGATTTCCGTGACTGACCAACGGCCCATGTTTGTTGCGTGCGGATTCCGTGACTGCCACCTTGTACCATATTTTGGCGTGCAGGATTTCAGTTGTGACTGCCACCTGTACCATATTTTGTTGCGTGCAGGATTTCCAGTGACTGCAACCTGCCCCACGTTTTGTTGCGTGCAGGAATTTAAGTGCATGTCACATGTCCCAGTGTTTGTGTGCGTCAGGATTTCCGTGACTGCCACCGGTCCAATGCGGCTGCAGACGTACCCCATGGAGTAAACAGAGCTGGTACCTGTATCTGCGCAAGCTGGAGGTATAGTCTTGTCTGTCTGTCAATCAGTCGTCCGCCTAATCCGTTCGTCTGTCTGTCGGTCTGTTTAAATCGTGTATGTGTGATGTGGGTGGTGGTGTGATGTGTGTGTGTGGGGTGTGTGGTGTGTGTTGTGTGTGTGATAAGAGAGATGTCTGGATGGGGGTTGGGGGGAGAGGGGTATGGGAGGGACCCGAGACGGAGTGTGTGGTGTGTGTGTGTGTGGGGTGTGTGTGTGTGTGTGTGTGTGTTTGGACAGTTACTCGCGACGCTGGCTAATTTTCGTTCCATGCTGCGAAAATATCAAATTCTTGAAAAACGAGCCGACAACCCCCTGTCGTAAGGTATATGGTCTTCACAATGAATAAAAACCTCTCTCTAATATTCTCTCTACTTCTCTCCTGCTAGATTCTTCTCTATTGTCTTGCTTGCTCCTCTCTAGCTCTCGTCTCTCTGTCCCTCTCTCTCTCGCTCTCTCTCTATCTCTCCTCCTCTCTCTCTCTTCCTTTTTTTGTATATATCTTTCATCTCTCTCTCTTTTTCGCTCTCAATCTGTATCTCGCTCGTTTGCTTGACTCTCCCATCCCTCCCTTCTCCTTCCTCTCTCTCTCTCTCTCTCCTGCTCTCTCTCTCTTTCTCTCTCTCTCCCTTGCTTGCTCTCTTCTCTCTCACTCCTCTCTTCTCCCTCACTTAACTTTCCTTCCGCTCTCTCTCTATCGTTTTCACCTCTCTCTCTCTCTCTCTCTCTCCTCTCTCTCTTCAGTCTACCTATCAAGCCCCTGTTTGACGGGATGTCCTCCATACCAGGGGCCCGGTTTTACGGCAAAGCCTTCGTCTCCCCAGCCCAAGTTAATACCGAAATGCCGCGATGCTCAATTACAGACTTGTAGGTCAACGGTATGTCTTGACTTGTTAACTCTCAGAAGCAGTATGGCCAGAGTCTGGCGCTAGGTCGATAAACAAGAACGGAACCGCTCCACTACGCCAGATGGGACCCAGTGGCCCAAGCACGGACTTTGCCATCCAACATCGCGAGTTCAGAGTTCGTTAGAACACGACATGAACGGCGCCACTTTTGACGGCCGGTTCGGAGTATTGCCGTTTGTGGTTGGAAAGGCGTGCCAGCGTGGTGCCAGACACGATCACTGCGCAATTTCCGTGATGTATTTCACCCGT
>JADBJO010002433.1:0-25000 GCA_016801955.1 Conus betulinus
GCCAGTTGTTAAACAGCAGCGGTTCCCGTTACAGTTACGTTCCTTGGCGGTCGGTGCCCTTTTTCGGTTCGCTCTAGGTTAAAAGGCTGTGGAGCGAATAAAGTCCCAAAACGTGACCTGTTTTCTCGCTCGGGACCGAAAGCACCTTTTTCTTGACTGCTTAACCCGCCTTTTTTCTCAGCAGACAGTTTTTGGGTCCAACTTGTGCCGTGTGTTCATCACAACAAACATCCTAGATTGCCTCTTGGGGTCCTATAACCCCCCCCCCCCGGTGGTAGTTCAAGCCGAAGGGTCGTCGATCGGTCTTTAACAAACAACCAACAACTGCCTTTGGAGGGGAATGACCCTGTAGAAAGCGAACGCTCATTCACACAAGTCTCTATGGACTCACCACTGCTGTTGTTTGGTGCAATATTAGCTTTAGCAGTGGTGTCCCTGAGTATATTGCATTGGAACAGCCACAGCACCACCGAGCCCCACCGATTGATCATGTAGCAGAGCATTGTCCTCCCTCTGGTGGGGTGCCTTACAGGGGTCTCGTGATAATGACTGCTTCTGTTCACTGATTGTGGTGGTTGGCGATGGTGTGGTGGTGTACTGCTTCTGCTGCGACAGGACAAACGGATCATGGCTATTCATGGGCCTGAGGAATCAGAGGCTGGGAATGGGGAATGGGAGGTGGGGGGTGGGAGGAGGGGATTGGAGACAAGGAGGAAGAGGGTAGAGGAATATTGTCACAGGGAGAAGGTAGAAAGTAACCCCAGCAAAAAAAAAAAACGGAACAAGAAAAGAAGAATACTAGACAGGGCGCAAAAGGTATCGATTATCTTTGCGCGTATGAGAATGACCACGCGGCATTTTAATGAACAATCCTTTTTGCTGGCTAGAAAGCCGAAATTCATGTAACACTTTTTTCGCTCTCTGAGGTTGCCGAAATGTGAGAAAGGAAGTCCACCAGGTGCGAATGGCCTGATTGATTCGGACCAATCACCAGAGATTAGTCACGAATCGCGTGGGGCCCGCCACATCTATGAATTCAGATAGATGATAAAAAAGACACAGTTATCGGACGTAGAATCCACATACAAATACCCAGACCACAAATAGAACTATCTGGTCCTTTGCTTCAGCTTTTAAAGCCTCCTGGTGTATAATCCGTTTTACGCGGTTTGATACAGACATGATGAATGTTATCTGTAGGCGCGCGACAGGTCCGAAGGGAACCCTTCTTTAATTGCTGGGTTACCGGCTATGTGGTGTTTGTGTGTTGTGTGTGTGTGCGCGCGCAGCGCGCGCGCCGTGTGTGTGGTGTGTGCATGTGTAGTGTGTGTGTATTCTTTGTGGTTGGTGTGTGTGTGTGTGTGCGTGCGTTCGCGCGCGCGGCGTGTGTGTGTGTGTGTGTGCGTGTGAGTGCGACGCGCGCGCATGTGCGAGTGTGTGCGTACGGTGCGTGCGGTGCGGTGCGTGGTTTGCCCTGCGCCTGTGGGTGCATGCGTGCGCGTGCGCGCGCGCGCGCGTGTTTGTGTGTGGTGTGTGTGTGTGTGTGGTGTGTGTGTGTGTGTGTGTGTGTGTGTGTGTGCGCGGCGCGCGCGCGGACGCCGCGTCGCGCGCGTCTATGTTTGCATGTGATGAATGCTAACGTCCCAGTGACAGGTAGTTTTGTGTTGTCCAGCTCACCCGTTCTGGGCGTCATAGGCGTGAAGGTGGGCTGCCACTAAACCCTTCAGCGTCAAGTGCCGCCATGTTGGCAATCCCGGCGTCCATCCTCTGTAGCCAGGGAGAAAACCGTTTTAGCTGCCTACGTTAAATCGTCAGGTCGAACTGAAATACATTTTTAAAGACGTTTTTGTTTTCTGTTTTTTTGTTTTTTTTGCTTTTTGTTTTCTTTTGGTATTATAAACCAAACAACAAAGTTTTTGTTTTTACTTACAAATTTGGCATTTTCATCTACGTTCTCAAATGTATAGACTGTTTACGCTCATACATGAGCTCAGGGGACACAATTCAAATTATTCACCCGCCAAGAAAATCTGTTGTAACAACACTGTGTCCGATAAGGTTCAAGATACGATAATAAAGTTAGACACAGCTTCTTTCTTTCTTTCTTTCTGCGTACGCAGGCTGATACTCCTGCAGACACTGCCTGTAGAGAGAGACAGGCAGTGGAGTTTTGTGTGTTTGACCGTTTTTTTAATCTCGGCCATTAAGGCAGCCATGCTCCAACTTCCGGTGAAGTGTAACGTGTGCATCCATACCAACGGCCAAACTGGCCTTTTCGCCTCTTTTCCGAAAGTTGGTGATGGGATTTTGACGTGTGTGCAAGATGTTGTGCGTGCGTTCACACACGGACCACCTCGGTTTACAGTCTCATTCGAAGGACTGTATGGGGGAATGGTGTTAGTCAGAACCAATGTTAAACTCCGAGGGAAAAATCCCCCTGTACCGAAATTCGAACCCGCGCCCCAGATCACGAGTCCGGCGCTTTACCAACTGAGCTATTCCGGCCCCTTAGGCGCATGGTTCAACAATGCCACTCAGATGCACTTTGCAGAACTTATCGGTTGTTTGTTTGTTTGTTTGTTTTTCAAGACTATATGCACCTGGCACTGGTCTGGGTATTTTCTTGTTCAGGCGTCAATTGTGGATTAATTTGTAAAGAGGGTGTAACCATGTATCACCGGTATGATTTTATCCATTAATGTGCTATCAGCACTGAGTTTCTCTCGTCTTTCTTCTTCTTCACTTCTTCTTCTCGGCCAGCGTTGCGGGCCCCAACAATCAGAACTTGATGATTCTGGCACCTATATCGAAGTTTCAGCTTATGCGTCCAGTATTGAGAAGGTCGAAAGTAAGTGTTTGTCCATGGACCAAATGTCAGCTTGGAAGATTTGATCCGAGTGGCACATTCACCGGGCGCTTTGGATCTCCCCATGTTCATCCAGAAAGAACATTACGTCATCACACCAACATGCCAAGGAGTTCTTTTCTGACGCCAGTATCCGAGTTGCTCGCAAGTCTGGCCAGTTAAATCGAAGTTTGGACAGACTGACCACTTTATTATGATTTATTTGACATTGGTTTGTGGTTTGGATTTTTTTTTTTTTTTTTTCCGTTGCAGAAGAAGAAAAATGATCACACACACACACCACACACACACACACACACACACACGCACACACACTCTTCTATGTTCTCGCGCGCGCGCGCTCACACATCACACACATGTTCGCGCGTGTACTAGCACGCACGCACGCAGCACTCGCGCACGCCCATACACATGCGCACACACACACACACACACACACACACACACCCACACACATGCTCGCGCGCTGTACTACATGCACGCACGCACTCGCGCACGCCCACACACACTCACACGCACGCACACACACCACACACACACTCACACACACACCACACACCACACACACCCACACACACACACACGCCACACACACACACCTAATCACACAGACAATGGGCCAAAACACCCATGAAACCACAAACCAAAGAAAAATGTTGTCATTCCAGGCAACCACCTGCTCCATTTTAGCTTCAACTGACCACAGGTCTTGACTGAGGATCATCACACAGTCCACTGGAAGCGTCACCAGTACACCACTATCTTCCCAAACCTCAATGACCCAGCTAAAAAAAAAACAAAATACCTCAGAACACAAACACCACGCGCAGAACGAGTAACGAGACAGCAGATCAAGTTGTGGAGACAGCTCAGCTCACTCTCCGCGGTGAAGTAGGACGGTTGTCGCCGGTGTGGAAGATAACATATGCCGTGTCGTCAGATAACGTGGG
Source organism: Conus betulinus (assembly GCA_016801955.1). Taxonomy (NCBI): domain Eukaryota; kingdom Metazoa; phylum Mollusca; class Gastropoda; order Neogastropoda; family Conidae; genus Conus; species Conus betulinus. The sequence goes on from JADBJO010002433.1 coordinate 3,817, forward strand.
GGGGCGTGGGGGGGGGGGGGGGGGGGGGGGGGGGGGGGGGGGGGGTGGGGGTGGATTGGGGGGGGGGGGGCTGGGGGGTGGGGGTGGGGGGGGGGGGGGGGGTGGGGTGTGGTGGAAAGGAAAAGGGGGGGGGGGGGGCTGGTGAGGAACGTATGTAGACAATTTGACCCCCCTGTGAAACCGACTTCTTTGACGTATGGAAAGTGTCACGTGTGTGTGTGTGTGGTGTGTGTGTGTGTGTGTGTGTGTGTGTGAGCGTGCGTGCGTGCGTGTGGTGCGTGCGTGTGTGTGTGTGTGTGTTGTGTGTGTGCGGTGTGTGTGTGTTGTGTGTGTGTGTGTGTGTGTGTAAAAGGCAGTTAACCTAAGCTACCATGCCGCCACATTCATGGGGGGAAAGGGTTGTCACCACATAAGTCCCTAAGCGATGATTAACCCATGTTAACTGTTGTGGCCAGTCTAAGAGAGGGAGGTGTCGCGTATGAACCTGTAGGTATTAACCCATTTTAACGATGTGGTCAAATCTATGTGTAAAGTGTCACATAGGTTTGTAGGCGGTGTAAACTATCTTAACGTACGATTTTTCAACTCATGTATAAAAGTGTCACACATGTCTGTAGCCGTTATCTGATGTTAAGCAAGTCGCCAGTGATTTACGTATACAGTGTCACATGTCCCGTAGGGCACTTAATCCATTTTTACCCTTGTCAAATGTTACACCAAGTGTCACACATGTGTAATAGATACTTGATAGACGTTGACCATGGTGCACCAGATTTTATGTAAAGTGTCACATATATCCGCAGGCCGTTGAACAACTATGTTTACAAAGGTGTCAGATAAATGAAAAGTGCCATACATATGGCCTGCAGGAAGTTAATCCTTGTTTTAACTATGTTGCCAAATTTACGAAAAGTGTCACATATGTCGTATGTAGGCATTTAATCCATTAAACCATGTCGATCAGATGTGTGAGGAAGTGTCCACACGTATATGTAGGGAGGCAATTCCATTCATCCATTCAAAACCACCATGTTCTCGCAGGGTCATGTGTGGTGAAAAGTCACAGCACACACGTTCTGTAGGCAATTTATCTATTAATATCCATTAACCATGATGGTCAGCAATGTGTGAGAAAGTGTCACACGTATCTGTAGGCAATTAATCCATTCACCATGTCATCAGATGTGTGAGAAGTGTCACAACGTATCTGTAGCATTTAATTTAATCCATTCACCATGTCATATCAGATGTGCGAAAAGTGTCACGTATGTCACGTGGGCGGGTTAACCTATGTTAACCAAGTTCTCAGATGTATGGAGGAGTGTCTTTATGTCTCTAACAGGCAGTTAACCCTGTTAACCGTGTTGCCAAATGTACGGAAAGTGTCACATATGAATTGAGTCAGAACCAATGTTAACTCCTGTAGGGAAGAAATCCCCCCCCCACACCCCCCCCCCCCCCCACCCTTACCGGAAACTGCCTGGCGGACGCTTCCGATACCCGAACCTTGGATAACGAGTTCCAGTGGCCTAGCACATTGAACTATTCCGCCCATGTGTTTTAATCCATCCCCACTTACCGCGGTTGTCAGCTGCATGGAAATTGTGTCGGGAACAATCACATGCTACCCTATGCTGGCAGTAAATCATATTCTTCATCAACACCAGCCGACGTGGTTGAAGTTGGTTCGCGCGGCATGTCATTCAAGTTCCTCCCGGGCTTGGGATTTCCGTGGTTCGTGTCGCCATCAGAGCCATTCAGCTCTATGGGATGATTTCAACCCAGTACCGGCGTCCTGTGCCATAGCAGAGCTTCTGTCTGACCGTGTGGGTTCATCGGGAGGAAGTCTGGCACCACACTTCACTCTCGAGTTTCACCTCTCACTTGGATGTTTCTTTTGGAGCGTTATTCAAAATTCATGACCACACTGCAGTATCTTTACCTCCCAGGCCTGGCGACGACGTGTGGCCATGTTGTGAAAGTACGCGTAGAGTTCACCTCCTGTCATTCAGTCTCAGACCAGATTGGAACCCGGGGGAGGGGGGGGGGGCATCTCATTCATTTTTCAGTCATCCATCCTCTGTTGAATCAAACATTTACAACAACAACAAAACAACAAAGTTTTTAAGAGTTTCCTGTGGCCTTCATTTTCCCGCTCTCAGGTGACCTTACTGTTCCAGTTGTCTCTCCCGTCCATGCTCTTGGGTAGTTTCCAATCAGAACACGCTAACTGACCACAGTCACAGGGTAGCCATGTCACCAATAACATGCCACCACGAGTGTCCAGTTTGTCCCGTGCACACCACTAAGACCGGTGAACAGAGGCTGTGCAGCATTATAATTTGTACGGTTCACCTCCCTTACCCCCCCCCCCGCCCACACACACCCACACACATTCCACCCCCCACAAAGCAACTTAACAAATGGGATGAAGAGGTAAGGATAGGGGTGCGGGGAACGAAGCGTAGGTCCTGTAGAGAGGTGGAAGGGAGTGGGGTGGGGGGGGGGGGGGAGACGGGTTAGAGTTCACCTTGCAGACGGTCCACCAACAAAATGTCACTATTAGGGGGAGAAGGTATTACACTCTGATCAAAACTTACTTGGAGAAATTTCGACAGAATGCCCCCTCTCTTCTTTCAGCTCCGTTGCTGTTGTGCGCGAGGCGCCTGTGGCATGTTGTGTGGTGTGGAACGGGTTTGTCATGGGATCTCTGATTGTAGGATGGAGATGGAAGTTCGGAACCTTGACTCTGTTTCAGGTTCGGGATGGGGGCGGTCTGGGTCTTGATTTCGATGGCTTTTTTATGGGCTTTATTTTGGCTTTTGTGAGGAAGGGCTGGGAATGGTGGATCTTGGTTTTTGGATCTGATCTTACTACTTTTCTAATGTCGAACCCAGACAGCAAAACCTGTGTTCTAAAAGTGTAACTATATCCAATGCAAAGTGTCTTTGAGGTGCTTAAAGATTTTTAAAAAACAAAAAAAAAAAAAAAAAAAATTTTACAACGTTTCTGGCCATAACCGTTGCTCACGATTTGTAACCTACGAAAATACGATCCCGCTATCGTATGCAGAACTCCAGATCCACTCTTCATCCAATTTTGACCGTACATTTGTTTTTTTCTCTAGACCCAGCGGGGAAGGAGGCCGGATAAAACCTCTTTGAAGTGATGGTGCTGTGGGTGCGTGGTTTTCCTCAGTTGGTCATCTGCCTCGGGGCGAATGTCCAGGAAGACCATCACCATGGGAATGGCTGGTCGTTGGGCGGTCAGTCCAGTCCAGCTAAACTGAAAGGTTACAATCCTCCACTTTCCACGAAATAAGCATCACTGGACTTCATAAGAGATTGGAACACTTAAAAAACAACTGCCATCATGTCCAAGGTATCTAGCCAGATTAATTCATAATTACGGTTAAATACATGGAATACAAAATATTCACGAGGTATAGCGTGTATATGTCAGTAGAATATCTCAATTCGTCATCTTTTATTTGAATGCCCTATACTAACCCCAGCTTATAAGGAGAAGATATTTTAATAACAATTCTGACAATGTTGATAGTGTGGTAAATAACCCTTGCTTTTTTATATTGCTTTGGTTATTGCTCAGTCCCCCCAGTTGGCAAAACTATTGTGAAAAAAGACATTTGAGATTGTGTTAATATGATGTTTTTTTTTTTTTTTTTTTTGTGGGGTGGGGGGGGGGGGGTGGGGGGAAGGTGCTGCTAGTACAATGGAATGTATATTGCAGTTTAAAAGGTCTAAGATCATCTTGTGATGAAAAACCTTAAATAACACTACTGAACTGAACTGAACTGAACACACCACACACCACACGTGCGCGTCTGCGGAGCACACACCACACACACACACAGGAACCCACACTCACACAACACACCCACACACCTGGTGTGTTTCTTCTGCATGTGTCTTCGAGTTCCTCCTCTAAACAGCGATGGTCGGCACCGGACCCACATCCTAGTTGTCGAGTGGTCTGTCATCGACCCCACATGCTGGGTTGTCCTGAGTGGTCCTTCCGCTGATTCCCATCTGGTTGTCTGAGTGGTCCTGTCATACTGACCCACATTCGGGTGGTGTCTGTCAGCTGACCTCCCATCGGGGTTTATGATGGTCCTTTCACTCCGTGACCCACAACTTTGGTTGTATGAGTGGTCTGTCGCTGCACCCCACATCGGGGTTGTCCAGAGTGGTCTCAGCTGAAACCCACCGTCGGGTTTATGAGTGGGCTGTCCTCTGAACCCACCCTGGGTTGTCTGAGTGGGGCGGTCAGCTGACCCACGTCAGGGTTGTCTGAATGGTCTGTCGCTGACCCACATCGGGGTTGTCTGAGTGGTTCTGTCAGCTGACCCCATCGGGTTGTCTTGTCTGTCAGTGACCCACATCGGGGTTGTCTGGAGTGTCTATCAGCTGACCCACCTCTTGGTTGTCTGAGTGGTCTGTCAGCTGACCCACATCGGGGTTGTCTGAGTGGTCTGTCAGCTGACCCACATCTGGGATGTCTGAGTGGTCTAGTCAGCTGACCCACATCTGGGTTGTCTGCTAGTTTCCGTCAGCTGACCCACATCTGGTTGTCCTGAGTGGGTTCTGGAGCTGACCCCACAGGCCATCTCATCTCTGGTTGTCTGAGTGGTCTGTCAGCTGACCCACATCGGGGTTGTCTGAGTGGTCTGTCAGCTGACCCAAAACCCACATCGGGATTGTCTGAGTGGGTCTTGTCAGTCTGACCACGTCAGGGTTCTGAATGGTCTGTCACTGACCCACACCATCCTGAGGACACTTGGCACTGTCACCATTTTCACGCGCGTTACCAATGACCGTCAGTTTCAATTTACTATTGAATATTCTGATGCGAGCGCATCAACATTCCAGAGAGAGGCATTGCTGTCCAATACGCGCACTGAGAGAGAGAGAAGGAGAGAGAGAGAGAGAGAGAGAGATAGAACTCGCGCGCACAATCTTACTTGCTGCCACTCCCACTGCTGTGCAAATTTCCTGTGGCTTTTACCCCCTGCTTGCGCTGCGTCCCAATCGTCCAACCTGTTCAAGGTGCTTGTGGAGGGAGAACATGTTCAGGCTCAGAATCGTCTTGATTACATGACAGGCACCTACAGTCACATCAACCTTGACACAGGAGAACTGATAAAGCGCGTCTCTTGGCTGTCCTGCTGACCTTGGTGTTACGTGTGTTGTGTGTGTGTGTGTGTGGTGTGTGTGTGTGTGTGTGTGGTGTGGTGTGTGTGTGCGTGCGTGCATGCATGCGCACACGCGCGCGCTCGCACGTGTGTGTGTGCGTGCTTGAGTGCGTATGTTTGCGAGTGCGCGTGCGTGGTGCGTGTGTGTGTTGTATGTATTTACACGTGTCTGGGCATAAGGTGTATTTGGAAGAATAAGAAGAAGAAAAGAAGAAGAAGAATAAGAATGATGATGATGATGATGATTGATGATGATGAGGATAACTGAAAGAAAAACTGCTATGATGAATCATGACAACGATGGATTTTGTCGACATGTTGACACGACGCGACAACAATGCTGACAAGACGACGACAATGATGATTCGGAAGAGGGAGCAGGAAAGAAAAACTAAGAGGATGATGATTGCGATTAATAAGATGATGATGATGATGTATGATTATGATGATGGATGATGATTATGATGATAATAGATGACTGACCGACTGAATGAATGAAGAAGAAGAAGGACAAAGGATTGACAGAAGAAGTATTGAAAATAAGAAAAGATAGACACCCTCCACCGCCACCACCACCGCCACCAACACCCACCACCCCACCAACAAACAACAATAACAACAATAAAGAAGAAGAAGAAGAAGGATTGGTTGTTGTTGGTCTTGTCTGTAATGGCCCTATATGTTCTAATTTTGCCATTTGTTGTATCTTTCACGCGATTTCAGCTTGTCATGTTTATCTGGCACTGGGCCTATCAGCAACTCTCTAAAACTTCATGAAGATTCAGCCTTCGCTTTTTTTCTATCTTGAGGTCAGGTAGACAGACAAAAGTACATATACACGGACAACCAAACAGACAGACAGACAGACAATAGATAGACAAACATACAGATAGACCAACAGAGAGGAAGGGTAAGACCAAAACCGCCCGAAACCTAATCGTGATCTGCAAATTGTCCGTTTCCGTTTTTGTCAAGAGGCGTTTACTCTGCTAACCCAATAGCTCTGATAAGCCAAACCACATCTTCTAAGCAGTGAGGTCAGAATGCGCATGCGTGACGACTAGATCAATAAATAGATGAGGGATCTGAAAAGGAAACGAGAAAGAGGCAACACACACACACACACTCACACACACACACACACACACACAGATTCCAATCAATGTCCGTTATGTCACAAATCACCAGTGTTCGACAACTCCGCTCCATTTTTGCCTCAGTAGCGTCCCCATTGTCCATACCACAGATAGGGATCGGACGTTGCCCTCCACTCAACCCCACCCCACCTCCACCGCCCCCCTGTATTTCTGCTCGTTGATTGGACGCTTTTACATGGACGGAAATGGCTCCGGAGGATCACTCCGAGAATGACATCAAAAGAAAATCAGGTAGCCAACGGGTCTCCTTTTCAGACGTCTAACATGAATCTGCGTATCGATTAAAAAAAAAAATGACGTCACATCTCAGGTATAAACGTGTAGTAATTTGTGATGGTATATGGACGTAAAGACACGTGTGTTTGCCGCTCGAGAGAGAGGGGGTGGTGGAGAAGAGAGAGAGGGGGAAGAGAGAGAGAGAGGGAGTGTGTGTGTGTGTGTGTGTGTGTGGAGAGAGAGGAGGAAGGGAGGGAGGGAGAGAAGAGAGACAGACAGAGTGATAGAGAAGTAGAGAGAGATCGGGAGAGAAAAGTAAAGTCCTTGTTTTTCACCTAGCAAACCACAAAGGCACATAACTCGTCGAAACAATGAGAACAACTGGACACACAGACAAACACATTAGAAAATATAAACACTAGCAGATTCGTGAAATATAAAGGGCACACACACACACACCCACCACACACACACACACACACACACAACCACACACACACCCACACACCACTCGCGAGCGCGCGCGCACCACACACACACACACCACACACACACACCACACACACAATCACAACAAGCCACACACACACGCATGATCGCGCGCACAAATACACGCACCACCAGGCGCACACACAGAGTATAACACCAGGCACGCGTTGCGCGAGCACACACACACACGGGGCACACCACACCACACACACACATACAACGCCGCGTGCGCGCGCGCGCACGCCACGCACCGCACACTCACTCGCACGCACGCACACACTGCGCGCAAACACCCACACCACACCACACCCACCACACACACACACGCACACATACACACACAGATGAAAGAGAATCGGACCAGTTTTCTTCATTTCGCATACACTTATGTGTCCGCTCCTGTACTCGCCACAATAGCTTTCGTGTCTCCTCTAAGCTGTATAGGGTCCCCGCCCACCTAACCCCGAGCTTAATCCCCCTTCATGTCTCGCACATTTGATTGTCTCTTTTACAACCCCCGAAATGGATCCGAAGTGCTCCAGGATGACGTCAAAGCAAATCGGGTCAGACAGAAACCCCCTCACTCCCCGCCCGCCCCCACCCCACCTCTCGCATACGTCGAAGAACGTCGAGTCGCAAGTGCAACAGATGGTCGGGTTCTTGTCTTTGAAGCCACGGAAACCAAACGAAAGTCTCAAGCTTTTTTTTCTTTTTTTCATTGGGTGAGAGAGAGAGGGAGAGAGAGAGAGAGAGAAAGAAAATGAGAGAGAGAGAGAGGATTTTTTTATTGCTTGTTGATTGTTGAAGAGGAGAAAGAAAATAGAGAAATGGATAAATAGGCGCACACACACACACACACACACACACACACACACACACACCACACACACACACACAGATAGATAGATAGATAGATAGATTTTTATATATATATATATATATGTGAGAGAGAGAGAGAGAGAGAGAGAGAGAGAGAGAGGGGGGATAACCAAATGGTGGAAATGATTGAAAAGATTCCCTTCTTGACCTCAACGTCTTAAAAGACAACATACACCTTGTTTGGACCGAAAGTGAATGGAAATCCGTTGAATTAGAAAACCGTATTGCTTAAACGACGTGTTTGGTTTGAACTCCCGAGATCTTTCATATCTCTCTCTCTCTCTCGTTTTCTCTCTCTCTATCTATATCTATATATATATATATATGAATGTGTCAAGCTAGGTGATTGGACGAATTCTGTGAACTTTTTTTGCCATTGGTGAGAGAACGTGTGTATTCACCTGTTGCCACACCCCACTGCCAGTCTGACAACCACATGCTCAGAACGTTGGCAGTTGGCTTTTCTGCGTTACCATGTCCGAATGACGTGGCTAGTTTTGTTCCCTTGGAACTACTGAACACAGTTCGAACAGATTTCCATTTTCCCCTCCAGTCCCTCTCAAACAACACATTTATTTTTTTGTTCTCATCGAATATTATGTGGACTTAAAGACTGAAAAAAAGGCAGAATGAGAATGTTGACTGCTTAACTTCGTGTTTTCTTTTGTTTGTTTGTTTTTTTGTTTTTGTTTTATCTTGTTTTGCTTTTTTTTTTAAACATTCTTTTTCGTGAATTATATCGTTATGTTAGGGTTTGTTGTTCATCCATGTTTTTTCACAATTCTGTGGGTCTGGGACGCAGAGAGTGCCTGGCTACTATCCGTGTTGATTCTTTCAGGCTCAGGATGGCAGAAAGAGCACGGAGAGAGGGTCAACACTCCAATGCTGATTATTTCGCAGAGGAAAGAAGAAGAAGAAGAGTACGGGAGGGATTGAGGTGGAAGAAGAAGAAGAATACGAAGAAGAAGAAGAAGAAAAGAAGGATAAAGAAAAGAAGAAGAAGAAGAAGAAGTAGAAGAAGAAAGGAGGAGGAGAGTAGGATAGGGAGCGAGAAAGAAGAATAAGAAGACAAGAAGAAGAAAGAGAGAGTAGAGAGAGTAGAGAGAGAGAGAGAGAGAGAGAGAGAGAGAGAGAGAGAGGGGGTTGAGGGAGAAAGAGATAATGCCGAGCACGAACCGGTGCCATGTCACACTTACGAGACAACACAAGCATTGGAACGCGTCTTTCATTTGTTTTTTTTTTAAAGAAGAAATGAAAACTGACTGATCTGGAGAGAGAGAGGGAAGAGAGAGAGAGAGAGAAGAGAGAGATGGAGAGAGAGATAGACAGACGACAGACAGACCGACAGGACAGACAGATAGCTAGAACCAGAGACAGAGACAACAAAGGGAGGGGAAGGGGGACCAAATGATGGGGGGGACACAGATTTTGAGTATTACACATAGTCCAAGATCCCATGCCAAACATGCACAGAGAGAGAGATGAGAGAGAGTAGGAGAGAGAGGAGAGAGAGAGAGAGTAGAGAGAGAGATAGGCAGACAGACAGACATGAGAGATAGAGAGGGAGAGATAGAAGAGAGACAGACAGGATCAGACGACAGTACTCGCTTACATGTTGGATGTTGGTGACCTTGTGTTCCTCCACCATATGCATGACGATTGTTTCGTTGTGACTCTGTTCCAAACAAACAGCAGTAGGCAAACAAACAGATAGACGCAGATAGACTGACAGCCAATCAGACGATCGACAGACGACTACAGACAGGACAGACATGACGAAGGCCGATCAATTTCTTTCCGTTCTCACACACACCCCCGTGCGCGTTTGACTATTCCACCTCTCTCCATCTCTTTCCTCGCCTCCATTTGCTTTCGCGCTCAAATAAGCTTTCCAACACCGCAGGGCCGAACTCCTCGTTATCCGCCCACCTCCTTGCTCTTATCTCCCTTCAAGTATCTGCGCATTGATTTGGTCGCCTGCCTGCTTCCCCTCGGAAATAGATCCGAGTAAACCGCCGAGAAATGGCGTCAATCAACGAGCCGGGCATCCAGCGGCTCAGCACGGACGGGCGCTCCACGCGTATTTGCAAAACTGAAGGTACGAGTGGTTTTTGTCAGAATAACAGCAACAAAATTTTAATTAAAACGTGTTCGTAGTTCTGGATTATATTTTGTCAGGAATGCAAACACAAATTTTTAAACGTGTTCGTGTCTCTCTCGTCTGTTGTAATCTTCTGTTCCCCCCTCCCCCCCCCCCCCCCCCTCCCCCCCCCCCCCCCCCCCCCCCTCCCCCCCCCCCCCCCCCTGCCCCCCCCCTTCCCCCGTTTTCCCCCCCCGCCCCCCCCCCCCCCCCCCCTCGCCCCGCCCCCACCCCCCCCCGCCCCCCGCCCCCCACGGCCGGTTGATATTACTTCCGGGCGGATGCTCCATGTCCCGGGACTTCCTCGTCGATCCCGTCGGGAACAAGCTGCAAAGCCTGCTGGTTTCTCTTGCAGTTCTAGCGCCGACAACGGCAGTGAAGAAGGATCTACCGTGTCCATATTAGGCCCTGCTGCTGCTAGCAGACTACCCGCTAGACAAGGCAGTGTGTGCTGCTTTCTGACTTGTCCGTCGATGTGTTCGTTTGGGGTCCTGTTCTGATCTGTTTATCTATACAGGATGGCATTTCTTTTTTATTTTCTATGACTCATTGATAACATCCTTTTTTTTTCTCTTTTTTTTTTCTTTCTCTTTTTTTTTTTTTTTTTTTTAATTTTACAGTTCAATGAGGTGTGGCAGAACTAAGGGCTGTTTTGTTTTGTTTTAATTGCAGGTAAGTGCAGCGTATTTTGAGAGAGAGAGAGAGAGAGAGAGAGAGAGAGAGAGAGTTGCACACCCGCGTGTATGTATGCGTACGTGTTTTCAAGTTTGTAACAGTGTCTGTGTGTCTGCTTCGGTGTGCATTCACATGAACGTGCATGATGTTCATGTCCACTTTTCCGTTGTTAAAATCAGAATGCATTTGACAAGCTTATTCTTGACACCGCTGTGCTTGTGCTTATAGAAAGAGAATACATGATTTTAGAGCCCCGGGAAGAAAGTGTTTTGAGGGAAAATACTAGATTAGTGATATTTTTCTCGATCGCAGGATAGCATAATCTCAAACGTGACCCCACCTCCAATTTTACTTTTATTTTTTTTTTTATTTTATTTTATTTTATTTTTATTTATTTATTTTTTTTTTGCTTGCGAGTATTTAGCGGGTCCTACCTTCAACTGATTTGGTGGTCTTAATTCTCTCGTGGCTCTGCACCGAGTTAGTCAGATGGTGGAGATTCTGCTGTGAACCGACATCCACTGAAGTGGATGATGGTGATCTCCTGATGCCTCTATTTGTCACTCTCTCCTCGTAATTAGTCGTATGATGGTGACTCTGTTGTGACTGGACTTTCCTAGTGAATTGGGTGATGGCGATTTGATGTGGTTCTGCTACCAGTCAGCTGCAGTGTGGTAAATCTGTTCTTGACGCTACTTCCCGGTCCGGTCAGTTGGGTGATGGTGATTCTGTTGTTCAATCTGCCAGTTCCAGTTGTGTTTGATTAAGGTGATTCTGCTGTGACTGTACTTACAGTTTGATGCATTATGGTGGTTCTGTTGTGGATTTTACTTCAGTTAGTTGGATTATAGTGATTCTCTTGCTGACTCTGCTTCCGGTCAGTTGGGAGGATGGTAATTATGCTGTGTGTCCCCACAGTCTAGTCAGTCGGGTGCAGGTGATTCTGTGATGGCTGCACTTCCAGTTAGTTGGATGATGGTCATTTCGTTGTTACTCTACTTCCAGTTAGTTGATGGCGAGTCCGTTATGACTCTTCCTCCAGTCACTTGGATGATGGTGATGCTGTTGAGACTTTGCTTCCAGACATCTGTACGATGATATTTTTTGTTGTTGTGACTCTACATTCAGTTATTAGGTAGTGGTGATTTCGTTGTGATTTAACTCCTGGTTACTTTGACAATGGTGGTTTCGTTTGTGTGTGTGTGTGGGGGTGGTTTTTTTTTTTTGTTTGTTTGTTTGTTTGTTTTTTGTTTCTAGTGAATTTGATGATAGTGATTCTATTGTGCCTCTGCTTCCATTGAGTTTGATGATGATTCTGTTGTGAACCCTGCTTCCCGTTTGTTGGTTAACGGCGATTCTGCGGTGGGTCAGCTTCCAGTCTGACGGTTGATGGTGCTTCTGCTGCACCTCTACGTCCACTAAGTTGGATGATGGTGGTTTTCTTGTAACTCTACTTCTAGTTAGTTTGTTGCTGTTGATTTTTACTGTGGTCCTGCTTCCAGTTGGTTGGATGTTGAAGATTCTGTTGTGGCTCTAGCTTCCAGTTAGTTGGATGTTGAAGATTCTGTTGTGGCTCTATTTCCAGTTAGTTGGATGTTGAAGATTCTGTTGTGGCTCTATTTCCAGTTAGTTGGATGTTGAAGATTCTGTTGTGGCTCTATTTCCAGTTAGCTGGATGTTGAAGATTCTGTTGTGGCTCTACTTTCCAGTTAGTTGGATGTTGAAGATTCTGTTGTGGCTCTATTTCCAGTTAGCTGGATGTTGAAGATTCTGTTGTGGCTCTATTTCCAGTTAGTTGGATGTTGAAGATTCTGTTGTGGCTCTATTTCCAGTTAGTTGGATGTTGAAGATTCTGTTGTGACTCTATTTCCAGTTAGTTTGGATGTTGAAGATTCTGTTGTGGCTCTATTTCCAGTTAGCTGGACGTTGAAGATTCTGTTGTGGCTCTATTTCCAGTTAGCTGGATGTTGAAGATTCTGTTGTGGCTCTATTTCCAGTTAGTTGGATGTTGAAGATTCTGTTGTGGCTCTATTCCAGTTAAGCTGGATGTTGAAGATTCTGTTGTTCTCTACTTCCAGTTTAGATGGATGTTGAAGATTCTGTTATGACTCTATTTCCAGTTAGTTGGATGTTGAAGATTCTCTGTTGTGGCTCTATTTCCAGTTAGCTGGATGTTGAAGATTCTGTTGTGGCTCTACTTCCAGTTAGCTGGATGTTGAAGATTCTGTTGTGACTCTACTTCCAGTTCGTTTTAACGATGGTGATTCTGCTTTGACTCTACTACCCGTCTATTTCGGTTAGTTGGATGATAGTAATCCTTTAGTGACTCTGCATCCAGCTCCTATGATAATGGTGACTCTGTTGTGGACGTGCCTCCACTTAAATGGTTGATGGCGGTTCTTTTGTGGCTCTGCTTGTACTCAGTTGCATGATGGGGATTTTTTTTTTTGCTGTGATCCTCCTTCCAGTTAGCTGCATGAATGACTGTTAATCTCCAGCGACTCTGCTTCCAGTTAGATGATGGTGATTCTGCAGGCTCCTGCTTCTAGTTGGTGATAGCGTATGTATCTACTGGGACTCTTGCTTCCAGCTTACTGCATGGCTGTGATTCTCCAATAACACTACTTCTTTCTGCTTTAAAAACAAAAAACAAAACAAACAAACAAACAAAAAACAAACATGCGCGCGCACGCTCGCATGCACGCACGCACGCACACACACACACACACACACACACACACACACACACACACACACACACACACACACACTCACGCACGTAAGCACACACACACACACACACACACACACACACACACACACACACACACACACACAATCACACACACACACACACACACACACACACACACACACACACACACACACCACACACAATCACGTACGCACGCACACACACACACACACACACACACACACGCACGCACGCACGCACGCACGCACGCACACACACACACACACACACACACACACACACACACACACACACACACGCGCGCGAGCGCAAGCGATCATCGAACGGACGATGACAGAAAGAGCGAAGGCAGCAAAGAGTTCAGAATTTCCTTCATTACCCTACGCCGCCCCCACCCCCACCCCCGACCCCCCCCCCCTCGTCCTTCTCTCACCACGCACCACCACCCCCCCCCTCCCCTCCCCCCCCTCCCCCCCCCATTTCCCCTTCGCCTTCCACTCACCACCCTCACCCACAGCCCCGACCCTATCGATCTCACTTCCCACCCCCACACCACCCTGCATCCCTTCTCTCCCCCCTCCGCCCCCCCCCCCCCCCCCCCACCCCGACCCCCTCCACTTCGCTACTACTCCCCCCCGTGTCTATGCTTCAGCCTTTCGCCTCCTAGCTCTTTTTTTGTTTTTTTTTTTTTTTTTTTTTTTTTTTACCTTCTTGCGGACAGCGTTGGCCCCAACGTGTGCTGTTGACAGGGATCACATGAATGTCAAATGAGCGCGCGCTCCCACGCGCAGTGCCTCTGACGCCTTTTAGAGTGGTGGTTCTTGAGTTCTCTGTGTCTGCCCGTTAGTTGCGGGGATCGGGTACCTTCGACTTACTTTGTATTTACTTATTTATTTTATTTTATTTTATTTTATTTTATTTTATTTTATTTATATATTGATTTGTTTGTTTCTTTACTTGTTTGTATCTTTATCTGTTTCTTTCTTTCACTTGTTTACTTATTTATTTATATCTTTATTTGTCAATTTATGTATGTACTTCTTTATTTGTTTGTTTATTGGCGGCTTGTCGTATCGCCTACTGAGCTCGCGACGACGATATTTCTTATTGTTTATGTAATTGCTTCTTGGATAGTTTTAAAGTGTTGTAGTTTGTAGACTCGGTGGAAGTGAGTTCCAGATATATGGTTCAGAGTAAGCTGGGCTTGTTTTGTATCGATCCGTGCGTGGGTAGGGGAGAAGGAATTTTTTTCGAGCCAGAAAAAAAACTGTTCAGTCTTGTAAAAAGGGCATTGATATAACATGGCATAATATCTGTCAAGATTGTAAACATAAATGATGCCTTGTTGAATTCCAATTGCTTACTCAGAGGAAGTATGTTCAGCGCTTTTAGTTTTTTTATCTGTTGTTAGAGGCACAACTGGATGGAGTAGTTTTGCTGCACGTCTATGGAGAGAATTCATTCAGCCTTTTTTTGTAGACATCACTGCTCCCGTCCCACACTGTTGAAGCGTAATTGATAATTTATGTGTGCATTGAAGAAAAGTTTAAGCACAGTACTGTTGGCGTAGTGTTTCAATTGAGATAACAGGAAAAGGTTTTTTTGAGACTACCTAGCGTACATTATTGAGATGAGTTTGCCATTTCAATTCTTTATCTATCGTTACCCCTAAAACACGATGCTCATCTACCTGTTTGATAGAAGTGCCATTCAACTGAAGTTTTAGGCAAAGAACAGTCAATTGGTGCTTTTGGCGGGTAGCTGTAATTATAGGTTTGGTTTGACCGGGTGTATGACCATTGAGTTTGAATGACACCAGTCTGACACGTCGTTTAGACTTTCCTGGAGAGAAGTTTCTATTGTCTGTAGATCACTACCATTCGTTTGGAGTGACGAGTCATGAACAAATAAATCTGTCGTGACTTTTTCATCTGATATCGACAATGGTAAATCATTGATGAAGATGCAGAATGGGAAGAGGTCTAGTGCTGAGCCTTATGGGACTCCATGTCTGACAAAGTCCTGAAGCAGAGGTTTTTGCCACTAACCACCACATACTGAATCGTATTGTTCAAGTATGATTGGAAGAAGAAGAGACTGTCGAGGAATGGTTCAAGTTGTCGAGGAATGGTTCAAGTAGATGGATAGTTTCTTTAAAAGAATGGAATGATCAACAAAATCAAACGCCTTTTTGAAGTCAAGAAAGACAACCCCGGTCATTTGTGATTGGTTCATATTTGAAAGCCGTGAGTCACACATTCGTGACAATGCTGTATGGCAGGAGTGACTACAACTGAATCCAGACTGGAGTGGGTGAAATAGTTTGTTTTCCTCCTACATGAACTGAGACACGTGTGTGTGTGTGTGTGTGTGTGTGTGTGTGTTTCAAGGGGTTTGGATAGAATTGATAGTAAGGATATAGGTCTGAAATTATTTGGATCCGACAAATCATTTGATTTTGGAAGGGGAATCACTTTGGCATTTTTGAACGCTGAAAGGAAGACATGAGTTTCAATGGATGAATTACATATATATGTAAAAGACTCAACAATGCAAGGTAGTAGAGCGAGTTGAGAAGAAATGCAGGGTATGTTATTAGGACCCATGGATTTTTTATTCTTTAATTGCGCTATGTGCGTTCCTACTTCATGTACAGCAAGAAGAGGAATCCTGAGTGAGTTACTCGATCCAAGTTTTTGTTTGCAAAATGATATTAGGGAAGTCGGGCATGTACATTCGTTTGATTCGTTTGGTGCTCTTGTAGTCTGTGAAGCTTGAGTGAGGATATCTGATAATGACAGAAAAGTGTGTATTAAATTCGTCGGGAGTGATGTTTGCAGTTGAGTTTTATGAATGTGTACGCTTGTTGTGTACAATAGTGTTTATTGCCCTCCAGATGGGCGCTTTGGTTTTTCATCCGTAATCATTTGACCGAAGTACTCTCGTTTGGCTTTTTCAACATCGTTCGAAACAAAGTTTCTCTACTCTTTGTATTCGTCAAACAAATTTGCTGCCTTGAGTTGGTCACGTGGAACCATTTTTTGCAGCAATCCTGGTGTTAACCACGGGTTCATCTGCGGATGCCTAACTCCTTTTTTATGTAACGGCGCGTGTTTATTTACGATGGTGAGGAATGTTTGGTGCCAGGACAGTGGATCATTGACGTCTGAGTAATTAAAACTTAAGCGAAATGGGAAAAGTTCAAGTCATAGAGGTATGCTGTTTCATTAAACGTTTTTGAAAGAGCGGTATTGGATGGTCGTGTGACCTTTGGGAGGTGGTTTTGGGAGCCTTAAGGACCACGTGCAGAAGACTGGACAGTGATCACTAATACCAGGATGTACCACTGACACATCTAATATTGCAGATTTGCATCGCCTATTAAAAAAAAAGCGATAGAGTCCAATTGTCCTGATCTCTTTGAAAAGAGTAAGAAGTGTGAAATGTACTCTGTTCTTTTCATTCAAGGAGGACCTTGAATAATTTGAGAGAGAGAGAGAGAGAGAGAGAGAGAGAGAGTATTAAATTTTGCTTAGGGACAGTAACCCTAAAACAGGAAATTGTCTTGAGAGCGGAGTTATATACCCATCCTAGCACCTGTCCCAACTTTCGATTCTGTGAGGGCATTGAAACACAAGAGTAAGGGGCTAATGTGGTGAAGTGAAGGTAGAAGTATACAAGAAAACCTACTACGATTTTTCAGCCATTCTAAGAGAAAAAATAACTCTTGAGAAACGAATGACGTCAAACGCTCTCCAATCATACATCAGATTGTAGATCAGAAATATGTTTCCATGGAAAATAGGTAAATATAAGTTGCATCGAAGCAAGTGGAGATTTAAGTTGTTTTTATTTTGAACATAAATCATACATCAATCGAAAAAGAAATCAATTGTTTGGGAATATCAATTTTGTTTCGCTACAGTTACTAAGATTTAGTTGCTAAGATGATTTATTTGTTTACATTTCGTTCTAGTATCGAAGGACAGCAGAACTTGCGGCTATCGGGAGAACGTCAGCCAGGCACCGATTGGTTGAACCTGTGACCTATGAATAATCTAATCCGATTCTTCTACTTGATGATGAGAATCTACACACACACACACACACACACACACAGAGCAAACCAATGCACCTTCACACCCTTGGGGTGGGGGCTGGAGGGCAACCAACTCATTCTCCACAGAGTATGAACCTAAAATATATTACAATGCACTCATGAACAGTAGGCCTAACTGCAGATTCAGTTTCTTTTCTTTGTCGACTGAAAAAAAAAGTTGCGAGACAGGGCGAAGTCTAAACACTCTTTCTACTCAGAACACATATATCTATGATCGTTTCTGAGTTATTTCAACAGTATCATGACAAAAGTACTCCCTGTTGCCGATGACATCGATGTTGTTGCGTCTGATCGTCTGCACTAAGAGGAACTGGAAATCGGATTAGATTATTCATAGGTCACAGGTTCAACCAATCGGTGCCTGGCTGACGTTCTCCCGATAGCCGCAGATCATCAGAAACTTGATTAAGTTTATTTTAATAGTTGTTTGTTAGAATTATATTGTTATGCTGAGTTTATCGATAGTTTGTTATACTATTATTTTTGCTTCGATGCTATGTTGTCAGGATGATGTTGTGTTGATCGTTAGATCTATTGACGACGAACATGTATAAAGAGAGAGAGAGAGAGAGAGAGAGAGAGAGTGTGTGTGTGTGTGTGTGTGTGTTCAGGACTTGCTGACGAGTGTTCCTTGCTGAAATGCAATTTTCTGCCATAAAAGAGAAGAGCAACATCAACTTCGGGCTGGTCTGGTCTTAAGATTGTTTGCCTGGCTGACCTAAGCGCTGGCTGCTTGCTGTCTGTCTCTGATGCCTCTTACGATCCACAATACCCAGCAGATTTAGTCTGCATGTTTATTAATCTGTGCAAAGTGGCAGGCACAACGATGAGATTGAACATCCTGCGCATTTAGATTGAATTGAGAATCCTTTGGTTCGATTGCCTATGCCCTAAGACCACTTTGCCACGGAATTGTTTTAGTTATTCTCGTTGGGGTTTGCACTAACTGATGGAGTGCATTAAGTGACAGTGTACTTGTCCAAGCTGGTTGTTGTTTTAAACATATCAATGTTACAGTCCCCTAACAGTCGTACATTTTACTTTTTGTGACAGATCCGATCCATCATTTGTACAAAGTTGTCATACCATTCATCTGTGGAAGATGGATGTCTGTATGAATGTCCGACTATTAATCTGGCGGTGATTTGGAGTTCTTTATTTCAATTCAGATACATTCCACAGTATTAGTTTCAGGATCAGTTTCTGCGTCGGGTAATGTTGGCAAGTGATTGATGAATGTATACGGCAAGGCCAGTGTGTTGGGATTGATCACTGTCGCGTCGCTCTGTGTTGTAGTCAGGAAAGCTGACAAGATTATCCGTGATGCGAGAGTCTAACCTTGTTTCACTTACACCAAATACTTGTACTAGATGGGGTGACTGTATTTAAAAATAAGGAGATTTCATGGATCTTATTAAACAAATGATAGATATTGGACATGTAACGAGCCACAGGCCTGTACGCAATAAACCATCTCTCTCTCTCTCTCAACGCGCGCGCGCGCGCGGTGTGTATGTTAGCGCGCGCGCACGTATGAGCGCCCCCCCCCCCCCCCTTTCTCTCTCTCTCTCTCACACCACCAACCACTCATGTCCACTTCCTCTCTCTCTCTCCCTACTGAATGCGATTTTGATGGGCACGTGCTCACATGAGCATGAGCGTCAGCCCACGCATGCGTTTCTCCCGCCATTGGCGTACGCTCCGTGGCACACAGCGCGCCAGAAGCGAATGATTGACGAAACGGCCTCTGTAGTCGCACACCTGAAAGAAATATCGTCGTCGCTAGCTCAGCGGGCGATACGACAAGCCGCCCATTCCCACTCCAACTGGTGAAGACCGATGGCTCTTTCTACCAATCGCACTTAAGTTTACAGAATTCGGCGACTCAGCGTATGTACAAGAGACAAAATTGATATGAAAATCAAAGACGAAGTTTTAAACGATCTAGTTTCTAATCAGCTTCTTTTTATATAAAAAAAAAAAAAAAAAGACCACGTCATCTTCCATTAAATACAGGATGACTTTAAAGGGACACAAGTCAGGCAACAGGAAGTTCAGTCATTAAACCTTACCTCCCCCCCCACCCCCACCCCCATCCTCTCACCCCCTGCGCACCTTCTACCATTATAACGTCCTCGTATTGGTAGGGAGAGCAAGATTTTTTTTTTTTTTTTTTTTTTTTTTTTTTTTTTTTTTTTTAAATCTGTTAAACTCTCGCTGCTCTACTCTCAGAACCCGAGAAACGACAGGACAGGGTTTGATGTTTGACGTTCCCGTCTTTGAAGCAAATATTCGCAGCGTCTGTGAGAGAGGTTATTTTTGGAAAGGTGGGGGCGGAGGGGAGGAGTGGGGGGGAGGCTTGCAAGACATAATCGACAGCTTCGTCGTCTGGTTCGTTTCTGTCACAGCCTGGATGTACAGGAAAGTGGATACTTCGTGCGCTAGTTTTTGTCCTTGTCTACAGCGACGGTAAGTTAGTTTTGTTGCGGTTGTCGTTGTCGTTGTTGCTGCTGTTGTTGTCGTTGTTGTTATTGTTGTGATTCCTCCTCCTCTTCTTCTTCTTCTTTCTTCTTTTCTTCCTCCTCCTCCTCCCTCCCCTCCTCTTCTCACCCCCCCCTCCTCCATCTCCTCCTCCCCTCTTCTCCTTCTTAATTTTTCTCCTCTCTTCTTCCGCCTCCTCCGCCTCTTCCTCCTCCTCCTTTTCTGTTTTCAGTATTTACTCTCCCCCCCCCCCCCCCCCCCCCTTTTCCTTCCTTTTGATAGTGTGTTCAGCAATTCCTATCACACATTTTTTTCTGATTACTGGGAATATTTGCAGATTTCGTATATCCTGCATTTTATTTATTTAGCATCTCATAATACGCATGCGCGCGCGCGCGCGCGTGCGTGTGTGTGTGTTCGTTCTTTAATTTAACGTCTATCCACCTAACAGTGATTTTAGACAGTATGTAAGTGTTATGTGTGTGTGCATGTGGTGTTTTGGGGTGTATGCATGCGAACGATTGGTGCTGATTTTGGGCGTACGTAGGTATGTATAATGCAATTAGGCCTAGATAAAATAAATAACAATTACCCCCAAAAAAAAAACAAAAAAAAAAACAAACACACAAACAAAAAAAAACACCACATAAATGAATCCAAAACTTTAAAAG
The DNA here is from genome assembly GCA_016801955.1 of Conus betulinus. Lineage (NCBI taxonomy): Eukaryota > Metazoa > Mollusca > Gastropoda > Neogastropoda > Conidae > Conus > Conus betulinus. The sequence goes on from JADBJO010002433.1 coordinate 24,573, forward strand.
AAACACTAAACAAACAACTAACACCAAATGAGGAAGGAAAATAACGTAGACGTTAAAGTAAATGTCCATTTGGGCTCTTAATCAGTCCTTGAACAACTTCAAAAATGTTTGATTCGTCTTCAAAGGCTGACATCGACGGTTCAGTGTTCAACAACCAAACAGGTATGCAGGGTTTCATTCTGTCGCACAAAAAAGTAGATGGATGGAACGGAGTGATTTGCTGGCCACAAATACAAGTCACATGTTTACAGAATTTGATTTTAAAGGCACCAAGCCTTAATCTAAAAATCAAACTTTTTAAAATCCACTCTTGGTAGAGATTCTTCATACCTGTTGTATTGTCTGATATCTTATTGAATAATATCCCCTTTTTTTTTTTTGGTGCCTTTTAGATTATTTGAAATAGAGTTCCAAGATATGTCTTTTAA
>JADBJO010002433.1:37500-45501 GCA_016801955.1 Conus betulinus
ATACGCGCGCGCGCGCGCGCGCGCGCGCGCGCACACACACACACACACCCACACACACACACACACTACGTTCTTGTTCTGTCCGTCTGTCTGTCTGTCTGTGTCACACACACCAGCTACGGAAAATCCATCGTCGCCGGTGTGATTTAGGTTAACCCTATGTTTTTAAGTTAGACCCTAGACTGACCAACAAATTTACGTTAGGCCCTCGGTTAAAAAAATAAATAAATAAAGAGAAAAAGAAGAAAAAGAAACTATTATTTTGGCTGTGGAAAACCACAATCGATCATTTCCCTCTCACCATTGGCAAGTTTTTAGAAAGAGAAGGGGTTAGTTACCGCCAAGGACACAGACAAACAATTAAAGCACAGGACAAAACACAATGCATTTCGACCTCTTGGGTCTTCTTCAGACAAACACGAATAACATCTAGCACAGTGACAACGAAGAACGAGAAGCCATATATCTTCTCATATCAATGAAAATGTGAAGTGGCTTACAACGTTCACAAACACTCATCGAGAATCAATGACGCGGAGGCGAAATACAAGACAACAGTAGGTATCAGTCAGTATGAGTCAAGGTTCGTTTCAAAACGGAGTGACTGAGGGCGGAAAACGAAGCGGAGTTTAGAAAGAGAACGGATTAAGGAGTCTGACAAACTTTGACGAGGTGTCGTGCCGAGTCACGAGACAAAGAGGCGACCGCCGATTGGCTGTTACACTCGCTAGGATTTAAAAAAAAAAAAAAAAAAAAAAAAAAAAAAAAAGGAAAAAAATGTGAAGGCTAGAAAGTATCCGCTTCGCAGCGCGGCCAGTTTTCAAACTATCGTGTGCTAGGATACGCGTGGATAGGATAGGATAGGATAGGATAGGACGGTCGTTTTTTATGCAATGTGTACGGACGGTTTTACACACGTATGGGTCTGAATGTTTCCACCCAAATCATATAGTGATGTATGCCCTGCATGGAAAGTTAAAAAAAAAAAAAAAAAAAGACTGAGAACCCTCAAAGCTCACTTCAATTACTTGGAGCAGAATTAGGATTGGAACATAAATATATTGGCTTAAACTTGTGGTTTTTAGGCCCTACTACTATCCTCTCTCCCCCTCTTCTCCCTCCCTTCTATTACCTCTCACCCTCCACAAATCAAACACAAGAATGTCAACCTTGTTTGTGAACATTTCTGACGTTGGCTGTTAGCCGCCAAAATGCTTCATTTACATAGGCTACACCAGCAACTGGTTTTACAGGTTCACTGTCAGTTTGTAACTATTGCACAGTTGACCACACAGGGCTACTTCAGGGCTCACCCCACGTATGTAGGCCTAAGGATGCTCCGTCAGAGAGAGAGAGAGAGAGAGAGAGAGAGAGAGTTGACACTGATATTTTATTGTCATTACCAAAGAGGTCTTTTGACAGGGGTGGGGGGGGGGGGGGGGGGGGGGGGGGGGGGAGGGCGTAACTGAACAATAACATTTCCCTCTTCCTTTCCTGCAAACACATAGTACTATTCATTCCTAGTGTGTATCAGATCAAAGGTTAACAAAAAACAAATAAATTTGTAACATTTCCTTATGTGTCCTCACGCACAGGAGTAATGCAGTAAGGTTAAAACACATACACACACTAAAAAAAAAAAAATAAATAAAAATAAAAATTCTCGAGACTGACTCGACCATCCACTCAGTCAAATGATGACATTGTATCTTACTGATCTCTTCCACATGCGATGAATGGTGATATTCATTCAGGTATCTCTTATAACGCATTATCTTAAATTTGGCTATCCTTCATCTGTCTAATGTCATCTTCATCACAGAGAGAGAGAGAGAGAGACAGAGAGAGAGAGAGAGAGAGAGAGAGAGAGAGAGAGAGAGAGAGAGAGAGAATTGTTTGTTGCACAATGAAGACGCGCGTGCGTTTTAGAGTTGTGGGTTCGTGCTGGTACATTGAATTCAAGCCTATTTATGTTTATGTTGAGAATGGTGAATTCATGCAGGACGTACATGTAACTGACCTGTGTGTTCAACTTGGGCGAATTCATGTTGGTGCAGGTGACTGAAATGTATTAATTTTTTTTTTCTTTTCTTTCTTTTTTTTTCTTTGCACATTGTGCGCGCTTCTTCTCTTCTTCTTTTTTTTTGTTTGTTAATGAATCATACATTATTTCAAAACAAAGTCACAAATTACGAATAAGACTACAGAATGCATGTATTAGGTAATAAGACAATAATAGCAACAACAAAACATAATCATCGTGATCATGGTGATGATCATAATCATCCCCATCGTTGTTATCAACATCATCACCATGTTACTTCTGTAATTACCAATACTACTATGACCATTATCACTAACACTGCGACAGCCACTTCCACTTATTATGATTACAAAATCATAACAGATTCAGTCTGTTAATGAGTGTTATATGCGTCTCTTTGTCTAATCATAGGCATACACAAGCATAGTAATAACCACAAAGGACAAAAACACACACACGCGCGCGCGCGCGCGCGCGCACACACACACACACACACACACACACACACACTTATCAAATGAATGAAAACAAAATAACAGAAGCAAGCAAATAAATCAGTCAAATCGTGAAAATAAAGCAACTGGCTGTCGCCATATCATTTATAAACCTGAAAAAAAAAATGTATTAATTCAGTAAAGAACATGGGAGCCACTGTGTAACAAATATATTTATTCAGTGGTGAGTTCTCTCTGGTACATTCACTTGCAAGAAATGGCTTTTTTTTTTTTTTTTTTCTTTCTTTTTTTTTTGTTAAAGAGTAATGGGTTCGTTTTGGTATTTTTAACTACACTGTGACTTTAACATGGCGAGTTCTTTCCGATACTTGCATTTGAAATATTTTAGAGTGGTGAGGTCTTTTTGGTACATCAGGCCTGATTGAAATGTTTTAGAATGGTGATTTCCTTTTGGTGCATTTAACTGAAATATTTTAGAAAGGTGAGTTCGTTTTGGTGCATTTAACTGAAATGTTTTAGAAAGGTGAGTTCGTTTTGGTGCATTTAACTGAAATATTTTAGAAAGGTGAGTTCGTTTTGGTGCAATTAGCTGAAATGTTTTAGAATGGTGAGTTCGTTTTGTGCATTGAGCTGAAATGTTTTAGAATGGTGATTTCCTTTTGGTGCATTTAACTGAAATATTTTAGAATGGTGAGTTCGTTTTGGTGCATTGAGCTGAAATGTTTTAGAATGGTGAGTTCGTTTTGGTGCATTGAGCTGAAATGTTTTAGAAAGGTGAGTTCGTTTTTGTGCATTGAGCTGAAATGTTTTAGAATGGTGAGTTCGTTTTGGTGCAATGAGCTGAAATGTTTTAGAAAGGTGAGTTCGTTTTTGGTGCAGTTAGCTGAAATGTTTTAGAAAGGTGAGTTCGTTTTGGTGCATGTAATAGAAATGTTTGCAATGATGAGTTCTTTTTAGTACAGGTAATCGAATTTTTTTTTTTAGAATGGTGAGTTTGTTTGTTTGTTTCTTGTTGTTTGATGCAAGTCACTGAAACAGGTTTTTAGAGTATTGAGTTCGTGTTAGTGCATGTAACTGAAACAAATTTTAGACTCATGAGCTCGTTTTGTTCACGTAACTGAAACGGGTTTTTTTTTTTATTTTTTTTTTTTTTAGATATTATGAGATCATGATGGAACATGTCTCTGACAGCGATTTTTAGAGTAGTGAGCTCGTGTTACTGACTGCTGTGATTGATTGAAACAAATTTGTCTGTTCTTAATAAACCAGAGCGATGACTTTGTGTAGGTACATGAAATGAATGTTTTTTTTATTATTTACATTTAGAGTGGTGAGTTTGTGCTGGTACATGTGACAAGAAAATGTCTACAAAGTTCAGAGTTCGTTCTTGTACACGTATCTGAGGTGTGGTTTAAGAGTTATGAGTTTATTCTGGTACAGGTGATTGGACAATATAATTAGTAAATGGTTTCAGGGTCGAGAATTTGTGCTGGTACAAAGAACGGAAGTGTATTTTTATTAATTAAAACAGCGATCTTGTGTTGGTACGTGGTAATGGAAGTGTGTTTTAAGAGTGGTGAATTAGAGCTGGTAATTGAAGTGTTGTTGCTTTTTTTTTTTCTTTTCTTTTTCTTTTTTTTTTTTTTTTAAAGTGGCAATTTCATGCTGGCTCGTGCAATTAAAGCGTGTCTTTAAAATGATCGACTCGTGGTGGTATGTGTCTTTGAAGTGCGTTGATCGAAAGGTGAGTTTAATACCTGTGTGAATGGTAATGCCAGATTGACAAAAGCAAACCAACAAACAAACCAACAAACAAAACCAACAACAATCAAAAAAAAAAAAAAAAAAAAAAAATCCCAAACTTGTAACTCTACTTGGATCTCCTCTGCCTTCGCAGTCTACCTCCCCCTTTTTCAGCCTCCATCTGCCCCTCCTTCCCCCCCCCCTCCCCCCCCATTCCCCCTATCCTCTACACGTTTATTTGCACACGGTTCGTACAGGCATGTTAAACACACACACACACACACACACACACACACACACACACACACACTCCTGTGATCCGTGTCAGTGTGTGATGTCTTCTTTAAACGTGGATGTATTCAACATGCACTACGACATACATGGACAGAGACAGACAGACAGACAGACAGGCGGACACCGCAGGAAGCCAGTCTCGTGTCATCGCATGCTCCCCACTGTAGGGCTCTTGCACGTGACTCACAGCGGGCGCAAGACAAGCAAACAAGCAAGCAATCCAAAAACAAACAAACAAACAAACAAAAAACAAAACAAACTAAAAAAAAAAAAATCGCCAGCAACAACAGTAATGGAGGGTAAAGGGGTGGGGGGTGGAAGACAAAGAAGGTTCTCTCATCTCCCCTTCCCCCGTCTCAGTGCCATTACTAGCACATTGATCAGTCGGGCTGTCCCTGTACACAGTTACATCCATCATCGTCCTCTCCGCCCCGGCAGTCCACAGGCAGCGATCAGTAGGAGGTCGTCGCCCTGCGGTCGCCCACCAGAGGAGACGCTGCGCCGCTGCCGAGTCAGTTCAGTAGTGCTCTGTAGTGCCCACCACACGAGTAGGACGTGAGAACTTGCCTCGCCCCCCCCACCCCTCCTTCTAACTCTTACCCACTCCCTCCACCAACCCCTACCCCCCACCCCCAGCTCTCTCCTTCCCCCCTGCTGATGACAAAAAACTGCCCGGTTACAGAACCAGTGTGATCAAGCGTTCCCTTCCGTATGACGTCATCGTGTCCATCCAGCGACAATGGCCACACGCCATAATTAGAATTTGCACTAAATTACTATATATATATATATATGAATTTGAGCTAACATTTCATCTCTGTCTCATAGTTTATTAAAAGAACATCCACCCACCAATTATAATTTTCATCTATTTCGGGGGCTTTCAACCGATGACATCATTCCGAATCTTCAAATACATGACCTTCCGCTTAACCCACGTCACCTTTCAGGCCTTTGCACTCACCTGCAACCCTATCTTTGCACCAGCTAGTATCCCCCAAATAGTCCCATTCCTTCGATTTTAATCAGTCCACATTGAACGACCTGGCTTGTCCCTTGATGGCCGTGTGAAGGAAAACGTGGAGAATTCAGGCACAATCAAATTCTAAAAAAACAATCTAATTGTACCAGTTTGGTTATACTCAACTCCTTAAACAAGTCCTTGGCGCATTCATTTTTGGTAAGCAGCCAGTCCTTATGAACTTTCTGATACCGGCTGCTTTGATACAAATTTGCAGCCGACATGGACGTGAAGAAGAAATCGAAATTAAGGTAACCATGAGACGAAGGCAACAGAATGCGAGACTTTTAACATGATTGATGGAAGTCGTCTTTCCTTTCTTCAAAACCATTAATTTCAACAACGGATTTCTTTTCAGGATCAAGCAGACATAGGCGAAAAAAATGAAGGATTCTCATTATGACCCCATGATTTTTTTTTTTTTTGGGTATTAGTTGTAGGTTTTGCCAAAAGCAAGATGGGGAGCCGCCCTACAGAGCCCGTTAGTCTAGAGTTCACCAGTGTCATCCGGTCTTCCCTGCACGTCCTCCTAACTATTCCTGGAAGTCAATGGTCTGACCATGGGTCAGTAGGGTGAGCTTGACAGCAGAAGGTCTTCAGAGAAGAAACTTCCTTCAGGCAAGTGTTTCAGCCCTGAACTCCTTGCACTCCAGGGGGCGTCATGACTCCCAGACGCCCTTCTACTGCCGACTTTTTTATTTCCTGGTGCTGCCGGGATTCGAATCTAAAGTTACCAGCATTAGTCATACAGTTTCCCCTTGTTGTTGCTGAATACGTTTTGTTCTGACTGGCGGCAGCCTCTTGTAGTGGTTTTGTGTTTTAGTTGGTCTAGAGAAAGCAGAGGAAACCTTTCCTTCAATCCTTTAAGCATTGTGCGTGTGTGTGTGTGTGTGTGTGTGTGTGTGTGCATGTGCGTATGTGTGTGTATGCGTGCTCTGAGATAATTTGTGGAACAAAAATTTGAATGCTTCTTACTCAAGTGCGTGTGTGTGTGTGTAAGCCTAAGCAAGCAACAAAGAAAATTTCAAGTAATTAAAAACAGACTATTCCAAGCCATGATGTAGCACAAAACATTCCGCACCAATTCTGTAACACTGATAATTCAAAGCAATTTTTAACATAACAACGATTCAAAACAACTACGCAACACAGAGATTCCAAGCAGCTATGTAAAACAAGATGCAGACAATTCCTAGAATTCTGAGAAACAGATAATCCCAGACACTTACGAAACACAGAGAGTTCCAAGTCATTATGAAACATAGACAATAGGCAGCTCTGCAAAGCTGACAATAGATATTCCAAGAAAGTTATGGAATGCAGCATAGGGTATAGAAAGATCCACACACAAATAAAGTGCACCTCACTAACCCAATTCTTTTCAACACTGAACAAAAGCACAGAAACTCCATTCGCTTTAATGTTCATAGTTTATTCATCACACTGTAGAATACAAATATATTCATTTTCACCATACTGTAGAACACAAATATTCATTTGACCATAGAAATTTCACTTCAAGGCAAATATTCAACTCATCAATCTGTATAACATTATCATTTCATCATGAAAACAATCCAAATTTATATTTCTCGGGGAACTCTTCATTGGGAATTTCACAGTATCTTAATAACAATGATGAGCTTTTACACAAAAAGCAAAGGAAAAAAAAAAGGGGGCGGGTATGTCCATGAGAAGGGGGTGGGGGTTGGGGGGGGGGAGGGAAAGTAAGGGTGGGAGCTGTCAGCATAGACCCCTCCTCCCCTCTCCCTCCCCCTTCCCATCTACTCCTTCCCCAAAATATTTCTAACTGGAAAAAAAAAATCTGCATGGATGTTTCAACAACAAGTGATGGGAATAGAACCCCCTCAATCCCCCCCCCCCCCCCCCCAAATTCTAGTGGGGAAAAAGCTTCCTCCCTTCCCCCCTCTGAAAATACTAGTGGGACCCCCCCCCCCCCCCCCCACTCTGAAAATGCTAGTGGGGAAAAAAAAGTAAGTCTAAATGATGAATCTTCCAACTTCTGCCTCCAGTGCCTGATCATAATCTTGAAGTCAGAAAGAGTCACTAAACAAACACACAAACAGTTGAACAAACAAAAAAATGAAACAAAAAAAAAAAAAAAAAACACACACACAAAAAAAACACAAAACAAACCAACCACCCACCAAGAAGGAGAACAGACAGGGTGGAAATGTAGGGAGGTGGAAGAAGAGGTGAGGGGGCGGGGGTGGGGAAGTAGGGGGTGAGGGGAATGGTGTAACACACACCAGACTGAGTTAGTTAGAGGCCTGGGGACAGAGCTAAAATAAATCTCAAAAGTTTGGCCGTAGTAGACCTACAACAGGAGCTCAGTTCCATTCAGTTCAGATATTGCTCAGACCCTGGATCATCACAATAGTTGTTTTATAGCAAGGCTAAAAATAAGTAACAAACACCCTTTC
>JADBJO010002433.1:48910-143910 GCA_016801955.1 Conus betulinus
CTGGCCACTTCCTCAGCGTTCCAGCGCTCTGTCCCCTTGCACCACCTCCTGGAGGCAGCCAGCTGGTGTTCAGAAAATCCCTTCATAAACTTTTAAGGGATATCCACATGACCAGGGCTGATGGTTCTAAAGGGATTTTCTTTTTGTTGCGGCTAACGCAGCCATATCTATTTCCACCTTCTCACCCCAAGAACCATTAGGGCTTTTCAGCCCTCCTCCAATTCCTTTAAATTCTGCTATGGTCTGAGATGGTAAAGTATATGATGCCAAAATGGGGAGTTTTTATTATACTCCCTGTTTGGCTAGTATACTTACCATGTCAGACTCTAATGCCTGCCCTACCTTCCCCTCTAGTGCTATGGTTCTCGGGGTTACCTTGCGCATATGCCTCGCTGAATGAGGAACAGGAAGTTGGCACTGGCTTTCTTCCTTGGCGGAAGGGGGGTGGGCATCACGTGATAGTCTTATTACTGCATTAGCCACAAACAAAAAATTTGGCCTTTCAGAGGTAACTAACTGCCGTTGAATGCTACGGTCTGACATGGTTAGTATACTAGCCAAACAGGGAGTATAATACAAACTCCCCATTTTAACAGTATAGTTTCCTCTTCAAGTTCTACTGGCTCTTAGAGAGTGAGAGCTCCAGCTGTTTTTTTCCACCAATCCAAGCACAGTACTATTTTTCTTCAGAGGTTTGGTGCCATGTCAGCTATTGTCTCACATACTAGTGAGCCCCTTGTTAATCTAGTGATCAATTGCCCAAATCATCCCCTGTCCCCGCTAGAGTGTGCAAAGAACCACCTGCTAATGGCCAATCAAGCAAGAATTCCATCTTCTGGCTTGCGGAAAAACATCTGGGCTCTGGGGTGGCCAACTCAGACACTGCACTGGTTTATAATTAGATTCGAAAAATTAGCACATCTACTAAAAACTCTGAGGGTCTAGTGTAGGAGAAGATAGAGGGTAAAAATGTTTGGCATGTGTAAGGTTTGAATCACAAGGTTCAGGTTTCTGTGTTTTCCTCGGAAGGCGGGTCATGGTGTGCCTCACTCTTCAAATCTTTGGTGGCATCAGGTTGTGCTGTCCTTTTCACTGTTTGCTGGTGCTGTCCAGCGGCAGGCCTGTGACTCTGTCCTAGAGGAGGAAGACTTCCTGCTCTGTGCCTGTGCTGGCACAACCAGAGCTGTTGTTTAAAACCGCTTCAGAGCTGTTTCAGGAGTTCCAGGGCTGCCAGTTGTTCCTTTGCGTATAATTTTTTTTTTTTTTTTTTTAACCTGTAAAATGGTTCTTTTGGCGTCATATGCTATACCATGTCAGACCATAGCATTCAACAGCAGTCAGTCAGCTCTGCCAGGCCGAAATTTTTGTGGCAAATGCAGTCATAAGACAGTCACGTGACACCCACCTACTTCCGCCAACGAAAGACGCCGATGTTCACTTCCTGTACCTCTTTCACCTTCAGCCTGTCGCTCAAACAAGATAAGTCTTGTGCTGTGTCTCGCCTATACTTCTGTCTTTGTGTAAAGATTGCTTGTGTTTTGCTCTTTACTTATTCACTTGTGGCTTGCGCTAAACCCTTAGTACATTTGACGTGTGAGGCTCTTGGTGGGCTAGCATTTTAATATTTTTCACGCTTTCCAATATGGGGAGATCTGCCTACACTCAGGCGTACAAGGATCTCCTGGTCCCATCTCCCCGGGCCCATGAGGTCAGAGCGCTGGCCGCTTCCCACAGCATTCCAGCACTCTGTCCCCTTGCACCATCTCCTGGAGGCAGCCTACTGGCGTTCGGAAAAACCCTTTATAAGCTTTTATTTAAGGGATATCCGCATGTTCAGGGCTGACGGTTCTAAAGGGATCTCCTTTGTGGCGGCCAATGCAGCCATATCAGTTAACCCCAAGAACCACTAGGGCGCTCGGCCCCTCTTCCTATTCCTTTAAATTCTGCTATGGTCTGACATGGTATAGTATATGATGCCAAAATGGGGATTTTTTATTATACTCCCTGTTTGGCTAGTATACTTACCATGTCAGACTCTAATGCCCGCCCTACCTTCCCCGCTAGCGCCAAGGTTCTTTGGGTTACCTTGCGCACAGGCCTTGCTGAATGAGATACAGGAAGCGAACATCGGCGTCTTCCGTTGGCGGAAGTGGGGTGGGCGTCACGTGACTGTCTTATGACTGCATTTGCACAAAAAATTTCGGCCTGGCAGAGCTGACTGACTGCCGTAGAATGCTGTGGTCTGACATGGTAAGTATACTAACCAAACAGGGAGTATAATAAAACTCCCCATTTCTGATGTATTCTATGAGAAAGGCATGGGTGCTGCTGTGTGCTGATTACGTGCCAGAATGCTGGTTTTTAATAATTTTGAAATCTGAAGAGCATCGAATTTTCAAAGAATGGTTTAAATTGGATGGCAGTTCCACTATTTGTTTGAATTCCGATCCAAGTTTTCGATGCGCTCTGTTCTCACTCTTCCATGCTGGAGGTACAAAGTGCTCCACCTTTTTCAGATTGACTTGACACCACATACATATGCATATGTGAAAGTCAGTGCTCGGCACGTCAACATGACAGCAGAACAATTGTTAGCATGGCATTTTTGACAAAAGGCGATGTCTCAAGGTTAGAGAATGTGGAGAAAGCCATGCAAAATCAATGGCAATGGGAATGGCTGATGGAAAAGGATACAAACAGTGAAACATTTGGTCTATGGCTACAGTTGATGGACATGCTAGGGATGGCTTTCTGTTCTGTTTGTTTGGAGACTTCAGACTTCATCAGATTTCAAATATGACGGCACGGCAAATTTTACAGTGACTTCATTCATCTTGTGTGGCAATTTAAAATTGAATGCCAAGACTGCATCTATAGAGCAGCTGCACTGTTTTTTTTTATATGAAGTATATCTGCAGCCATCTGCCCAAAATACATTCATGTAGTGACTTCAAAGTCAAGAACTCATTGTGACTTCAGATGACAATCTTGAGTTCCTGTTCATTCCAGAGTACAATCTACAGTGTATGGGAGATTAAAAAGTATAAAGATATGTGTAGATAAAACTTGGAACCAAAAAAATCAGAGAAAAATTCATTTGTGAATTTTTTTTTCAGGAAATTGCATTTTAGTTGAGTTTTCCACTTTACATTCAAGGAGAGCCTTTCATTTGCTTTCTGAAATGCATTTTTCTTTCAGCTTCGGGGTGGGGTGGGGGGGTGCACCCAAACACCTCAACGGGGGTGCTGCCCCTGTACCCACCGGGGTCTGAGTGGCCTCTGGACCCCTGCCTTTCAGGTTTTTTACAAATCTACTTGTAGCATCCATGGATAGGGAAAGATGTGGATCAGTATGACCTCCTTAACTTTTCGACTTAAGCACCAGTCTGATCTGGCCTGTGTAGTAGATACCTGTAACACCCACCTGACATCGGTCTGTCTTTCGGTCACAAGTGGCCCCTTGCAGGCAGCACTTGTAATCCTGTTGACAGTAGACATATGTTGCTGCAGATCAGTTCCCATGCACTGAAGCCGCCACTACCCACCAGCATCAAGCATGATAAATGAACAGTCATGTAGTGTATTGTCCTTGGTGTGCCAGACTCCTTTGGGAGCAATCAGGTTGTTACATGGAGGAGGACGCACCTTACCGCTTTCGCAGATGTTCACTTTAGCATGACCTAATCCAGTATAGTCTTTGGAACTTCGTGAGGTAGACTTACACTTTGAAGTAAAGAACTGAAGATACAGATAACTGTGTTTTAAAAAAAAAGAAACAAAGCAATGAGGAAGGGAGTCCTGAGCTCTGAGATGGACTGCTATGTTGTTAAAAAAAAAAACAAACAAAAAAACACCTGTCTCTGGCTGTAACCAGTCATTTGAAGTTTGTTAGAATAAGAGTTAGTGGACAAGGTGACTTAGGAGGGGGAGGGGGGTGCTGATGTTAGAAATTGAAGTAGCTGGGCTTTTTCCTGCCGTTCCTTCCGTGTTGCTCTCACTTCATGAATTCGTAGATGAGTGGCAGTTGAATTTCGGATGTTCACTTGTTGGTATGCTCACAGAGGACATGTTTGTGGGTTTTTTTTGTTTTTTTATGTGTGTGTGTTTCTTCCATCTTCCATGCCCTTGGTCTTGGCTCTTGAAATGGTGTCTAAATCCAAACATAGTTTTCCTCATTTTGTTGGACTCCCTTCCTGCATTGGGGACTATTGCCAGCCGTAACCTCAGATACCCTCAGCTGCTGAAGTTATTCGAATTGTGCACACCTCTCTGAAATCAGATGGACATAATATATTTTTTTTTGCGAGGGTCCCCAGCCATGCGAGTATTTGAGGCAACGAAATGGTTGATGAACTTGCCATGAGCGCAACAAAGAGAGAGTTGAGCAGATAGTCTATATCTCACACTGATCTGAAACCCAAAATCAGGCATATGTCAAAGATCTCTGGTAAGAGGAATGGAACTCACAGACGGATAACAAACTATTTAAAAATCTGTCCAAACCTGAAAGAGTTTTTACCATGTTCCCAAGGTGGCCGTAAAGAAGAAACAGTTTTGTGACGTTTGCATACAGGTCATTCGTTTTACACCCATTCTAATCTTTTAAAAGGAGATGAAGATCCGTGGTGCATTCCATGTCATGTACCACTCACAGTGAAACATATTCTTTTAGAGTGTGTGGGAATTGCATGATGTGAGACATAAACGCTTTACAGCAGACTCCATGAAAACCCTGTTCAGAGATGCCCCACCTGGTGTGATCTTGGAATTTCTGCAAGAGACTAACATTTTTTATCTGATCTAAGATTTTAAGGGGGAAAGATGTTTAACAAAAATTTTGGTGTGTTTTTGGAAGGTGTGTTTTAACCCTTTCAACGCCAGATATTCTAGTTTGCATAAATCCCCACCGCCAGCCATTTTTCAAAAAAAGCTCTTATTTTATACCAGCATATGTGAAACGCGGATATCTCTGGAACTAAACAACCACCAATCTCATGCTATTTTTTTTTAAATGGAGGAGATACACGGTACTTTTATTATATCATAACATGTTAGTAATGGTAAGTCAACAACAGTTTCAAAGTTTTAGTAATTTCAAGTGCAAAAAAAAATGCAAAATAAAAAAAGAATGTTATGTTCTTCTAAACATAAAAAAAAATGAAGAAAGAATGCCAACAAACTCTCAGTAAGGGAGGAAAAATACTCCACTCGCAATTGAAGACCAGAAAGTATGGTATTTCCAACAGAAAAATGAAAGAAACAGCCATAAATACAACTACTCCAATAGCAGGAACACACACACACACACACACACACACACACACATACACACACACACACACACACACACACACACACACACACACACACATACACACACACACACATTCTTATGCCTAACTGGTACACATGTAAGAAAGAAAAAGGGAACACACACACACACACACACACACACACACAACACAACACACAACACACACAACACAACACAACACAACACAACACACACACACACACACACCTTTCACTCTCAACAGTAATTTTTTTTTTTTTTTTTTTAACACAAATCATTCATGTGCCTGTTGGTCTCTGAACCCTTGCCATTCAGCTGATCTATATGATCAACTGTACACCCACTCAAACACGTCTTTGCTGCTCGCCTCTCATGTGTCAGTTGGCCATGCCCCCTTCAACCTCGACCAGGAAGAGTCCGCCCACAGCGTGTGTGTGAAGTTCATTGCCTAAAGTCTTAGTTCGCTCCCTCACACAGTTAGTGAACAGTCAGTCAGTGCTGGCTGGCTCAATGCAAAAACACTGGGGCACATGCGGTAGGGTAGTAAGTAGGCGTCTCGTCAGTCTCCCAACCATTTGGCCACGGTCCAATGCCTCACACTGCAATAATTCGGTCAAGCCCTCACTATCGTTGTTTACTCGTGACTATCTGGGTCTTCTTCATCTGTGTTAGGAACAACTGGCCATCTGTTCAATATTCCCAGCACTTGATCTGTGGTAAATGTATGGCAAGGTCGAGTACGTAAAGTGCTTGGTGGTGACGTCATAGTGAATGGGAAAAAAATCGGAATAAAGTCAATAACACACTGAACTGAATAGTGTTCTGACAAAGCAAATGGCTGTCAGCACAGGCCAGACCATCCCCCAACTATGACGTTTATTGCTGGCTTTTTATCTCATGAACTAGGATTGTGAGAGTATCGGGAGTTAGGTCACCCTACTTTGTCGCCAAAAGGTGCCTTTGGCGCTCAGCCAAGTCGTCGCCAAAAGGCACCTTTGGCAGTGAAAGGGTTAAAGAGTTGCGTGAATGAGTTTTTTGTTTGTTTGTTTTTTTAATGACTTGCGAGTTAATTTCAACATGGTGACAGCTCTGAAATGGCCCTGTGCGCTCAGGTGGGCTGTAAACAACATTACTATTACCATTACCATCTTCCATGTCATTACAGTGACACTGCACCCACACTGCTCATTCTGACATCCCATCCACAGCCACAGCCCAGCCCATCCTGCCACAGCACTGGCAACCCATAGGGAGCATTCAATGTGAAGTCTGTCCAGTCATCAAGAGGCAGCCCACCGATGGAGACACTGCCCTGTTGCCAGTTTACTTCAGTGGTTGCCAGCGGTGCCTGTTCTGATCAAACATACGCAGGACACCACATACTAAGCCCCATACTGACAACATAATTGCTTTGTCACGGAGCGGCATGCATGAGCTCTCCCTCCAGAGGGTGCCACCACGTCCGTCCAGTGACAGCCCCCATGGATTTGCTGATGTCAGTGACCCCACCGGAATCAAAGCAAGGCTACAGACATGGATAGGACATCGAAGCTGAGGTCACCATTAAAGCAGCGCATAAAGGGACACAGAATTTCAGACTTTTTTTTTTTTTTTTTTAACTGCAAATTGAAGAGAATGGGGGTGATGAAGATGATGCTACGGATTTCCATTCTGGTCTGAGACTGCATGACAGGGCTTTACTGTACGCTTACTTTCACAGTACAGTCAAACCTCTGTTATAAGACCTTCAAAATGTACAGAAAATTCGGTCGTAAATTGGAGGGGTCTTATATAATGGAGGCAGGCACCGACAGTTGTAAAAATAAACACTTTCTCACAGATGAATTCTCCAAGCACAAAAAGTCTCAAGAACACTGAATGCATACTGAAAACATGTATAATTTTGAATCTGGGTCTTGCCAACTTCATAACTTCGAGCAATCAATATTGCAGTTTCACCTCCATGGCTTCTTTTAATCACCTCCACTCTCTCTTCTAAGTTCAGTGGCTTTCTTTTTTGCGTTTTGCATGTTTTTGCCTACGATCTCCACCATTTTTCTTTTAACAAGGGAAACGACTCTTGATTGGGGCAGGTCTGCAGTTGTTTCCCTTGACTCATGATTGTACACGAATGCTGCGATGGTCGTAAATTTCAACAAAACAGAGGTCGCAAGTCACGTTTTAGAGTAAGTCGCTTAAGAGGGGCCGTTTCAATAGTAAAATGCATCCGAGCAAAAAAAATCAGTCTTAGATAGAGGAGGTCTCTTAACAGAGGGCCTTATAATACAGGTTTGACTATATTCTGGATTCAACCAGGCCTGAGAGATACACCAGCAGTGTTGTTCCGGAAGTTTGAGCAACACTGTCAGAGACACATCTGTTTCATAGATGTGTGGTCCAGTCTTCCCTGTTGAGCCCATAGCAAACTCAACTGTGGGTAGGAGCGGGTCAGGGCAGAAAAAAATCCCACACAGCTCTGGTGGGAATTGAACCCACAACTTCCCAGCCAGGAATCCATGACACTACTCACTTTGCTACGGCAGTTGGTTCATAGAGGACATTGAAGTCAGGATGTTCTTTGGGAGACCAGGCATCGGCATTTAGCCTTTTTGATGAAGGCCTCAAAGGCAAGCTGATACCAAGCTCTGAGGTCATGCGTTGGCAAGACGCTGCAAAAGTGACAGGTATTGACAAAAGCTGTACAAACAGTGCCAATTGTAACTGGACCTAAAAGTTGACAGAACTCCACCTGATGATCAGATTCTCATCAGATTGTATCATTTGAAAAAACAAGCCTCGGTGTTTTTCCTGGATAAAGGAGGACATGTTTAGTGGACCCAGGCACAATTTCAGGCTTTTTTTTTTTTTCCTCAGTGGAAGCCCAGATTGTGGCAAAGTGCTCTCCTTGCAAAGAAAAGTGCCAGTTTAAATGAAAAAATCTATTGTGACAAAAAAAAAAAAAAAAACATACGCAAGGCTGAACAGTTCCATTCAAAATATATCAAACACAACATAACCTGACAAGCCTAATGTTTTAGCCAGCCAGACCTCCCTGACCTAAACCCATGTTGCGCCTCTGTTTGTTGTAGGGGGTGGAGATCAAGATGCAGAACCTGGAGCCCGCCTGACCTGTCACCTGCTGCTGCGGCTCTTCAAGCCCTCGCTGCTGACCTCCCAGCAGTCGGCTGGCCCCTACACCACCAAGACAGTGCCCATGATTCAGGAGGCCTGCGACCGCCACCTACTGGAGGCTTCCCACAACGAGATCTTCATCGGCCCCATGTCTGCCATCCTTAAGGCCATGCTGATTTTAGGTGAGAGTGCCTTGAAAGGTTGGGGAAGAGAGAGAGGTGAGGCGCCTTGAAGGATTGGGAAGAGAGTGGTGAGGTACCTTGAAGGATTGGGAAGAGAGAGGGGAGGTGCCTTGAAGGATTGGGAAGAGAGAGAGGTGAGGTACCTTGAAGGATTGGGAAGAAAGAGGTTAGGTGTCTTGAAGGATTGGGAAGAGAGAAGTGAGGTACCTTGAAGGATTGGGAAGAGAGGTGAGGTACCTTGAAGGATTGGGAAGAGAGGTGAGGTACCTTGAAAGATTAGTAAGATAGGAGTGAGGTGCCTTGAAAGATTGGGAAGAAAGGCAGAGGTGTCCTGAAGGATTGGTAAGAGAGAATGGGGTACCTTGAAGGATTGGGAAGAGAGGTACCTTGAAGGATTGGGAAGAGAGGGGTGAAGCGCTTTGAAGGATTGGGAAGAAAGAGGTTAGGTGCCTTGAAGGATGGGAAGAGAGGTTAGGTGCCTTGAAGGATTGGGAAGAGAGAGGGGAGGTGCCTTGAAGGATTGGGAAGAGAGGGGTGAGGTGCCTTGAAAGATTGGGAAGAGAGGTGTCTTGAAGGATTGGGAAGAGAGAGAGGGGAGGTGCCTTGAAAGATTGGGAAGAGAGGTGCCTTGAAGGATTGGGAAGAGAGAGGTGAGGTGCCTTGAAAGATTGGGAAGAGAGGTGCCTTGAAGGATTGGGAAAGAGAGAGGTGAGGTGCCTTGAAAGATTGGGAGAGAGAGGTGAGGTACCTTGAAAGATTGGGAAGAGAGGTGTCTTGAAGGATTGGGAAGAGAGAGGGGAGGTGCCTTGAAAGATTGGGAAGAGAGGTGCCTTGAAGGATTGGGAAGAGAGAGGGGAGGTGCCTTGAAAGATTGGGAAGAGAGGTGCCTTGAAGGATTGGGAAGAGAGAGGTGAGGTGCCTTGAAAGATTGGGAAGAGAGAGGTGAGGTACCTTGAAAGAATGGGAAGAGAGGTGCCTTGAAGGATTGGGAAGAGAGTGGTTAGGTGCCTTGAAAGATTGGGGAAGAGAGTGAGGTACCTTGAAAGATTGGGAAGAGAGGTGCCTTGAAGGATTGGGAAGAAAGAGGGGAGGTGCCTTGAAAGATTGGGAAGAGAGGTGCCTTGAAGGATTGGGAAGAGAGAGGGAAGGTGCCTTGAAAGATTGGGAAGAGAGGTGCCTTGAAGGATTGGGAAGAGAGGTGCCTTGAAGGATTGGGAAGAGAGGTGCCTTGAAGGACTGGGAAGAAAGAGGGGGAGGAGCCTTGAAGGATTGGGAGGATAGGTGCCTTTGAGGGTTGGGAAGAGAGAGGAGAGGTGCCTTGAAGGATTGGGAAGGGAGGTGCCTTAAAGGATTGGGAAGAGAGGTGCCTGGAAGGATTGAGAGGAGAGGTGCCTTGAAGGACTGTGAAGATAGATACCTTGAAGAATTGGGAAGAGAGGTGCCTTGAAGGATTGGGAAGAGAGGTGCCTTGAAGGATTGGGAAGAGAGGTGCCTTGAAGGATTGGGAAGAGAGTGTGTGAAGTGGTAAGTTTGAGTTTAGAGGTCCAGGAAGTAGGTTTGAGTTGAGGGATGGGGATGGTACTTTTGAATTGAGGGGTGTAGGTAGTACGTTTTAGTTGAGGGGTATGGGGTGGTAAGTTGGAGGTCAGGGGGTGTGGGATGGTTCATTCGAGTTAAGGGGTATGAAGTGGCATATGTGTTTTAGTGTAGGGGTGTGGGTGGGTAGTTTTGAGTTGAGGGGTGTGGAATAGTAGATTTGAGTTATGGGGGGGTTTTTTTTTTTTTTTTTTTTTTTTTTTTTTTGGGGGGGGGGGGGGGGGGGGGTAGGTTGAATTTGAGGGGTGTAGAGTGGTGGATGTGAATTAAGGGTTGGTAAGTTTGAGTCATAGGGTGTGGAGTGGTACATCTTAGTTGGGGGTAGATGAGCGATGGAAGTGGTATGTTTGAATAGAAGGGTGTGGTGGGGTAAGTTGAGATATGTTGAGTGGTAGGTTTACGTTGAGGAGCTCAGGGGGAAGGCATGAACTGAATGAAGGATGTGGAGTGGTAGGTTTGAGTTAACAGGTGTGGGGTGGGAGGTTTCAGTTGAGGGTGTTGGCTGGTGGGTTTGAGTTTGAGGGGTGTTGTGGGAGGTTGGAGTTGACGATTGTTGGGTAAAAAATATGAATTGAGGGATGTGGGAAGGTAGTTTGGGCTGACAGGTGTGGAGTGGGAGGTTTGAGTCGAGGATGTTGGAGGGCGGGTTTGAATGGAGTAGTGGGTGCTGGGACTGAGTTGAGTGTGTGGTGAGGTAGGTTCAAGTTGAGGAAGTGTGCGGTGGGGATGGTAGTGGTAGCTTTGACTTGAGGGGTGTGAAGGGGTCAGTTTAAGTTGGTATGTAATAGTAGGTTTGGTTGGGTTTTTTTTTTTTTTTTTCTTAGAGTATTTGGGATAGGTTTGAATTGGGGGATGTTGGATAAAGTTTGAGGTGAGAAATATTTGGGGGTAGGTTCGAGTTCAGGGGTATTAGATGAAAGTTTAGTCGAGGGTTAACGCTGTCAGGTTTGGGATGAAGGGTGTAGGGAGAAGTAGTAAATTTTTAGCGGAGGTTTGAGTTTCTGAAGGGTGTGGGTCAGAGTTTAAATGGGGTGGTGGTTAGATTTGAGTTTAGGTATTCTGAGCAGAGGTTTTCAGTTGAGTATTAAGAATGTTTGAGAAGATGGTTGGTTGTCCTGTTTGGACATTCAGTAGGTTTTATATGGGCAGTTCATTTTTTTAAGTCAACATTGCGCTTATTTTCAGTGGACATTTCAATTAATGTTTAAATAATTGACTTCTGTTTTAGCAATACTTCAGCATCTTTTGATTGATGTTATAGGCATTTTGAACAGGTTTTCACTTTATCATTTTTTTTTTAACATTTTAGGAAGACGATCAAATTTTTTACAGATTTCTTTTTGGTGACTTTTTTTCCCCACCATACATAGCGATTCAGCTTCTCTTTACTGCACATTTAACATCTGTCTTGTAAAATACAGATTCAGCAGCCTTTCGTTTGTGGACTAAAATAGTTTGAACACCTTGTGGTTGCACCAGAAGAAGCGGCATTGTGGATGGTGGTATTTTTTCCTTGTGTCCCAGGGGACGAATCGGAAGGGAGCAAAAAGTGTGGGTCGGGGTCGTCAGAATGAGCGGAACATCAGCTCCTTGCTGGAGAACCTGGCGGATGGAGGTGTGGACATGGATGCTGTGCTTGGGTGAGTGGGCTTCCTGTTCGACAGCAGAATAGGTGTGCAGGGTTCAGGATGTTGACCGTGTGGGGTATGGGGGTTCAGAATGTTGTCCGTGTGGGGTCTGGGGGGGTTCAGGATGTTGTCCGTGTGTGATTTGGGGGGTTCAGGATGTTTTTTTTGTGGGGTCTGATGTGTTCAGGATGTTGTCCATGTGGGGTCTAGGGGGTTCAGGATGTTGTCCATGTGGGGTCTGATGTGTTACACATGTTATCTGTGGGGGATCTGATGTGTTCAGGATGTTGTCGGTACAGGGTCTGGGGGGTTCAGGGTGTCCGTGTGGGCTCTGATGTGTTCAAAATACTGTCCGTATGGGGTCTGATGTGTTCAGGATGTTGTCTGTGGGGGGGGGTCTGATGTGTTCAGAATGTTGTCTGTACAGAGTCTGGGAAGGAGGGGTTTTGTCCATATAAGGTCTGATGTGTATGGGGTCTGGGGAGTTCAGGATGTTGTCTTTGGGGGGTCTAATTCATTCAGGATTGTTGTCTGTATGGGGATGTTGTCTGCGTAGGGTATGTTATGTTCAGGATGTTGTCTGTATGGAGTCTGGGGGGTTCAGGATGTTGTCAGTGTATGGTCTGATGTTGTCTGTATGGGGTCTCAGGGGTTCATGATGTCCGTGTGAGATCTGGGGGGTTCAGGATGTGTGAGAAGAGTGGGGAGGGGGTTCAAAATGTTTTGTGTATTGAGTTTGGGAGTTCACTATGTTGTGTGTGTAAAGAATTGGGGGGTGAGGGGAGGACAGCATATTGGTTATCGATGTCTGGAGATCAGAATGTGTTGGATGTACAGGGAGTGCCAGGTTTGGGCGACAACGTCTTATGTTATGTGTTGCCTTATGGAGTGCTACCGGGGATCCGGAGTTGTATTATGGATGTCCCCTGGGGATCCAGGATTTCACCTGACAAGGATATTTGCGTTACTGCTGATCAGGATGTGTTGTGTAGCGTTACTTCGTTGGGGACCCAGGATGTGTGCAGTTTTAGATTTCTTTCCTCCGAAGTCCAGAGGTATGTATAGTTGTCCTCGGGGAATCAGGGTGTTGTGGTTATTTTATAGGTCCTGGGGTTAGAATGTTGTGTGGTCTGTGTGGAGATCTTGGGGATCAGGGATGTGTGTATGAAATACTACGGGATTCAGGACATGGATGGGAATTCAGCGGTAGAGCCCATCGTGCGGTGGGTGATGTATGGAGGTATTGAGGACTCGGGATGGTTTATATTATGGATAAGTGACTGGGGCTGATCTGGGAGTGGTACACAGAGTCCGGTCCCTGGGGATCATTAGGACTTTTTCTGTCGTGTATATGGTAGGGTTGGGGCTCAGGCTTGGAGATGTGTAACTGTGGAGAGTCCGGGGACCCTAGATGTGTCTGGATCGCCCATGGTCGCTACAGGCGAGTATATATGTATGGACGTCGAGCTATTGGGGATATCTAGGGTGTGTCACTGTCACTGTATTCAGGGGCTGTATGGCGATGTTACGAAAGAACAAAAATGCGTATGGATGTGCTGCTGGGAATCATCGCAGGTGCGTTGTTCCAATTGGAGATCGCCGGGCGATCAGGATGTATAGGTGAATTTCAAGGAAGCATTGGGGGAGATAGGAATTGTTGTTGTTGTGGTAACGATATTTCATTGGAGAATAAGGTATTTTGTGTTATATGGTCGTATCTCAGCTTGTATGGTATGAGAAAATAAGTTGTGATCTGATGGCGTCGAATGGGAAGAATCAGTATGAGTGTGTACTACGCTATATCCATTGTCCTGGGGGATCGCATAGTTGAGCGTCGTATAGTCTTGGTTTGGAGTGCCCGGGATTCCCAGAAGGATTTGTGTAGACGTCCTGCAGGACCAAGGTGTTGTGTGCATGGAGTTCGCTGGGTCAGGACGTGGTGTATGGTAAGTCGCGGAAAGTCAGGGAAATCGTGATGTATATTATTGAGTTCTAGGGGTCAGAATGTGGTGTATGGAGTGGTCCAAGGGGATTCATGCGATTGTGGTGTATGGAAGTCCTGGGTCAGTGAGGTGTGTTGAAGTCTTTGGGGATCAGGATGTTAGTTGGGGGTTCCGGGGGGGTCGATATGTGGTATAGAGTGAGAGCCTAGGAGGACAAGCCAGTTTATGTGTATCACGGCAGTCCTTGTTGGAGAGGCACACTGGCATGTATGGCGTCGCTGGAGGTCCGGATGTGTGTATGGTGCACTTGGGGATTGGGAGTGGTCGGAAGGATCACTTGGGGTCATGGCACAGGTTGTCTGTGAATGGAGTTTGGGGGATAATACAGGATTAGTGTATGGGAGCCTCCACAGTGGGATCAGGGAGCTGTGTGTTAGTGATTTGGGAGTGTACCGCGAGATCAGCATATATAGTACGTGTGTAAGTACCTTAGAGGTCAGGATCCCGGTGCTCCTACGAGTAGCGCTAAGGATCAGGGTGCGTGTGTCCCTGAAAGGCCTGGGATCAGGTCGCTGTCGCTGTATGACTAGGCGGTATGGGGTTAGATCACGGTAATGTTGTGTGGATCGTAGGGTCAGGGGAAGCAGGATATGTGTATGAGGAGGCCTTGGGGGAAGGGGGGG
Source organism: Conus betulinus (assembly GCA_016801955.1). Lineage (NCBI taxonomy): Eukaryota > Metazoa > Mollusca > Gastropoda > Neogastropoda > Conidae > Conus > Conus betulinus. The sequence continues at coordinate 63,367 of JADBJO010002433.1, forward strand.
GGACAAACTGATAATGTGTATCAGGAAATATGACATCATGGGAGCGTCAGGCCTGATAAATGTATGGAGCCGGAATGTGGTCTTCGGATGGTGATGTAGTATGGTTTGCCTGAGGGATGGGAATTTGAAGGGGCCTTCACGCCAAACTTAAAGGTGTGTAGTCGGAAGTCCCGGGGTCTCAGGCTGTGTGTGAATGGGATTTGTTCTGGGGCAGATCGGATAGGAGGGTAGGGTGTAATTCCTGGGGAATCAGGATATGGCTGTAGTTTGGCAGCAAGCTGCTGAGATAAGACACTAGTTTATCGATGTCAGTGACCATCCAAAAAGGTGTAAGGGGCCCCGGTGTGACCTGTATATTGGAGGTCAGCGATTTGTTGTATTGCGTCTTTGAGGTGCTAAAATTATGTCAAGGAGGGATGGGTGTGTATATATGAAAGTCCCTGGGTGGTTTAAAGGATTGCTGTGGTGTGTGTGAATGGAGTCCTGGGGCTGCAGCGATGTTGTGTGTTTATATGACAGATCCTGGGGGACAGTGAGCAGGAGTTATTGGTATGGAGAATCAGCATTGCGAGCGCACAAAAACTGTTATGGTATGGAGTCGTTGGAGGTCAGGATGCATGTATGGGGTCAGGGAGGTCATGGATGTGTGTTGTGTATTTGGTCCTTGGGTTATCATGGTTCATGTCATGTAATGGAGTCCAGGGTCCAGGATGTCCCCTCTTCTGGAGTGCGGGGCTCAGGATTTGTGTAGGGACTCCGGGGGATCAAGGATTGTGTGTTTGGGTCCCCGGAGATCAAGTAGTTCGTGTGTGTAAGTCCGTGAGGTCAGGATTGTGTTATGAGTCACATGGGGAAAGGATGCTGTAGTGTATGAGTCCTGGGACTCAAGGTATGTTGGTTGTGTATGAAGTCCTGGGGATTAAGGTTTTGTGGTGTGTGTATGAAGTCCTGGAGAGCAGGATATGTGTTATGGAGTCCTGTGTAGGTAAAAAATGATAGTTGTGTGCTAGAATCGCTCACCCGGGCTCGCTCCAGGAGTGTATGGGTCATGGGATCTGGCTTTTAGGTGTATGTAGTAGGGGGTATCTGACGGATGTTAGATGTGCATTCCAAGGTCCCGGGGATCAGGAAGATCGTCTGAAACATATGAGTGCTGCGGCATCAGGAAGTGTTCCTGCGGGTGTAGGCCTGTTGAGGTCCTGTGGCGGATGCACAATATATGTGTGTTGAATGAAAAGTCATGGGGATCAGGAGGTCGGCAAGTGGTGTATGGAGTCCTGTGGCAATTTAGCAGCAGTTGGCATGTGGACTGGACGTGTGGAGTACTCATTGATGTAGCCTGTTAATAAAGGCTGATCTCATGGGGATAAGGACGTGTGATATGTTTAGGTGAACTCTGAGGACTTGTAACAGCGATATTGTGGTATGTGTCGACAAAATCCTGTGGCGGTTAAGTGCAGTATGTTCGTTGTGATGGTTTCGTATTATAGATGTTAGCAAGCACATCTTGGGGAGTCCGAATCGATTGGACCATTTATCACGGAGTTTACAGTGTACAACATGGGATAACCTAGGGGGACATTTAGCGATCGCGTTAGTGTGTATGAGAGTTAGGAGACAGACCGGAGCTTTGAGTGTATGAAGTCCTGGAGGTCAGGATGTGTTTTATGAGGTCCATAGAGGTCAGGATGTGTGTTTGGTAATCCATGGGGATCAGGATGTGTCTAGGATAACTGAGTCCAGGAGTGTGTATGGGGTATGGGTTCTTGAGGACAGGATAAATAGTGTATGGACCCTCCTGGGAGTTTCAGGATGTTCCTCGTGGTTATGGAGTCTTGAAGAGACATAGGATCGCATAGCAGTGGAAATCCTGGGATGGATTCGATTTCGTGCTGGTTATTCGCTGTGGAATCCTATTTGTCAGGGGTCTTGGATAGGGTATGGACCTCCTGGGAGTTAAGCCTACGCGTGTGTAGGTGCGATTCTTCGTTTTCGGGGCACGACGTCCGCAGGCTTGTGGTCCTCTTTGATTCTGGGGATCAGGTGTTGGATGAAGTCTCTCTGTCCTTCGCTGATAAGTTGGTTGTTTGGAGTCCTGGCGATCAGTGATGAGTCGCATTTGGAATACTGGGGCTCGAGACAGTTGTTTGTATAGTGAATGCCCCTCACCCGGTGGTCTTGGATTTGACTGTGTGTGAATGCTGTGCAAGTCGAGGATTGTGGTCCACCTGTGCAGTCTTTGGGATTCAGCCAGTTGGTATAGGAAAATCCTGAAGAAGATCTAGCGTTGTGTGTCTACCTACGGGGCCTGGAGGGCACCCGCAGAAGGGTGTTGTGCATGGGTCCGTGGAGATCAGCGAATGTGCGCTCTTATAGACTTCCTGGGGGTTGTGTGAGTCGGCGACTTAACTCTTGCAACCTTCTGTCATCGACAAACACTGGAAAAGCTTCCAATGATTCAGGAGTGGTGTATGGTGGCCTGTTTCTGGGTCAGGATGTGTGTAGCATCCCTGCGTCTATCCATTGTTCGCAGAGTTGGGATTAGGATGTACGAAGGCATATCTGCCCCCAGCTGGGGATCGGGATGTGTGGAGCGGAGTTCTTGGAGGATAGCTTGCGTAATACAAAGGGACTACCGCAATGAATGCTCCGTTGTTACTAAGACCTTTTGTTTTAATGAAGTTGAATAACTCCTTGGTTTAGCGACCCTAGCGGGGGCACAAAAAAAGATATATCCTTGATTTTGTTGCCAAGTGGATCCTCATTAAGCAATGTTTTTTAGTCTCCGATTTTAAGCAAAAAACTTCCATTGTACTCACATTAATGAATTATTTTTTTTAAATGAGTTTTTTGCATGTGGACAATATGTCTCTCGTCAAGTTGTTGCCCAGAATTAGACTGTCTATCTCGGTGCCGTCTTTCAGTACCCTCAGACCTCTATTCAGTTAGTACTCCCCCCTTCTTTCGATCTTGGCCTCATCTGATGTAAATGGATGTATATGGCACCCGAAAAAAAAGGACACGATGGACAACAAACTACTGAACTTCACCAAAACATACATGAAGTCCCATACTTCAACATACCTGATATTAAATGGTTTATGTCAGCCAGATATGAAAGGGTGTATTTTGCTTTACCATATGGCAATAGCATAAGCTGGTTGACGTTAGTCATTTTGCGTGAAATGTTGATTTTCTAATATTCTATGCTGGTTTTCACAACTTCATGGTGTTAGTAACTCTTATCTCGAATAATAGTGTATATATGTATTTTTGTATCTACAGGGTGTGATTCCACGCAGTGAAGTTTTTTGAAATCCCTGAATCACTGGACTTCTTGTATGGCGCTCGGTAATTTACAGACTAAACTTATTGTTTAAAAAAATTTTTACCGCGAAAAAAAGAAAAAAAAGCCGTGTCCCATCATTAGCGGCAGTAGTCTCTGGGAGCTGACAAAAGGACTTCAGTTGGCTTCATATTGATGTCTTCCATCATCCTTTCAAACTGATTCAAGATCGTCGCACAGTCCGAGAGATGTGGATCGGTTATAGCGTATTCATGCGGCGGTCAGTCCTGGAGGTCAGGATGTGTGTATGGTGTCCTGGGGATTGGGATGTGTGTTTATGGAGTCCAGGGGTCCAGGATGTTGTGTGAATGGAGTTCTGGGGATCAGGATTTGTTGTATGGACTCCTGGGGATCAGGATGTGTGTTTGGAGTTCTGGAGATACAGTATTTCGTGTGTGTAATCCTGGAGGTCAGGATTTGTGTAATTGAGTCCTGGGGATCAGGATGCTGTGTGTATGAAGTCCTGGGGATCAGGATGTTGTGTGTATGAAGTCCTGGGGATCAGGATGTTGTGTGTATAAGTCCTGGAGAGCAGGATATGTGTATGGAGTCCTGGGGATGAAGTTGTGTGCCTAGAATCCTGGGGATCAGGATGTGTATGGAGTCCTGGGATCTGGATTTTATGTGTATGTAGTCATGGGGATCAGGATGTTGTGTGTATAAAGTCCCGGGGATCAGGATGTGTGTATAGAGTGCTGTGGATCAGGATGTTGTGTGTGTGGAGTCCTGGCGATCACAATATGGTGTGTATGAAGTCCTGGGGATCAGGATGTGTGTATGGAGTCCTGTGCATTAGGATGTGTGTATGGAGTGTTGGGATCAAGATGTGTGTATAAAGGCGTTGGGATCAGGACGTGTATATGGAGTCCTGGATGTCAGGATATTGTGTGTATGGAATCCTGGGGATCAGGATGTTGTGAGTATGGAATCCTGGAGATTCGGATGTACATATGGATACCTGGGGATTAGGATGTTGTGTGTGTATGGAGTTCTGGAAGACAGGATGTTGAGTGTATGAAGTCCTGGAGGTCAGGATGTGTTTATGGAGTCATAGAGGTCAGGATGTGTGTTTGGAATCCTGGGGATCAGGATGTGTATAGAGTCCTGGAGATCAGGATGTGTGTATGGGTGTATGGGAGTCTTGAGGATCAGGATGCTATGTGTATGGAGTCCTGGGGTTCAGGATGTGTTATGGAGTCTTGGGGATTAGGATGTGAGCATGAAGTCCTGAGGATGAGGATTTCGTATGTGTGGAATCCTAAGGTCAGGGTATATGTATGGAGTCCTGGGGAACAGGATGTGTGTGCGAAGTTTTGGGGACGAGTACGTTGTGTGTATGATGTTCTGGGGATCAGGATGTTGTATGAAGTCCTGGTGATCAGGATGTGTGTTTGGAGTCCTGGCGATCAGGATGTGTATTTGGAATACTGGGGATCAGGAAGTTGTTTGTATGAAGTTCTCAGGATCAGGATTTGTGTGTGGAATGCTGTGGATCAGGATGTTGTTTCTGTGCAGTCTTTGGGATCAGGATGTTGTGTATATGGAATCCTGAAGATCAGGTTGTGTGTATACAGTCCTGGAGGGCAGAAGGTTTTGTGCATGGAGTCCTGGAGATCAGAATGTGTGTATAGAGTCTGGGGATCAGGATGTGTGTATGGAGTCCTGGGGTCAGGATGTGTGTATGGAGTCCTTGGGATTAGGATGTGTGCATTGAGCCCTGGGGATCGGGATGTGTATGGAGTCTTGAGGATAGGCTGTAAATCAAATGGAAATATGCCTCCTGTATAAGTTTTGTAATAAGTGAAAATACAAGTACCTAGCGCACAAAAAAAAATGATATATGATGATTTTGTTGCCAAGTGGACTTATAAAGCATTTTTTAGTAGTTGATTTAAGCAAAAAAAACACCAAAATCACATTTAATGAATTATTTTTTTTAAATGAGTTTTTTTTGCATGTGGACAATATGTTTCAGGCCCAAATTAGACATCTATAAGCCGTTCAGTCCCTCAGATTATTGTATAATCCCACCTTCATTTGTTTCTATCTGATGTAATTGTGTTGACCCGAAAAAAAAGAAGGAAAAAAAAAGTCTTCATATACCTGTATATTTAATTGAATGGTTATTTGTTTACCATTTGCATAGTAAGCTGGCTGTTTTATCATTTGCATTTCTTTTATATTCTTCTGTTTTCACTTACATTGTTGTAACTTATAATGAATACTATGTATATGTATTTTTGTATCCTACAGGTGTGTGTCCCACTGTGAGTTGAAATGAGTTGCACACACACTGCTTCTTTTGGCGCATCTGTAATTTCTTAACTTATCTGTTTTAAAAAAATTTTTAAGAAAAAAGAAAAAAGCTTGCCATCATTAGCGCATTATGGACTGGAGAGACAGCTCAGTTGGCTTGATGATTAATCATCTTGTCCAAACTGTTCAAGATCTACAAAGAGAGAGGAAAAAAATGTCATTTACATTAGACCAAATACTTTTCCCTTTTAATATATAATGTCTTTTTGATCCTTTGCTAGTTGGTCTACAGTTCTTGTAACTGAAAGAATTAGCGATGGATGTGTATCACTTGTAAATACTGTGATATTTCATCATGGATTGAAAAGAAAAAAAAATTCAGGTTTGGGGGGTGGGGAGGATGTCACATTCTTGAACTTCACAATGAATGTATGATGCTGATCAGTATGTGAAACCTGGAAGGAGATATGTTTTAAATAGTACTGAACTTATTGTCATATATTTGGAAAGTGAAAATCTGCAGTTTTGTAGAGAAAAAAAAAAGATATCTTTGTCTCTATTTTCCTGTCTTATAATACATTTTCTTGGTCAGCTGCACAAGATTGCTATTAGGCTATCCCAAGTTGAGCATTCAGATTACTATGAAAATCATCTGTACTCAAATGTAAAGAAATCAAATGCATTGGCAGTCCAGATTTGACAGTTGGACACTTTTAAATCTTTATTCAGCACAGATGATACACACATCTGACATGCAAAAATCACTTAAAATAAAATTTGCTGGGTTTGGATGTTGATTTGTTTTCGAAGTAAAAATTTGCCTTTCGAAAAAAAAAAAAAAAAAAAAGCAAAAAAACAAAAGCAAAGAAAGAAAAAAGGATGTGTGTAGGAATTCCGGAGGACAGGATGTTCTGTGTATGGAATCCTGGAGCTCAGGATGTGTTTTTGGTGCCCTGGGGATCAGGATGTGTGTATGGAGTCCATTTGATCAGGAAGGTGTGTCTATGGAGTCCTGGAGATCAGGCTGTGTGTTTTGAGTCCTCGGGATCAGGATGTTTGTGGAGTCCTGGGGATCAGGATGTTGTGCGTTTGAAGTTCTGGGGATCAGGATATGTGTTTGAAGTCTTGGGGATCAGGATGTGTGTATGAAGTCCTGGGGATCAGGATCTGTGTGTTGATTTCTTAGGATCAGGATTTTGTGTGTATCAAGTCAAGTCCGGGGGATCAGGATCTGCTGTGGATTTCAGGGGATCAGGATTTTGTGTGTATCGAGTCATTGGGGTCAGGATGTTGTGTGTGTAAAGTTCTGGGGATCAGGATGTGTGTATGGAATCCTGGGGATCAGGTTGTATGTATAAAGTCCGGAAAGGACAGGTGGTTGTGTGTATGGAGTCCTGGAGGTCTCGATGTGTTAATAGGTCAGGATGCATGAGATTAGGATGTTGTATGGCTTCCTGGGGATCAGGATGTTATGTGTATGCAGTCCTGAGGCTCAGGATGTGTTTACTAATACGGAATCGTGGGGATTAGGATATGTGTATGGACTCTGGGGATCAAGATTTTATGTGTATGGAGTCCAGGAGGTCAGGATGTGTGTATATGGTTCTTGGGATCAGGATGTGAGTATGGAGTCCTGGGGATCAGAAGTTGTGTGTATGAAGTCCTGGGGATCAGGATGTATGGAGTACTGGAGACCAGGGATTTGTGTGTATGGAGGACTGCGGATGATGAGGATGTTGTGTGTATGAAGTCTTGGGGATCGGATGCATGTATGGAGTGGTCTGGGTCAGGATACTGTTCCTGTGTAGTCCTGGAGATCAGAGTGTTGTATATATGGAGTCCTGGAGATCAGGATATTGTGTATATGGAGTCTTGGATGGCAGGAGGTTGTGTGTAGGGAGTCCTGGGGGACCAGGATGTGTATGGAGTCCTGGGGATCAGAATGTGTGTATGGAGTCCTGGAGGACAGGACTGTGTGTGGAGTCCTGGAGGTCAGGATGTGTGAATGGAGTCCTGGGAATCGGGATGTGTGTATGGAGTCTTGGGGATCATGATATGTGCATGGAGTCCTGGGGATCAGGATTTCATGTGTTTGGAGTTCTTGAGGTCAGGATGTCTGTATGGGACTACGGGGATCAGGATTTGTGTATGGAGTCCTGGGGATCAAGATGTTGTGTGTATTGAGTCCTTGGGATCAGGTTGTTGTGTGTATAAAGTTCTGGGGCTCAGGATGTGACTATGGAGTCCTGGGGATCAGGATGTGAGTATGGAGTCCTGGGGATCATGATGTGTGTTTGAATTCCTGGAGGACAAGCTCTTTTGTGTATGGAGTGCTGGTGGTCAGGATGTGTGGATGGAGTCCTGGCGGTCAGGATGTGGGGATGGAGTCCTGGGGATCAGGAGGTTGCATGTACCGAGTCTTGGCGATCAAAATGTGTATATGGAGACCTGGTGATCAAGATGTGTATGGAGTCCTGGAGATCAGGATTTTGTGTTTTGTGGAGTCCTGGAGGTCAGGATGTGTGTATGGAGTTCTGGGTATCAGGCTGTATGTTTGGAGTTCTCGGGATCAGGATGTTATATCTGTGGAGTCTGGGAATCAGGATGTTGTGTGTATGGAGTCCTGTGGATCAGGATGTTTTTATGGAGTCCTGGGAATCAGGATGTTGTATGTATGGAGTCCTGGAGATAAGGTTGTGTATTTGGAGTCCTGGAAGGCAGGAGGTAGTGTGTAGGGAGTCCTGGGAATCAGGATGTGTGTATGTGTATATGTAGTCCTGGGGATCAGGATGTGTTGATGGAGTGCTGTAGATCAGAGTGTTGTTTCTATTTAATCCTGGGGATCAGGATGCATGTATGGTTTCCTGGAGATCAGGATGTTGTGTGTATGGAGTCCTGGAAAGCAAGAGGTGTATTATGGAGTCCTAGGCATCCGGATGTGCATATGGAGTTCTGAGGATAAGGATATGTATATGGAGTCCTGGAGGACAGGATGTTATGTACATGAAGTCTTGGAGGTCAGGATATATGTATGCAGTCCTGGAGGTCAGGATGAGGGTATGGAGTCCTGGGGATCAGGATTTGTGTATGAAATCCAGGGGATCAAGATTTTGTGTGTGTGGAGACCTGCAGATCAGGATGTTGTGTGCATGAAATCCTGAGAATCAGGATATGTGTGTGGAGTCCTGAGGAAAAGTATGTGTGTTTGGAGTCTTGGGGATCAGGATATGTGTATGGAGTCCTGGAGGACAGGCAGGCAGTTAGATGTACGGAGCCCTGGAGGTCAGGATGTGTGTATGGAGTCTTGGGGATCAGGAGGTGTTTGGGGATTTCTTGGGATCAGGATGTTGTGTGTGTGAAGTCCTGGGGATCAGGATGTGTGTATGGAGCTCTGGGGATGGGGATGTGTGTTTGGAGTCCTGGGGATCAGGATATGTGTATAGATCCCTGGGGATCAGGGCGTTGTGTGTATAAAGTCCTGGGGATTAGGGTGTGTGTATGGAATCCTGGGGATCAGGATGTTGTTTCTATGCAGTCTTGGGGATCAGAATGTTATATGTATGGATTCCTGTAGATCAGGATGTTGTGTCTATAGAGTCCTCAAGGGCAGAGTGTTGTGTGTATGGAGTCCTGGGGGTCATGATGTGTGTATGGAGTCTTGAGGATCAGGATGTGTGTGTATAGAGTCCTGGGGATCAAGAAATGTGTATGGAGTCCTGGGAATCTGGATGTGTATATGAAATCCTGGGAGTCGGGATGTGTATATGGAGTCCTTACGATCAGGATTTGTGTGTGTGGAGTCCTGGGGATCAGGATGTTGTTTGTATGAAGTCCTGGAGATAAGGATGTGTGTAGGGAGTCCTTTGGTTCATGATGTTGTGTTGTTTGGAGTCCTGAGGATCAGAATGTTGTGTCTGTGGAGTCCTGGGGATCAGAATGTTGTGGGTATGAAGTCCTGGGGATCAGGATGTGTGTATGGAGTCCTGGGGATCAGGATTTGGGGTGTATGGAGTCCTGGGGATCAGGTTGTGTTTATGAAGTCCTGGGGATCAGGATGTTGTATGTGTGGAATCCTGGAGATCAGGATGTTATGTGTATGGAGTATGTGAAGGCAGGAGGTTGTGTGTATGGAGTTCTGGGGGTCAGGATCTGTGTATGGAGTCCTCTAAACCAGAATGTGTATATGGAGTCCTAGGGGATCAGTATGTGTGTTTGTAGTCCTGGGGATCAGGATGTGTGTATGGAGTACTGGAGGACAGGATGTTTTGTCTATGGAGTCCTGGAGGTCAGGATGTTGTCTGTGTGGTGTCTGAGGGGGTCAGGATGTTTTTGTTTTTCAGTGTTCTTGATGATGGATGCACAGTGTGTTGAGTGCTAGGAATCAGGTGTGTGTGCATGGAGTCCAGGGGATCAGGATGTTTTGTGTGTGGAGTCCTGGAGATCAGGATGTGTGTATGGAGTTCTGGGGATCAAATCGTGTGTGTCCTGGGGATCAGGATGTGTGCGTGGATCAGGATTTTGTGTTTGATGTCCAGGGGATCAGGATGTGTGTATAGAATCCTTGGGATCAGGTTGTGTGTATGGAGTCCTGGGCATCAGGATGTGTATAAGTCTTGGGGATCAGGATTTTGTGTATATGGAGTCCTGGGGAACAGGATGTTACATGTATGATGTCCTGCAGATCAGGGTATGTGTTTGGGGTGCTGTGGATCAGGATGTTGTTTCTATGCAGTCCTGGGGATCAGGACGTTGTATGTGTGGCGTCCTTGAGATCAGGATGTTGGGTATGGAGTCCTGGATGGCAGGGGGTTGTCTGTATGAAGTCCTGGGGATCAGGATGGGTGTATGGTGGTGTCCTGGGGATCAGGACGTATGCATGGAGCCCTGGAGATCAGGATCTTTGTATGGAGTTGGTGATCAGGATGTGTGTATGGAGTCTTGGGGATCAGGATGTGTGTATGGATTACTGGGGATCAGGATGTTTTTGTGTATGAGTGCTGTGGATCAGGATCTTGTGTGTTCGGATACCTGGAGGGTAGGAGGTTGTGTGTAATCAGTCCTGGAGGACAGGGCTGTTATGTGTATGGAGTCCTGGAGGTCAGGATGTGTGTATGGAGTCCTGTAGGTCAGGATGTGTGTATGGAGTCCTGGGAATCAGGATGTGTGTATGGAGTCCTGGGGATCAGGATTTTGTGTGTTGAGTCCAGGAGGTCTCGATGTGTATATGGAGTTTTGGAGATCTGGATGCTGTGTGTGTGTCGAGTCCATGGGATCAGGATGTTGTGTGTATAAAGTCCTGCGAACAGGATGTGTGTATGAAGGCCTGGAGATGAGGACATTTGTATCAAGGCCTGAGGATCAGATGTGGTTTAGATTCCTGGGGATTAGTAGTATACATGTGTGTATGGAGTCCTGGGGTTCAGGATGTTGTGTTTATGAAGCCCTGGGAATCAAGGATGTGTGTATGGAGTGCTGTGGATCAGGATTTTCTTTCTATGCAGTCCTGGGGATCAGAATGTTGTATATGGAGTCCTGGAGATCAGGATGTTGTGCGTATGGAGTCCTGAAGTGCATGAGGTTGTATTTATGGTCTTAGTCCTGGGGGATCAGGGTGTGTGTATCAGACTTGTACACTGTAAGATTTTTGCGTATAATCTCATGAAATTTGGTACAGCAATACCTTTGTACGTTTTAAAACCAAATTGTACGAAATTTTGATCACCGAGCTGACGAAAATGCGCTAAACACGGAATCCGGAAGAGTCCAAGAGTCTGGTCCAACTTTCAAAAGTTACCATGGCACATGCACACTTCCTTCCTCTATTAATGCATATCAGCATGGCTTCTTGTTCAGCTTTAACTCAGGTCCATGAAACAAGAAAATGAAAAATTTAGATTCATTGGTGGAAACTGTGCTCAAAAAGAAAAAGAAATAAACAGAAGTACAAACCAGCGTATCATACAATTTTCAAGTTCATTACTGCATCAAGAAGGGCGATACATTTGTGCACGGCACCACATGTAACTGTGAAATCTCGAATGCTCACAGTGGTTGTTAGCATACAGCGGCACATCAGTAGCAAAAACCACAAGGGAAACAGTGATTCCGGAAAACTGAAGCCTATGAACATTCAGTTTTTTTTTGTGAAGTCAAGTTCTGCTGGCACTTCTTCTGATGAGAAACTGGAACATAAACTACTCGTGCAGAGGGAGAAAAAAAAAAGAACAAAATCCCCAAAGGAGCACACTGTCCAGTGAAACTCTTGAAAGTCTTCTCATCCTGAAGAATGATGACTGTTCTTCAATAGATGCAGTTCACAGCCTCTCAGCTGACTATTTAAAAGAGCTGAAATCAGCTTATTGTCAAAATCTGAAATGAAATTCACATCATAATTATTACACACTTCAGAAAGACTGCTTAGCTTATCGATAGACAGTGAAAAAATGCCCATATTAGCATATGAAAGACATAGATTACATCAAGTTTTTTTTTTTTTTTTTTTTTTTACAGTTTCGTCCATCAATATAGTAAAAGGTGAAGAGACAGTTATTTAAAAGTGTTATAAAAAAATTTCATTAGTAAATGTGCTTGCTAATATTCAGAGCAAAGGCTTTTGCCCATTAGAGGACTCTGGCAACAAACTCAGGTTAGTCTGACAATCGTTGATTGTGAATGAAGTCACTTTAAGTGATGCATTTTGCATTTCATGAAAATACATCTTTTGTGGTAATAAATTTTCAGTGTTTTCAATGTCTTGAATGCATTCAGTATTGTTTCCTAGTAGTTACTTTGCGCTGCAAAAACTTACATATTTTACACACAATTGGACACACTTTTGATCGAAAACCTACACATAGAATTTCTGAGGGGTAACCAGGTCTGGTGTATAGAGTCCTGGGGATAAGGATATGTGTATGTAGTCCTGGGGATCAGGATGTGTATGAAGTCCTGGGGATCAAGATATGTATATGGAGTCCTGGAGATCAGGATGTTTTACTTATGGAGTCCTAAGGATCATTTTTTTTGTGTGTGTATGGAGTCCTGGGGATCAGGATGTGTGCATGGTGCATAGAGTCCTGGAGGTCAGGATGTTGTGTGCATTAAGTCCTGGGAGTTAGGATGTGCGTATGGAGTTCCAGGGATCAGGATGTTTGTGTGGAGTTCTGGAGGACAGGATGTTGTGTGTGTGGAGTCCTGGAGGTCAGGCTGTAGGTATGGAATCCTAGAGGTCAGGATGTGTGTGTGGAGTCGTCCCTAGAGGATCAGGATGTGTGTATGGGGTCCTGGGGATCAGGATCTTGTGTATGGAGTCCTGGGGATCAGACTGTGTGTATGGAGTCCTGGGGATCAGGATCAGCATAGTTTTTTTGTGTCTAAGGAGTTCAGGAGGTCAGGATGTGTGTATGGATTCCTGGGATCAGCATATGTTTTTATTCCTGGGGATCAGGAAGTTGTGTATGTAAAGTTCTGGGGATCAGGATATGTATGGAATCCTGTGGAACAGGATAAGTGTATGGAGTCCTGGGGATCAGGAAGTGTGTATCGAGTCCTGGGGATCAGTAAGTGTGTATGGATTCTTGGGGATCAGTATGTTGTGTGTGTGGAGTCCTGCAGATCAGTATGTTGTGTATGGAGTCGTGGGGATCAGGATGTGTGTATGGAGTCCTGGAGGTCAGGATATGTGTATGGAGTCCTGAGGATCAGCATATGTGTTTGGATTCCTGGGGATCAGGTTGTTGTGTGTATGGAGTGGTGTGGATCACGGTGTTGTGTGTATGAAGTCCTAGGAATCAGGATGTGTGTGTGGAGTGCTGTGGGTCAGGATGTTGTTTCTATGGAGTCTGGGGATCAAGATGTTTTGTGCATGGAGCCCTTGAGATCAGGATGTTGTGTGTATGGAGTCCTGGAGGCAGCAGGTTGTGTGCATGGAGTCCTGGATGTCAGGATGTGCATATGGAGTCCTGGGGATCAGGATGGGTGTAGGGAGTCCTGGGGATCAAGCTGTGTGTAAGGAGTCCTGGGCTTCAAGATGTGTGTATGGAGCCCTGGGGATCAGAAGGTTGTGTGTATGAAGTCCTGGGGATCAGGATATGTATATGGAGTCCAGGTGTCCTGGAGGTCAAACTTTTGTGTGTATGGAGTCCTCGGGATCAGGATGTTGTGTGTATGGAATCCTGGGGATCAGGATGTTGTGTGTATGGAGTCTTGGGGATCAGGATGTGTAAATGGGAGTCCTAGGGATCAGAATGTTATGTGTAAGGAGTCCTGGAGGTTAGGATTTTGTCTGTATGGAGTCCTGGGGTCAAGATGTGTGTATGGTGTCTTGGAGGATAGAATGTTGTGTGTATGGAGTCCTGGAGGTCAGGATATGTGTATGAAGTCCTGTCACAGAGTTCGTACGCTCTTTGAAACTCCTTGAAACTCGTTGAATACTGACAGCAAATTTCAAGACTTTGAAAACCTTTGAAAATCAATAAAATGTGGTTCTGTTGACCAAACCTCCTTGAAAACCTTTGAAAATCGAGCCATCAGCTCCAAAAATTTTTAATCTGGCAAAAAGAAATGGCACTTTGATTTTTTCTGCGTTGAGGCTAATGAAAAATTGTTTTAAAAACACATTTTTACATTGTTGCAATCTTGGATTGCATCTGCTATTACCAAGGGAGTAATTTGTAACTTTATCTCCCTTGGTATGAACGCATGCAACAATGTAAAAAAAAAAAAAAAATTTAACTAGTTTTTTTTTGTTTGTTTGTTTTTCTTTTTTTCCCTCAAACCAGTCTCTTACACCACCATGCAGAGTCTGTATGTTCTCTTACAAATGGACATATTTTTGCTGATTTTAGTGTTTTGGCATTTAATACAAAGAGTCTGGGTTTGTTAATGTTCTAATGTATGGTGTACTGGCACACTCACTCTGATAAAAACTGAAAAAAGAAATGGTCATTTGATATTTCTGTGTTCAGGTTGATGAAAAAAATATTTAAAAAAAGTTTTTGTTGTTGTTTTTCTTTGTACAAAAAAATTTGTTTTTGAATAATTTTTTTCATCAACCTTAACACAGAAAAATCAAACTGCCATTTCTTTTTTTATAATTTTCCGCAGGTATTGTCGCCTTGAAAATAGAAGAATAAAACACTCTTGAAAACTCCTTGAAAACACCTTGAATTTTGTTCTTGGGCGTCTGTAGGAACCCTGCTGTCAGTCAGGATGTATGTATGGAGTCATTGGGATCAGAATGTTGTGTGTATGGGGTCGTGGGGATCAGGTTTTTGTGTATGGAGTTCTGGTGATCAGGATGTGTGGATGGAGCTCTGGGGATCAGAATTTCATGTTGTGGAGTGCTCAGGGTTCGTACAGAGTCCTGGAAGTCTGGAAGAAGTATGGAAAAATGAAAAAATCATTTCCAGGGCTGGAAAAGTCTTGGAATTTTGCAATTTGTGGCCATGGGTCTGGAAGAGTCCTGGAATTTTGTAAAAGCTGTGCAAACTTTTTCATGATGTCGAATTTCACTTTAAGTTTCTTTATAAAAACATTGAAATAGGAATAAAAAACAGAAATTAAATCACGCACAATGATTGCGGTTTTCACATTTCCTCCGGCCAGAGGTTTAGTAGACTACATTTTTTTTTCTGCAGAGTAGATCCCCTTTACTGTGGAAAGCGTTGCGCATGCGCAGTTGGTACCATTGCTTAACATCCCTTTTGAGTCAACAGTGCTGCGAGGGAAAATAGTGTTGAAGTATTAAAGAAAACATGGGAAAATGTGTGTTTAGCCTAGCCTGGCTAGACAATACACATTATCGCAAAGGAATTGCTCCTGCTTCTGATGGATGCAAGACAAAAGCACAGTGCCTGCTTTGCAAGGAAGACTTCGACATCGGGAACATGGGCAAAGTTGCTCAGAAAAGCCATGCGGCAGGCAAGAAGCATCAAGAAATGATGCAGTTTTCAGACAAAATGACTCAGACTCCAATAACACACACTGTCTCTAACACGCTCTGTCTCTCTCTCTCTCTCTGATACCCAAAAAATTTCAAATTTAGATACGAAATAGAATAGAGAGCATATTGGCTTGTAAGTACTCAGCCATGTTGAACATCCAAATTAAAATGAAAGGTAGTTGAGAGGCCGCGGGGCCTTGTGTCCTAATTACAAGACCAGACCTGACCTGACCATATCTCTCACACACACACACTCGCACACAAAACACACACACACACACACTGTCTCTCACCTACACATACACCCGCACATGTGTGCATGCACACACACACACACACACACACACACACACACACACACACACACACACACACACACACACACAGAGTCACTCTCTCTCTCACATACATAGACACACGCGCCACTGTCTCTCTCTTTCTCTCTCTGTCTCACAGTATTGAATGCCCTGCTATCATTAAATCAGTACTTTTGAGTTTTCTGATGTATTTGTTGTGGTAATCACATACAGAGGTGCATGCATACACACATTCTGGGTTCTGGGAAAAATTATCAAAAGCCCTGGAAAAAGTATGGAATTTTGTTTGGTCACATCTGTGGGAACCCTGAGTCCTGGAAGTCAGGATTGTGTGTATGGAGTCCTGGGATCAGGATGTGTTTAGAATCCTGGGGATTAGGATGTTGTGTGTATGAAGTCCTGGGGATCGGATGTGTGTATGGAGTCTTGGGTGATGAGGGTGTGTGTTTATGGAGTCTTAGGATCAGGATGTTGTGTGTATGGAGTTCTGGTGTCAGGATGTTTGTATGGAGTCCTAGGGATCAGGATAGGTGTATGGAGTCCTGGGGATCAGGATATGTGTATGGAGTCCTGGGGATCAGATATGTGTATCGATTCCTTGGGATCAGTTGTGTGTTCGGAGTCCAGTATGAGTGTATGGAGTCCTCTGGATCAGAATGTTGTGTGTGTGGAGTCCTGGGGATCAGGATGTGTGTACAGACTCCTGGATGTGTGTATGGAGTCCTGGGGATCAGAATGCATGTATGGAGTCCTGAGGATCAGGAGATATGTATGGAGTCCTGGGGATCAGGATGTGTATATGGAGTCCTGGGGATCAGGATGTGTATATGTAGTCCTGGAGGTCAGGATGTGTGTATGGAGTCCTGGGGATCAGGATTTGTATATGGAGTCCTGGAGGTCAGGATTTGTGTATGGAGTCCTGGGGATCAGGATGTTGTCTGTGTAGTGTCTGAGAGGTTCAGGATGTTGTGTTTTACAGTCTTCTTGATGATGGATGCACAGAATAGTTCCATAAAGGCATAAGAATAACACTGCTGGTGTGTATAATATAAATATAATTAACCCAAACTGAAGGTTACAGAAATGGCTGCTTAGCCCCCTTGTTAACATTTCTATGTGCACTCACCTCTGACTCGGCCTTCTGGAGTACATGTCATGTCATATAACATTGAGGCTTGTTACTAACAACACTACATTCCTACCCAAATTAATTAAAGAATCATTTAACCTCAGTACATAATAAACTCTAGACTCTGTTATTTTTGGGGGAAATTATCTGATATCACATTACCTGCGTATTAAAATCATTAATATCATAGCAAGAAGAGCTTACTCTAAATTATGTAAACTTTTAATTTCTTAGATTTCATTTGAAACAGACATAAATCTACTCTTGTCTTGCACAGTCCAGTTCTCGTACTCTGAAACTGTATAATGAAAGTCACTTTTCTGAAAGTTCATATCACGTTGTTGCAATATTTCAATTGATCACATAACTTCAAATTTCTTTTTTTTTTTTTAATAATTTTTATTCATACTTTCTGAAATTCTTTCTTTGCATTTTTTTTATTTACATATTAGATTTATTTCAATTAGTACACAAACAGTTATTCTTTCCCTTTCTTTGTGAGTAAAAGAAAAACATACTCAAATAAAACTAGTATTAGCAAATGAGCGTTTGTTTTGGTATGATTAGTGTGAATGAGTGAATGTTCGTTTTGATGTAGTTTGGTATGTGTTAGGCCATGTCATAGTCTTTCAGAGAGGTGGGGAGACAGCGTTGTTGCACTGGTCATTCTGTTGGGGGGGGGGGGGGGGGGGGGGGGGATGGGTACAGGATCTCGTGAGATCGAGACTTTGGGAACACACAGAATTGGGGAAGATGGGCTGTAACAGTCTAAGCATGAGTTGTTTTGTCACTGATAGGGGATGGGGGTACTGGAGAAAGTTGGCATTCACTGTCACTGTTCTCTCTTCTTCATCTGTATCTTCCATGACATCAGAGGGCACATAATTGATTGTCCTGAAGAATGAAGAGTTTCTCAAAACAGTGATACCATTCCCTTGTGCAGTTACCAAACTGCCTTTTTTGTTTCACATGATGACAGACTTGGGAGAGAAGGGTGTGGTGAGTTTGTTTCCTCTCTTCTGTTTGACCAGAACGTAGTCACCTGGTTGTAGATCACTGGGTTTTGTGTGACGTCTCTGATTGGCACATGCACATGATGTCATCTTCTGTTGGCTCACTGCATGAGTTTGGTTGAGCTTGGCAGAAACAGGAACAGAGGATGATTTGACAGCTTGAGGGGCGCTGGGTAAGCAATGTTCATTTTCCTATTTGTCACGGCTTCAAAAAGGAGAAATGCTGGAAGAGGAATGTGGACCTTTGTACTGAAGTAGTGAAGTGGGAAGTAGAGTCTTCCAGCTCTGGTCTGCTGCTGAAGATGCTCTCATGTGCTTGTTCAGAGTACTCATGAAATGTTATACTTCACCATTTGCTTCTGACCATAATGGTGTGATTTTGCGGTGGCAGAAACCAAATGTCTGGAAAAAAGTTTGCAAAACTCCACCCCGTTGAATGGTGGGCCATTGTCAGTTTTGACTTCCCTGGGAATTCCTTGTCAGGAGAAATCATGTCCAAGTTTTGGGAGAACTGTGCGAGACGAGAGGGAGGGCAATATTTCAACCTCGGGGTAGTGGCTATACTCATGAATAACGACCATGACATAGTGACCAGAAGAGAGAAAACACCAGCAAAGTCAGTGGCAGTACTGTGCCATGGATGGGGAGGAAGGGTGTAGGAATGACTGGCTCACACAGAGTTGGTCCCCACTAGGAAGCTTGGCATGGAATGCAAGAACTGACTGTGTCCTCAAACAAGACAGTCAGCGCCAGGGAACCAAACTTTTTCACAAAAGAGTTGCTTTGTCTTTACTATACCCTGGTGTCCCTGATGGTCTATAATCGATGACTTTGTCTTTACTATACCCTGGTGTCCCTGATGGTCTATAATCGAAGAGACTTTGTCTTTACTATACCCTTGTGTCCCTGATGGTCTATAATCGAAGACTTTGTCTTTACTATACCCTGGTGTCCCTGATGGTCTATAATCGAAGACTTTGTCTTTACTATACCCTGGTGTCCCTGATGGGCTGTATTGATGACTGTGCCGGAGGCTGTCAGGGATGGGTTGATGATATCCTCTGAGAGTGAGTTCATCAGATATGGACAGTTCCGCCTTGAACAAAGTCTGCAATGTCTTTGTCTGTCCCCTTGTCTCTCTGTAAGGAAGACATCAGCTACAGGAGTCTCAAATCTGTCTGAGTGGCAGCTTTCACTTCTTCTTAGGTCATAGGCTTGAGAATGTCATTACGTGCGACATAATGTATGTGTCGCCTGCATTCTGGCGGATGGGAGTAGTTTGCGGATGGTGACTGATGTAGTCAGCAGGGTTTAGGTCATCCATTCCTGGCCGATATCTCAAGTTAAACTGGTATGGCATGAGCCATTGCCACCATCTTTCAATTCTTGCCATAGCTGGTTTGTGGCTGGAGATCAGACCTACCAGAGGTTTGTGGTCTGTAAGAATGGTGAAATTGGCATCATGCAAATATAAGTTGAAATGTTTTGCGCCAAACGGGGACTGCCAACATCTCTTTTTCGTCTGGGAATACTGTTGTTCCATTTGGGTTAATGCACGGTTTGTGTAGCAGGCAACTTGCTGTTGCTGCATCAGGACAGCCCCAAGACCATCTGGGCTAGCATTTACCATTTCAGTCTCTGTGTTGGGTTTGAAGTATGCCATCACCTGAGCTCCTGTGAGTGCTTGTTTCATCTTGATGAAATCTTGCTCTTCAGTTTCTGACCACTTCCAAGGCATATCCTTCTTTGTCAGGTTTCAGAGGGGTCTGGTTATGGCGGCATATTCAGGTATGAAGCGTGATACATACTGTGTCATGCCGAGGAATGATTTGAATTCACCAGTGTTTGTGGGAGCAGGAGCGTCTGTGATCGTGCATATCTTTTCTGGGTCATGAGACATCCCTTTTGTACTGCAAAACATGTCCTTAGAAGACAGGTTCATCTTTGGAAAATTTACATTTGTTGCCGTTCAGATTTGCACCGTAGTCCTGGAGTTTTTGCAGTGTTGCTCTCAGACTTGCATCATGTTTAGCCCTGTGTCTTCCATGTACAGTGATATTGTCTGATAAATTCTGAGATATTTGGAGCAGACTGGCGATAGCATTTTGAAAGATTTTGGATGCAGCGTTTATTCTGTACAGAAGACATTTGTATCGGCCTAGTCCAGCTTGAGTGGGGAAGGTGGTGATGTGCCTGCTATCCTCTTCTAGCTCTTGTTCATCTGTCATTGAGTCAAATGTTTCATAAATATCATCTCCACCATATTGTAGAAGCAGAGCCTTCTTTGTTGGTCTGACGTGATTCCTGATATCAAGGCCACACAAGTTTTTGATCTTACCGATCCAAACTTTCTACCCGGTTTCAGCAGTTGACTCTTGTCCATGGTATATGAAGCGTTCAAAAGGTGGGAGAGACATGATGTATCTAAACACAGGTAAGAGACGTAAAACGAAAGACTATTTCAGTAGGTTTTTGCACAATGTCACGAAATACAGTTCTAGATCTAAGCTAGATCAACGCACAGAGTTCATCAAGTACGGTATGCCTAACATGAAAAATATTGATGCAGAAGTCCTTTGAAAACATCCTCGTGGCCAGATAGAGTGTCCTTGATGATGGATGCACAGAATAGATCCATAAAGGTATAACAGTAACACCGCTGGTGTGTGTATAACATAAATATAATTAACCCAAACTAAACGGTTCACAGAAACAGGCTGCTTAGCCATGTCAACAGTTCTGTGTGCACCCATCTCTGACTCGGCCTAAGGGGATACATGTTATGTCATATAATTATGGGGCTGGTTACAAACAACACTACATCTGTGTGTGTGTGTGTGTGTATAGGTAGCTGGGGATTTTTGTGAGGAGTTCATGATATTGCCTTTCTGGGTGAGTTGAGTGTTGGTCCTGAAGGGTTTCGGGGGGGTAGGGGGTTGATAGGAGGTGGGGTTGGCCTATAGAATTCAGTATGCAGGATATCCTAAGGTTCAGGACGGTTGGGAGATGTCGTGTGGGTTTCAGAATGTTTTGGGAAGGGGGCTGTGGTTCTTGAATGGTTCAGAGTATGTGTGCATGTTTGTATATGCGTGTGGGGAGGGCTAGCAAGTGTGTACTGCAGATGTCACAGTTGTCATCTTATTGGTGAGTACCTATTAATCATATGGATGTATATGTCTGCTCAGATTTCTTTTTTTTTTTTTTTTTTAATTTTTTGTTTCTTTTTGTTTGCTTTGTTCTCTGTCCATATGTTCAAAGTTGCAGTTTATGGTCTCTGTCCATAAAATCAAAGTTGCAGTTAAATGGTCCCATATCCTTGATAAGACAGAGTTTATGCAACCTGTTTTCTATCATTTTCAAGCGTACTTTATGTTCAAATCAGTGAAACGCCCATGCACTTTCTGCTTTTGACTTTAGAATGTCTCTGTTTTGTTCTGTGTGTGTTTTAAACATTTTCTCCATAATGTCTAGGAATGTAGATCATATATTCACACTTATCATAATCCAGAAATCACCCAGCAAGTTGATTTTCAACCTTTGAAATGAAGCAGTCTTGTCATTTCATAATGCCATTTTTGTGTGTGTGTGTGTGTGTGTGTGTGCGCGCGTGTGTGTGTGTGTGTGTGTGTGTGTGTGTGTGTGTGTGTGTGTGTGCGTGTGCGTGCTTGCGTGCGCTCTTCATGTCTATGCAAAATGACTACTTGATGCCTGTTTCACTAACTTGACTTGTGGGATGACCCAAGTATCTTGCTTGACAGGTCGGGGAAGAGCGGCATGGAGAGCAAAAGGGCTGAACGACTTTGCCAAGCACGCCCTGCATGAGATCTGCCAGCAGGACTGGGTGAGAGAGAAGTTCCTGAAGGACGTCGACCACCTCTTCACCAGCGACCTCCTCATCGACCCCATGCTTAGCGACAAACAGGTAGGGAGTTTGGCTCATCAGCCATTGTCAGTCTTGACTCAGTTATAGGAGGGTATTGAGTTTGGATAGTTTGGTGTCATTGAATCTGTATTCTCTTGACAGACTAACAGTTGTTGACTTTTGATGTACTAACCTCATGATTCCGTACTTGATGATACAACAGAGATTGAGTTTTGACTTGAGAGCCATGAGCCTGTACTTAAGAATAAATACATACTAAATTTTAAAGTATCATAACCCTATGCCCATTGAGAAACAGGTATTACGGTTTTCATGAAGAAAGCAGTAGGCCAGTGAGCATTCAGAGTATGAAAAAGACCTTTCAGCGACTAGTAATGAATGGCAGAGTAATTACTGTGTTGATGCATTTACAGTCAGAGGAGCTGAGCCTTCCTCATCACCACATCCCTACCCCTTCTGAACCATTAGTTTATAGTGCTTATGTGTAGAAGTCATGCCCCCCTTGCAGCCCCTTCCTCGTGTCCCCTCCACCCTCCACCTCCTCCCCCCTGCCTCACCATCTTTGTTGCCCTCTGGGCTGTTGCAGGGCCAGCAGCTGCTGCACACCATCTGTTACCCAGCAGGTCTGCCGGGGTCCCTGGACGTCAGTGTGAGACCGACCACAAGCACCTCATCAACCGCGTCCTTCAGGTGAGACCTGCCTGGCTCGTCCTGACTCCAACACACACCCCACCCCCCCCACACACACACCTGTCCTGTTGGCTGTTGGTGGAAAGGTTTTTAATCAGGGGTCGGTGTAGGTCTGGAGGAGGAGGGGGGGGGGGGTTGACTTTTCCCTCATCAGTCCCCAGTTAGGTGCTATTTAGATAACAGCACTTCCACACCGTTCATACCCGTATGCACCAAATCTTGTTCTGTTGCAGCACTTTCACCCAGTAATTTCTAACGTGCACCCTAACCAGTTGCATTAGTTCCACTCAGTTCATTCCAGTATGTACCTAATATGTATCTTTGTTCCATTCCATTAGTTTCACCCAGTTCATGCCAGCATGCACCTTATCTTGTTCTGCTCCATTACTTTCACACAGTTCATTCCAGCCCACACTCCAGATTTGCTTTTGTACTGTACTCTCATACAGTGTGGTCCAACTCACACCCAGACTTCTTGCGTTACACTTACGGTATTTTCATACAGTTAAGTCCAACTCGCACTCCATCTTGTTCTGTTGCAGTGTTTTCATGCAATGTAGTTTAGTGTTTATGCTATATTGTGAACACAGTACTCCATGTACACATGCACAGGACTGTTTTCCTTTTATGAACCAGTGCTGTGTGAGTTGAAGCTGGTGATCTTTACCCAGTGCCATGATCTCAGAAGGGAGGCAATGTTCCCCTTAACTGCCCACTCCCTGCCCCCACCCCACAAGGGATTACTAATTTTGCTTTTAGAAATTTGAAAGTTATACATTTTTTTTTTAGGGAAGGTGAGCATTTTATCTTACTGAGAATGGTGAGCATGTTATCCTGTATCGAATGGTGAATGTTTTTTATACTATCTATGTCGTTCAGAACAAGTGATGAATTTGGTATGGGCACAGCTGTCCCAGTAAATGAAATTTAAATGGCTTTTTTTTTTTTGGTATATGTCCTCTTGCCAGTCTTTGTAAATTTGTTGTCTTCAGGAAGTAATGGTACATCAAAAGTGTATGTGAAAGAGTATGTGTGGCTGTCTACTTCTTGGACAGTCAAGTTAGGATTGCTGACTCTAGATTTGAGGTGGCACTTCGAAAATGTATATATATGAAAGAGCATGTGTCACTGTCTGCTTCTCGGACAATGAAATGTGGATTGCTGAATCTGCATTTGAGGTGGTTCTACCATGACAGAAAATAAGAAATGTGTAAGTGACAAAATGAAAATGGGTGAGAAACGATTTTCAGAACTGGACCAGTGGTCATTGCGAGTGTCCTACCTGGAGCTGAAACTGTTGCTGGAACAGGCCAACACACAGGCCGTAAGTTGATGCTGCTGATTATGATCATCTTCTGTAGTGGTTACCTTGTTGTCTGTGTTGTCTTCCTCTTCTATTACCTCTTTGTATCTTCCTTTCTCCTTTTCTTCCTCCCCTTCCTCGTTCTGCTTTCCCCTAATTCAGTGTGTCATCTTCTTCCTCCACCTCTTCACTCCCTGCTGCTTTTCCTGTTCCTCTTCCTTCTCCTCATCATCTGCTTGCTTCTCTTCCTCTTCAGTTTCCTCCTTTTCTTTTTATTCTTTCACCATCCCTTCTTTTCCTCTTCCTGCTCCTACCCTTCTCTTCCTCGTCCTGCTTCCTTCTTCCTCCTCCTCCTGACCTCTTGTCTTCCCCTTCCTCTATTTTTTTCATTCTTCCTTGTCCATCTGGTCTTCTTCAAGGTAGGCAGACATGTTCCAAAGGGTTTATAACAAGATGAAGAGTTTTGTTTTGACTTTTGGGGAGAGGACGAGTGGGAGGTAGAAAAAGTTAGGGGATTTGAAGAGGGGGTCCCCATTTTCCTGCTGCTTTTGTAAAATGACTCTCCTTTCTCTCCACTGCATACACTCTTCACTTTTGCATTTCTCTCACTCTTCACTCAGCCACAACCAGGATTGTTCTGTCACATTTCTAGAGCCAAGGAGCTGTCGATATCAGGTGGTCGTGAGACAGCTTGAACACAACCAAAGGATACCTTTTACTGCTGCCCAGTAACTTAAGCAGTATTAACTGATGCCTCTTCTTATCCAGTGTAACAAAGGACACCATCAACTAAGCCCTCTACTGACAACAGTTACTGTGTAACTGTAGATCCAGAGTGAGCGAGCATTCTTTTCCTGAAGGCGCCATCACATCCAACAGCAATAGCTGTGAATTTACAGATATTGAAGACTTCAACACAAACTTACTGTAGCCATAGAAGTGGAGGGCCAAAAGAGTTCATTGCAACAACAGGGTTTTGTGTGTTCATACTCATCCATTGACCTGGGAGGAGTCTACTGAATATTTCCATCACCCCACCCAAAGGTTCAGTGTGGGTCCACTGTGGAAAGTGAGCGGTGTTGTTGACCTGACCATAGGCTACTATTTTCTATTAGCCAGTTCGGAGACAGGTGACTAGAAAGACAAAAGTTTGTATCTTAGTTATTTCCTTTTTTAACCGGCTGACCTTTAGTTGTGTGCACTACTTTTTCTCCGGTACACAGGAAACCAACAGCATTCTGGACCTGATAGCTCGGGCGACCATCGACCTGTTTCACCAGCAGACGGAGATCAAACTGGCAGGAGGCAGCTCTCCGCAAGAAGAGATCAAGTTAGTCATCACTTGTGTTTTTCATTCATTTAAGTTGTATACTCTTTGCAGGTACTCATTACTTTGTTTTTTTCGTTCATTTAGTTGTATACTCTTTGCAGTTAGTCATTACTTTTTTTTTTTTCTTTTTGTTTACATCTTTGTTTTTTCTTTCATTTACTTATTTACTCTTTGCAAGACCTGACCAATGCGTGGTGTAAATGCTTACATCAGAGATTCATCCCAGGTGATTTTGTTTTTTATGTTGTTTTGTTTTAGGGTTTTGTGTGTGTTTTTTTTTTTTTTGTTGGTTTGTTTTTTTGTTTCGTATTTGTTCCAGTATTGATTTAGCTGTAGACACTGTGGACTCACGGATTTGTAGATGTACTGTGTTGTATGTGGACTGTTCCACGGTCAGTCACACCATGTGGTTTAAATTGAAACAGAATTTGCTCATTTGCTATAAGAAAAAAAGGGAAGCGTTGGCAACAGTTTGTATATGTATGTGTGTGTGTGGTGTGTGTGAGTGTTTTAAAGGATTTCCTGATGTGAAAATGTGTGAGCGCTGGGGTAACAGAAGGTGTGACCCTGACCCTTGACATGTTCAGGTCGAGCTCGGACCAGGAAACTGTATGGCTGGTGGCGCCCCTCATCTCCCGCCTGCCCAATGCCATCCAGGGCAAGGTGCTGAAGTTGGCAGGGCAGGTGCTGGAGAGCGGCAACAACCTGTTTGTCTCTGCCAAAAGCAAGCAGGAGAAGGACCGCAATCTGAGAAGGTAGGATGGGGGCTCTGGTTGCCGCTTAGTGCCACCAGAGCCCTCTGAGGCCTGTCTTCAGTCTTTGGTTTTCTCATTCTTGGTCTTTCATTTCTCTCTGGCTGGTTGCCTGGCTGTCTCTCTCTCACTCTCTCTCTCTCTCTCTCTCTCTCTCTCTCTCTCTCTCTCTTACATATGTATACACACACACACATGCACGCACGCGCAATCACGCACACGCACACGCACACACACACACACACACACACACACACACACACACACACACAGTGTGTTTCTCTTTCTCCTGTCACACACACACACACACACACACACACACACACACACACACACACACACACACACACATATAGTGTGTTTACACATGTACGCGCGCACACACACAATCACACACACACACACACACACACACACACACACACACACACACACACACCACATGTGTGTTTCTCTTTCTCCTATCTTTGTGGGGGGTTGATCTTTTTCTGTAGTCTTAAAAAGTTAATAGACTTGCTCTGCATTGGAGGAAATAGAAAATGCTGTTAAGATCAGCCAGATTGTGGATTAACACTAAATCTTAAGTTAGACATAACAGCTCTGCTGGGATCTGTTAGGTTAAAGCTTATCCAATGATGTCTCTCCCAAATTGTGCACTATGGTCTGAACAGAGAAAGCTGAAGATGGACACTGCACAGACATAGATGTATGCTGTATATTTTTCGCTAGTGGTGCTCATGTTCTTGTCCAAATCAGCAGATGTCTTAGAGGGTTTACTGCCCTGTCATGCTAGTTGAAACCAGAAGAAATGTACATACCATTCCATCTGTAGCACTTAACTTCATCAGTCATAGACTGAAGGTATTGTAGTTTTCATGCAAAATATGATAAATACTCATTTTGATGGCATTTTTAGTCATGAGATGAACACACTTCATTTCAGTACATTATTATCGAAGGAAACTGCATTTGTAATGTGTAAGTGGAAAAGAATTGCTTTAGAAGATGTAATTACTTCCTGTAAAGCTTTAGATCTTGCATACTGCATTAGAAAGACGTTGAAGTACAACATGTATAAAACCAAAAGCCTGACAGGGGAAGGGTGATGGTCAAATTTTTGTTAGTTGCCAGTCCTTTCTGCTCACCTGAATTGGGTTTATGTAAGGTAGGTTAAAATGTAACGCTTGTACTGCGCTGTCAGATGTTTAGAAAGATAAATCAGGTCATTTTTTCCAACATTTTCAAGCAAATCAGAAACTTGTCACTGCATAAACTGCTTCATCATTTACAAAAAGAATCGCGTAAATCGCTTCATTGTTTATTAAAAAAATGAAAGGAAAATCAAACACAGTCATCTTCTTTGCTAGGTTAATTGACCATTGGCGGATAATAGTTGGTAGGTCACTAGCAGAGTGTTTCTTAACAGTCCGCCACTTTTCAGAGTTATGATTCATCAGTGTGGAATGAAATGAATCTTGACTTCCATGGCTGATCCAGATATGCAGACTTGAGTATAGAAAGGGTGAAGGCAACACTTCTGTCGCAGGGTTAAGGTCAGAGCAAGGTCACTTAAAGAGGAAGAAGAGAGAGAGAGAGAAAGTGATAACTGTCTGACCACACTGTTTTGCTGCCTCTGTTCTTCAGTCAGTCGTTGCTGGGCCACCAGCCATTCCTGTCCCTGGTGCAGACCTGCCTGAAAGGTCAGGATGAGCAGAGGGAGGGGCTGCTCAACTCCCTCATGTCCCAGCTGGAGAAGTTCATCAACAACACCAAGGAAATCCTGGTCAGTGGGTCACAGGATACTGCTTGTGTGTTTGTGTGTGTGTGTGTGTGTGCGTGTGTGTGTGTGTGTGTGTGTGTGTGTGTGGATGCAAGAGAGAGAGAGAGAGAAAACGTTTGTATGTGTGTGAGTGTGTGTGTATGTGCGAAGGATTGCTGAGCTCTCTTTTGTTCCTGCTAGAGAAGTTTGTCAGCAGCACTAACGAAATTCTCGTTAAGTTTGTCAGCAGCACTATGGAAATCCTCACTAAGTTTGTTGTTATTGACTCTATGTGTGTGTGTGCGTGTGAGAGAGAAAGAGAGAGAGAGAGAAAATGGCTGCTCAGCTCACTGATATGCAAAGTGGAAAACTTTATTAATGCTACCAAAGAAATCCCTTTTAGTCCAGAATTTAAAAGAAAGAAGATGAAAAAGAATGTAGCCACAGTACCACCACCTATTCTCACTCACTCCCCCCCCCCCCCCAAACACACACACACACACACACACACACACACACACACACAAAGTATACCTAAAAAGGATGGGCACGCACACAGATATACACACACACGCACACATACAGTTTCAGTCATCACTGGAGGAAAAGATCTGCTCTTTTCCAAATAAACCTTGCAGTTGATGGTTTGGATTGTCATATTTCAGGTCAGAACACCAGATTTTTTCAGGAATGAATTACTTGTAACATTCATCGAAATGCAAACTGATTGGTTTGTTTTTAGCGCCATACATGTACAACACTTTTCAGACTACAAGAAAGGAATGGTAGAAAGATTGGTATGCCTTTATAATGTTACAGGAAAAGACACCAGATGAAAGCAAAATTCGGATGCATTTGCATGAAGCTCTGCGACTGCGTCTGTCCCTGGTGAGTTGCAGGATTCTGTCTGTTGGTGATGGTTCAGGATTAATTCATGCATTGGCAGAATGAAACATTGTTTTATCATGTGAAAGGTTGCTGTTGTTGTTGCCAGGTGTATTACCACCATTGTATTTCCTTTACTGGAGCTGAGAGTGTTTTTTTTGTTTTGTGTTGTTGTTGTTGTGTTTTGTTTTGAAGCAGACTGCAGAAAAAAATGTGATGGATGGAAAAGGATTCAGAATGCATGTCATCAATGTACTGAAAGAGGTGAATGCTATAAATATTTAAGCATGTCGGAAGCTGGCTTTCTGCTTTTTTGTGATAGTTCAGGCTCCATTTGCTAGAAGAAAATGAGTTGCTAGGGACGTGGGTATACCATGAATATGCATTTAAGTATGTCAGGAAATTGTGGTCCACACAGATTTCTCACAATTTTTGCAGACACTGATACTTAATGTAACGAAAGGGATAAAATGGCCCTGAGGTGTCTACTTTACTGACCTCATGCCTAACACAGACACAAGGAGGTTGGCATTTTGTTTTATAAGCTTTACCAAACTAAAATGAAAAGTAAAAAAGCATACATAGCAAACTATGGAGATTCAAGCTACAGCTACAAAATTATTCATGAAACCTCAGTGAAAGGGAAGCGCAGAATAAAGTGCTGTTAGATGGAGGATAGACGGGTGTCTGAAATTGCTGTGGACTTACAGCACCATTTGGTCTGTTCGTGAAGTTAAGAAATTCAGTCAAGAGGGGAAAAAAGTGATGGAACAGGCTTAGAAAATGATGGTTGAACAAATGATTGGGAAATTACAAAGAACTTACTTAATGGTCAGAAATGCACATACACCTCATGTGGGTCAAGGGTGTGTTGTGTGTCTGTCTTTCAGGTGGGAGCCATGTTTGACACCATCCAGCGGTCTAACACCAACACCAGCGACTGGGCCATGTTGCTGTTACAGCTCATCAGTCATGAGGTGGTCGACTGCCAGACCAATAGGTCAGTGTGTGCCTGTGTGTCACACTTCTTCCTCTTCACCCCTGATGTATTAACCCTTAACAGGATAACAGATGAGAGTTTTATGTATGTCTGGCCCTGCATGTCTATAGTGTACATAAGCACTTTTTACACCTTTTGCTGTAATGCCAAAATATCAGTGTTTCAGTCAAAACTCTCCCAGTTTTACTGTTGTGAAATCTGTTATGAAAACTCTCCTAGTTTTACACTGTGAAACTTCTCATGGAAGACCCTACCACATTTACACTATGAAAGTTTCAGTAAAGACTGCCAGTTTTAGACTGTGGTACCTGTGGTTAAAATCCTCACAGGTAAGATTTGCAGCTAATGAAGAATGTGCGTTTGTCAGAGGAGACCTTTTCCATTTAAAGACTCCTTTTGTTTTTTCTTGTAAACGATTTCTTGAGGTTTGCTGTTGAGGGCTTTCCCCAGCATCAATATTTAAGATATGACTTTTGTGATGGTTTCAGTGAGCTGTTCTACACACGGTGATCGACATGCTGTCGGTGCTGATTCACGGAACGCTGATCAGCGAGGGACAGGAGAAGCTGGAGGACAACAAGAAGGTCTATCACAACCTCATCAAAAAAACTCAAGGTATGTCCTGGTATTCTTCAGGGCTCAGCCTTCAAGTGTCTAGGGGAAGGTGGATTGATCTGCTCTCACTTGGTGTCGCATGAAAAGAAAAACATGGGATTAGGCTTCAGGATGCACTTAGAAAAGAGAGAGAAACCCCAGATATTAATAAGAGACAGATAGTTTCCGTATGTGTAATGCATCGTAAAACAGAATTGAAGTTACAGTCATCAATCAAGAAAGTGTAAAAATCGGTGAAGTTGTGACAAAATTTGATATGGGATTTTTTTTTTCCAAGTATTTCTCAAGTCAGATTTTTCAAAAATTTACCATCATGTTTACTCTTCATTTTAGTGAGCAAAGCTCCATTTTGTTGGGAGGCAAACTTTCCATTATTTAGCTGATAACTACTTTTTGGCGTCATATACTATACCATGTCAGACCATAGCATTCAACGGCAGTCAGTCAGCTCTGCCAGGCCGAAATTTTGTGGCAAATGCAGTCATAAGACAGTCATGTGACGCCCACCCCACTTCCGCCAACGGAAGACGCCGATGTTCGCTTCCTGTACCTCATTCCTTCGGCCTGTCGCCCAAGCAAGATAAGTCTTGTGCTCTGTCTCATCTATACTTCTGCCTTTGTGTAAAGATTGCTTGTGTTTTGCTCTTTACTTGTTCACTTGTGGCTTGTGCTAAACCCTTAGTACGTTTGACATGTGAGGCTCTTGGTGGGCTAGCATTTTAATATTTTTCACACTCGTTGGGATCCTCGCGACTTTGTTCAATCGTTGTATTGCTTTCGCGGGTTTTGTCCCTCGCGAGTTTTGTTTTCAGTGCAGTTCCCCATCGGCACTGTTTCTGTGTAGTTCGTTGCCTTTTGGTAACCCATCCAACACCTTCTTTACTGCCTTTCGGAGCATTGTTTATTCCACCACGCGCTCCAGTAA
Organism: Conus betulinus; assembly: GCA_016801955.1. Classification (NCBI taxonomy): domain Eukaryota; kingdom Metazoa; phylum Mollusca; class Gastropoda; order Neogastropoda; family Conidae; genus Conus; species Conus betulinus. Next base: position 94,513 of record JADBJO010002433.1, read on the forward strand.
TTCTGTTCGACGATTGAACACTCGCCGGTCCTCGCCCACCATTTTTCTTGCCGGTCGTGTTTTCCTCCATATCACCTCCTTCTTGGTTAGGGTATGAAGTTTATCGTACTCTCACTCGGTTTAGCGTAAAATTCTTTCTGTACTAGTACTCACGGTTCATTTGTGTACAAAGTTTATTGTACTAGTACACGCTGCTGATCGGGACTCCTCTCATCGAGATTGCGACCACTCAGCATTACTCAGCACTTCTCAGTATCAGCGCTCAGTATCAGTGCTCACAGTACTCTTGTACTGTTCCCCCGTGAGATCGTAAAGACCCTCGATCTACCTGGTTGGTGTCCTTTATTTCATTTCGCCTATCATTGCTGTTGCACTCGCCAAATTTTGCTGTTGCACTCGCAAATTTTCTGTTGCACTTGCGAAATTGCCGGTGCTTGGCCGCCATTTTCTCCCTCGCCGGTCGCATTTTCCTGCCACATCGCCTCACCTGGTGGCCGTTCTCGTACATCGTACGTCCTCGTACATCGTACAGGTAGTGTACTAAGTTGATCTTACTCACACTGGCACACGGTATCATTAGTGTGAGCATTTTATTGTACTGGTACATGCCGATCGTGATTGCGATGTAGTGTCCCGTACACGTGGATCGAGATTACGATCTTGCAGCGAGACTCAGCACTGCTTGGTGATCGCGTATTGCTCAGTGATCGCGCATTGCTCGGTGATCGCGCATTGCTTGGTGATCACGCTGTGCACGGTGATCGCGCATTGCTCGGTGTCAGTGCTGTGTACCGTGATCTATCCCCTTTGTGTTTATATCTGTACTATTCCACATGGCTGATCGAGTTTAATTTACTTCTCGATCGACCGTCTTATCTTGTGTCTTGCACATGCTGATCGAGATTGCGATCTCGCAACACTACTCAGCATTTCTGGTCAGTGCTGTGTATGAAGTTTATCATAATAGTACACTCTGATCGAGATCACTGTACAAACTTTATTGTACTACTACACGCTGATCGAGATTTTGATCTAGCGTGACTCAGCAGTCTCAGTATCAAAACTATGTACAGGTACATTGAGTTTCAGTCGATTTCTCGAATCCCCTGATGCACTACACACTGAGTGACTTGGTTCTCGCTCTCTTGTTACCGTTGCTGTTTATATCAGCACGTAAGACTACATGCTCATCGAGATTTCGATCTAGCGTTACTCAGCATTGCTCATTATCAGTACTGTGTACGGGTAGATCGAGTTTTCAGTCGATTTCTCGATTCCCTTGCACGACACCCGAGTGATTTTGTTCTCGCTCTACTATTACCATTGCTATTTATATCAGTACAGTTCCACACAGCCGATCGAGTTTAGTTAACACTCTCTTGATCGACCGACTTGTCTCCTCTTTGTGGTCGTATGCTCCGGGTTTGCTCTACCACCATTGCCCAACATGGTGAAGGACACTGACGGGTTGAGCGACTTCGCCTTCCAGAGGTCGCTCACATTCCTGGAGAGCCCCCGTGTGTCGATTCCTATTCAGAGCAATCCGTTCTTTGCTAAGGAAGAACATACAGCCAGGGTAGAAGGAGATGACTTTCCGCGGAGGGGACGCATGACCTTTCCTCCTCTACCCAACCGACGGACACACGATCGCTGCGTCTGAAAGCTACAAGGCAAGCAACCGCCATTAATAAATGTCTTTCCTTTGACCTGCCCAGAGAATCTAAGGGCAAGGCTCCCCTCAAAGGGCAAAACCTAGTCAAATCCTCTCGTCAAAATTCGCCTTCTCCATCGGCCAGCTTGCCTTCTACCTTTCCCATGCACATTGAGACCTCTTTCTATCATGCTGCGTCATGCGACCCTCGGCCCCCGGGGAACTTTGCCGAGACGCGGACCAGCACGGGTGGCGGGTTTGGGCTGGAATCACCACCCGTCACTCGCCTTGATGCCGCGTGTCACTAGTTCTCCCCCCAAACTTGACACGCGGACTTATGACGCTCTCTCCCTGTGCACGAGGAGCGTCCTGACTCCGGAAGCAGTATTATGGTCACGTCATGTCAAGAACACGGTCCTGTCTATAATTCTGGGCGTATGGTCACGACTCCGGGAAGGGACTCGGGTCGTGTCTATACACAAGGATAGTCGACCAACCCCAATCGACGTCACAGGTTCCCCTAGGGCTTTGCCCACTTGGGCAACGTCTGTGATCCTGTTCCTCTGGGGGGAGGATCAACCAGCGGAGCCAGGGTAATCTGGCCTATACCACTCGGGGGGAGGGGGGGGGGGGGGGGGGACCACGTTTGCCGCAGCCAGTCCAACCCGCTCATAGGCAGGTAGGGGGCTCGGCCAAGGGCGTGTATGATGCACCGCATGCTCTGAGGTGGGTACGACAGACCACGGTCTCTCGATACCCCCCACCTGGTGTTCCAGGTTACCCAGGTCCCCGGGGACATCCTGCCCATACCCCAGGGCTGCCACACCCGCCTACCTCCCCGGGGACCAGTGGCTATGTGCCCCTGAGAGAGACAAGTGGTTTAATCCCCACACCCAACAAGAACAGTTCCATGGTCGAATGTTGCACCCAACCCAACCTCATACACCTGGGTTGACCTTGGTCTCCCACCTCGGGCGCTGTCCGATCGGCAGGCCAGGCTCCCCCACCCTATCTGGCCGCCAAGCAGAGAGCCACGAGGGACCAGCCCTCGCACCCCCCCCCCCCCCCCCCCCCCCCCCCCCCCCATCACTACCCATCAAGGGCGGGACCCTCACGCACCCATGCAGTTGTTTCCTGAGGAAGGTCCCTCACAACCTCCCAGGAACACGACCCCCCAGAGGCTGAGGAGGACGAGGAAGAAGAACCCTTCTCCTCTTTGTATGAGATGCGCACCATGGAACGGTTTCACCCAGACCTGGTGGTGAGGGAAGCCCCTCCCTCTGACGATGTCCTGTCGTTTTCCGATATCATCGGGCTGCGCCCAGCCCCCAGTGTTTTAAACCCAGGATCCTCGCACCTCAGCCTATCTCCTCCCTTTGGGAAGGTCCGGCAACTCACGCCAGGGGTGCGCAAGCCATCCCTCCGCCAGGACAAGAGCCCATCCAGGCTCCTAATGCGGCCCCCATCTGCACTCTCCTCGGGGTTTGCAAAATGCACCCAGTCACTTCCTTATTCTCTGACAATCCTGCAACCAGGGAATTTGGCCTTTCCCAGGCAGATTGTCGACTGATCCCCAACCTGGCCCCCCCCCTACCTTGGCCTCCATCTCCTTTAACAACTTAAAGGAGTGGGACCGGGTAGTCAAGATGGGGATCCTACACACACTACTGCTGGGCACGCCTATCTAGGCATGCTCCTGCAGCGGGCGGAGGTACTCTGGCCAGAGGACTACGGCGCCGTCCCAGTGTCACAGACCTCCGACCACTTGGACCAGACCATTCCCCTCGGCCACTGGGTCAGCTGGGCTACGGAGGAGTGGTTCAACCCATCCACACTGACCATCGGGGGTCCCATCCCTCTCCCAACTCAGCCTTTGGAACCGTACATGGACGCCTACAGCTTGGCTGGGGTCCCACTTGGAGGACAGTCATGCCTCGGAGTGCGGGACGCGCAGTCGGCACGTCTCCACACAAAGGTCCTAGACTTGGAAGCGGTCAAGCTGGCCCTCCTCTGCTTCCAACACCTGTCACTCACTGACTGTTCTCCTCCTCCAGTCCGTCCTAGACACCCTCGCAAGGGCAAGGGCCGCGCAGGGACTTCTTGACTTAGCCCCTGCCTCCTGTAGGGCCAGCACCTAGTCCCTCTCCAACTACCGACGGGAGAGATGGGTCGCTTGGGGCTCGGATAACTCTGTTCCTCACAACCACCCTTCCAACATCCAGATAGGCAATTTCCTATCTTCCTTCCTTAAGTTCTCTGCTAGCTCCATTCGGGGCTACAGGTCGGCTATCTGCACCACCATCCGCCAACTCGGGGCCCTTCTTTTGAGAATGACTTCCTTCTCAGAGAACCTGTCCCATAGGCGCATTCCTCTTTTGGACCTTTTCTTGGGCTAGACGCCTTCAGAATACCACCTTGTGAGCCCATAGCCACCCTCCCTTGACCTCCTCTCCTTCAGACCACCTTCTCCACTCCCTGGCCTCGGCCAGAAGACGAAGTGAGACCCATGCCCTCAGCGGGGACCCCAGAGACATCGTCTTCCACAGGGACAGCTCTGTCTCGCTTAAGTCCCTTCCAGAGTTCTTAGCAAAGAATCAGGAACCGGGCACTGCCTCTCCTCCCCTTGTCATCCGTTCGCTAGCGGATATCTTTCGGAGAGGGGAGAGTGGGGGGAGACATGGACCTATGCCCTTCCAGGTGCCTGAGGTGCTACTGGGAACGCTCGCGCCCCAGGCGCTCCTCCCAGAGACGTGCAAGGATCTCCCAGTCCCATCTCCCTGGGCCCATGAGGTCAGAGCGCTGGCCACTTCCGCAACGTTCCAGCACTCTGTCCCCTTGCGCCATCTCCTGGAGGCAGCCTACTGGCGTTCAGAAAACCCCTTTATAAGCTTTTATTTAAGGGATATCCGCATGTTCAGGGCTGACGGTTCCAAAGGGATCTCCTTTGTGGCGGCCAATGCAGCCATATCGGTTAACCCCAAGAACCACTAGGGCGCTCGGCCCTCCTATTCCTTTAAATTCTGCTATGGTCTGACATGGTATAGTATATGACGTCAAATGGGGAGTTTTTATTATACTCCTGTTTGGCTAGTATACTTACCATGTCAGACTCTAATGCTTGCCCTACCTTCCCCTCTAGCGCCAAGGTTCTTTGGGTTACCTTGCACACAGGCCTCACTGAATCAGGTACAGGAAGCGAACATCGGCGTCTTCTGTTGGTGGAAGTGGGGTGGGCATCACATGACTGTCTTATGACTGCATTTGCCTACAAAAATTTTGGCCTGGCAGAGCTGACTGACTGCTGTTGAATGCTATGGTCTGACATGGTAAGTATACTAGCTAAACAGGGAGTATAATAAAAACTCCCCATTTTCTTCACTTCTTAGTGATTTGGAGGAAAAATATTATTACACTAATTCTGGCAGTGTAGACTGATTCAGTTACAGTAATTTTTTCAGTTACATCGGATGAAAAAAATTGGAAAGTCACATTAGAAAAAAATGTTCAACAAGGTAATTTGATAAAAGTTTAGAAATAAAGATTTCTTTTGTTTAAGGGAATCAGACATCCTGTATCTTCATTAGAGATGAAATAGACCATAATTATTTCTCTTTGTGATACATGTTTATTTTATTGTGTGCTGTATGGTGGTGGTGGTTGAATTTTTCTGTTTGTGTGTTATTCTTTGCTGAACTCTTGCCTTCTTCACTCCAGTTTGTGTTTTCATTCATCTTTTCGTCTGTCATTCTTGTTTTGTTTGGTTGGTTTTGGGCCTTTTCTGATATATTGCTTCTTCTTTGTCGAGTACTTGTTTATCATCATCATTATCTTCTTTTCATCTTCTTCATTCTCCTCTTCCACCTTTTTTTTTTCTACTTCATCATTGTCTTCATATGGAAGATACAGTGGTAATGTGGGCAGTCCACCACCCCCATCTCCTACTTATCCTGATACCCTCTCCCCTGTCTCTTTTCATAAAAAACGTTGGAAGCAGATGTACACATGTGAAAAGTTGAAGAATGTGCAAAGATTGTAACAACAGTGCAGAAAAAAAATAAGGTTGGAAGTAAAATGTGAGTCATTTTTCCCACGACACATCCTTTACACACCTCTTCCCCCCCCCCACCCCTTCCCCCCCCCCCCCCCCCCCCCCCCCCCCCGGACACCCTTCCGAGCCACCCTTCCACAACTCCTGTCCACCATTCAAGTTTTGACATGAATTAGGAGAATCTGAAATGGGAAGACTAGGTGATGTGCATCCATTCTGGCCGCTGTTGTATTTTTACAGCATTTTATCGATTGAACTGTTGGCATAAATAGAAAATGTAATCAGTCGATAAGCCGAATCCTTTCCTGCCCCGTCCAGGTCGGCCACCAGGATGCCCTTTTTCCTCGGATGAAAATATGGAAAAGATCACACTTCTTTATATATCATGTGTCAACAGAAAGAACTGGGCGACAAGCATACAGATGCCACAGACCGATTACGGCAGTTGCTGCCAGTGCCCAAACGATTCTATGAAGTGATCAGTGTGGATCCTTATGGTGCTCAAAACGACTCCAAAGGAAGCCGCATCTCTGGCTATGACTCCAAGAAACAGGTAAGGTTGGTTCAAGGGACTTAATCTGTTCTAAAACATCATTGAATGTTAGCTATCAAAGTTATTTATTTCTTAGGATCATATGATGTTTGACAACTAACAAGCAAAGAAGGTCTCTGTTCCAAGACAAAGTCCAGATATTTGACATCTAACAAGCTAAGAAGGTCTCTATTCTGAGACAAAGTCCAGTGTGGCATTCAAAATGTACATATATTACAGTTAACACAAAAGTCATGCCTTTCATCAGCGTTGAAAGTAATTGAGGCTGCAAGGGCAATGGTAAGCATAGGATCTTTTCAGTGTGGCCTCACGCAGTTATTTAAATGAGCTTTTGCATGCCAGTGTGATGGTTCATAGGCAGCTCATTGTTTTCAAGCCCTGGGCAGAGCCAGCCTACTTCTGTGACCCAAAATTGAGTGGTCAATCAGTCATTTACATCAGCATGGCAGCTGGAGTGAACTGTTGTGGTTTGTGTGTGTCTGCGGGGGGGGGGGGGGGGGGGCAAAATTTATATTGTTAATTTAAAGAACAGGAATAACAGTGTTGTACAGTTGTCTCACCAGCCATCAGCTCCCATCTGCTTTAACTGGTGAAATGTATTTCTGCAACAAAAGCATTTTTTGTTTTGTTTTACATTTGTTTGTTGTTGTTTTTACTGCTGGTCAGTGATGATGATGAAAATGGTGCTGCGGATTTCCGTTCTGGTCTTAGACTGCATGACAGGGCTGTACTCTATACACTTACTTTTCATTATATAGCTCTGTGTGAACCAGGCCCCAAAGATGCATGCAGTGTTTGTCAGGAGGTATGTAAGTGTTGACCTTGAGTGAGGATGATGGAGCAGTGACATCAGGGTCATGCAGGTGTGTTGACCTTGAGTGAGGATGATGGTGTGGTGGATGTCATGGTCTGCAGGTATCGACAAGTGAGGATGATGGGTGTGGTGATGTCAGGGTCATGCAGGTGTTGACCTTGAGTGAGGATGATGGTGTGGTGATGTCAGGGTCACGCAGGTGTTGAGTGAGGATGATGGTGTGGTGATATCAGGTTATGCAGGTGTTGACCTTGAGTGAGGATGATGATGTGGTGATGTTAGGAGCTGCAGGTGTTGACCTTGAGTGAGGATGATGATGGTGTGGTGATATCAGGGTCATGCAGGTGTTGACCTTGAATGAGGATGATGATGATGTGGTGATGTTAGGAGCTGCAGGTGTTGACCTTGAGTGAGGATGATGGTGTGGTGATATCAGGGTCATGCAGGTGTTGACCTTGAGTGAGGATGATGGTGTGGTGATATCAGGGTCATGCAAGTGTTGACCTTGAGTGAGGATGATGGTGTGGTGACGTCAGAGTCATGCAGGTGTCGACCTGGAGTGAGGAGGATATGTGTTGATGTCAGGGTCTGCTGGTGTTGTCGACTTTGAGTAAGGATGATGGTGTGTCGTGAAATCAGGGTCTGCAGGTGGGTCAGAAGATCAAGATCAGCCCCTGGGAGGTGATTGAGGGCCCACAAGAACCCGCACCCATCTCTTGGGCCTACTTTGGGGCCGTGCGCCTGGAGAAGAAGACGCTGACCCATGAGGACCAGTACCGCCTCCTGATGTACCACACCCACTCACTGCGACAACCAGACTCTCACTACATGCAGGCCCCAGACCTGCCACCTGAGGAGCTTCAGCCTCAGCCAGAGAAAGTGGTGCGATGCCAGTCTCTCACTCTCATTCTGTTGTAGGATGTGTCATAGCCACTCTCTCTCTTTCTCTTTGTCTGTCTGTCTTTCTATCTCTGTCTCTCTCTCTTGCTCTCTTTTTACTGATTTGGAAACATCAATAATAGAATGGGTTTGGAGCCCCATTTGAGCTGGTAATGGAAGTTGTTAACATTGTGGGGAACCCAAAACAAACACTGGGAAAACAAATCACCACGGTATTTTTGTGATAAAGTTGTTAACATGAGGAGGGGTGGCGAGATACAATGTTGGCAATGAAGCTAGCATGGAGGGGGGGGGGGGTGGGGGGGGGGGGTGGTGGTTAGAACAGTGTATGTATAATGAAGTTGTTAATATGATGGGGGGGGGGGGGGGGGGGGGGGAACAGCACAGAGTGTTACTGATGACTTTTTTAACATTAGAGGTAAACAGTTGTAAACATTGGGGGAAATAAACGGCACCATGTGTGTGTGATGAGTTTGTTATCATCGGGTGAAATCAAGCAACAAAGTGTGTTTGTGATGAAGTCTTTGACATTTTGGGAGGGGGAACCAATACAAGCTCATGGAAAACGACCAGCACAATGTGCTATCGACCATTCCTGTACGCATGACCAAGTACTCAAATACTCGGATTCTCAGCTTTTTTTTTTTTTTTTTTTTTTTTTTTTTGTCTGCTATTCTAGTTTAATGGGGTGGAGAAAAAAATTATGCGAAAGACAGCGTGTTCTCAGAGTTTTTGTAAAGAACCTTCAGTTTCTGTGTGCTTGACTCATGCAAGTCTGTATGGTGACTTGTTCTCCATTGATTTTTTTACTCATTATTTTTAGAGAGGAACATTTTAATCACTTGAAGTTAAAAGAAAGGTGGGTGGCCGGTCTGTGAATTTCATTGAAAATGAAGCTATCTGCTTCTTGTGTTTTAAGTGTTAATGAACACTGATGGATACTGGAAGGATGAAACGCCTGTTGATACAGGAAGCAGGGATTGTAGCCTGTTTCATTTATTGACCGTGTTTATCAAGTTTACTGTGCCACACACATTGCCTACCATGTTTGCTAATGATTTTTCCTATAGCAATATAAAAGCAAAGACATGAGGTGAATTGTCCCAAGTTCCTCGTTGTAATGTTTTCCCACAGTCGGCACATTAACAGCATGTTGCTAACAAAGGGAAACAGTCACAGTGAAGGGTTGGTTGGCAAGCACAGGATTTTTAAGTCTCATCCAGCTTGTTCTAGAACTAGGCAGGACTGGCTTCCTCTCTGCAGTTTTTCTATATATTTTTCTCTTATTGAGGGCCGGATGTGAAAAAGCCATTTTGTGCTTATTCCGCTTTTTCCCTCATTAAAAATGATTCATTCGACAGTGGAAATGATCATAGTGGCAGAGAATGAAGGTTGCAGTTCCGCAGGTTGTGAAAGTAACAGTAAAGTACTGAAAGTGATGATGATTATGAAAAGTTCAGAAGGTCAATGATTATGACATAATTGTCATCATAGTGATGATGATTTAACGTTGTTCAGATCGTAATAACAGTGATGGTGATGTGGCTCTGGTCAACGGAAATGATGATAATGATGACAGTAATGATGAGGTTGATTACGTGTTGGGTTGATGGGTACAGGGAGGATAAGCCCAAGGAGAACGTGGACATGCAGACCCAGGACAACAACAAGAAGAGACCTGCCAAAAGCCGACGTGCCCGCAACAAGCCCCAGGTCGGCCCCAACTATATACAGGTAAGGGAGAGAATCCTCAACAGCCTGTGTCTCTGCTCAGTAGTCTTGATGTATAGCACATTGGTACAAGCATGTGCAGAAGCACTTGTAAAGTGTGTGTCTTTGAGTGTCTAATCACTAGGGGCTTTGCCACATTTAAGGAAAATTACTGCCCTCAAGCCTGACAGGATTTAGTTGGACTACTCTTCCACAAATGATGAATAAGGAAGAATAGCGGTTAATGTATCGCCCTAAACATCTGTACACTGTAATTTAATCTTTTTATAAATTGTGTTCATCTGTGGCTTTATAAATGTTTCTATTTTACTTTGAAAGAAGTGCAGACCTGCCATTCACCCCAGTTTTGTCACGTAAACTCCGCTTTTTGGGGCTTTAAGCCACTCTCTCATTGTAAGAGCCAGAACTCCCAATATTTTTGAGAGCTGTTAAGCAATGAAATTTTTTTTCTCTTCTTCACAAGACTGTATGAATTGGCACGCCAAAACCGGTGAAGGCTCCTGTCCTATGGAAGTTCATTGTTGAATTTTGGTCAAAAAGAAGTAAAGCGTGTTCTTTTGAAGATGCAGAACGACTAGAGGAAAGCAATCATGTTGTGACTGAAAAGGCGAACAAAAAACACAATCAGAAATGGACAGAGGATTAGAAGAGTGGTTATCTATGTTTTGCCCAGTCAGTGAAAGCAGCCAATTATGCTTTCTGCTCGTTGTGCAGAGCAAATATTGCTTTGAGCTCTGAGGATGATCGCCCACTGGCTAAGCACACACAAAAACATCAGCATGAAAATAAATGCACAGTAGGTTTTGTTGTATTTGTTTTTTGTTTAGCTTTTCATAATTTTATGCTGCAAGGCTGATTGATATACGTAAGGATAACTTGTTTAGCTTTTCATAATTTGTTGTGATTGAATGCATTAACAGTAAGCATTTACAGTAAAAAAAAAAATTCCTGTGCTTTCTGGGGTGCTTCTCTGCTCATTTTCAAAATGTGGCAGGTCTGGGGAGTGTTTTACAGCACCTGTAATTGTTAGAAGTTGGGAGTTGTCGATCATTTTTTGCTTTCATACTATTTTAAAGAAAATGTGGGGTTTTCTTTTTTCTTTTTTTTCTTTTTTTTTTTTTGAATAAATTTCAGCAACAAGCTTTGCAGTGTCTACACCTGTTTCTGTGATACGCTGTTGTTGATTTTTTTGACTGTTGTCATTGTGACTTGTTTTTTTTTGTTGTTTTTTGGGTGACCATAACCAGTTCACTAATACCACATTTCTGTTGGCGTGGTTGTCTTTGTTCTCTCCCCCTTTCGTCTGTTCACCGCAACAGACAGAGGTGAAAAGAACAAAGGCCATGGTTTTTGTTTGCCACAGCAACCAGGGCAGCTGCGCCCCTACCCTTACCAGCAAGAGCCCATGTACCCGCCACCAGGACCCCATCCCAACTGGTATGCCCCCCAACCCCCCAAGTACTACCAGCAGCAGATGGGCCAGCCCCCCCGCTTCAGCATGCCAGGGCCAACCAAGACGGCGCTCTCATCCATTATCCAGCAACGCATCACCTCCCACAACCACATGCCACAGGTAGGTTTGATTGGGAATGTGACAGAGCTTTGCTCGTGTGTAGGAATGGTAAGGGGCTTTTTTTTTTTTGGTGGAAAAATTATCCCTGTCTTTTGAAGAGTGTGGTAGGAATTCGATGCTTTTTGTTTGTAAAGATTTTTATGTAATTTCTGCACTGAAAGCAGGAATGATTGCAAAGTGGAGAACTCTAGTGTTATCCGAGACTCAAAAGTTTTTTAAAAAAAAAAAAAGAAAAAATTGTGAAGCTTTTTATGTTCATTTGCTGCGACAAAAGCAGGCATGATTTCAAAGTGGGGAACTCTTGTGTTATCCAAGACTTAAGTTAAAAAAAGAAGAAAGAAAAAAAAAAAAAAGATTTGGTGTCATATACTATACCATGTCAGACCATAGCATTCTACGGCAGTTAGTCAGCTCTACCAGGCCGAAGTTTTGTGGCAAATGCAGTCATAAGACAGTCACGTGACGCCCACCCTACTTCCGCCAACGGAAGTTGCCAATGTTTGCTTCCTGAGCCGCATTCACCTTTGGCCTGCTGTCCAAGCAAGATAAGTCTTGTGCTCTGTCTCGCCTATTCTTCTGCCTTTGTGTAAAGATTGCTTGTTTTGCTTCTTTACTTGTTCAGTTGTGGCTTGCGCTAAACCCTTGATATTCTTGTCGTGTGAGGCTTTTGGTGGGCGATCATTTTAATATTTTTCATGATCGCCTCTAATCTCGTGACTTCGTCGTCGTCGTGACTCTCGCGATTTTGTTCAATTGTCGCTTGGCTCGGGAAGCAAACATCGGCAACTTCCGTTGGTGGAAGTAGGGTGGGCGTCACGTGACTGTCTTATGACTGCATTTGCCACAAAACTTCGGCCTGGCAGAGCTGACTAACTGCCGTAGAATGCTATGGTCTGACACGGTAAGTATACTAGCCAAACAGGGAGTATGATAAAAAACTCCCCATATCTGGCAGATGCTACTCAAGCTGAAATTGGAGGGGTACCAGGTCAGTCATAACCAGTACATGAAAAGGATTCCAGACCTGTGTACGCATACAATTTCGCCATATTTTGTACACACATTCGGCGCAGATATGATGAAGACAATAAACCAGAAGAAATGGTTGAAAAAAAAAATTCCAGAAACATAGTTCTTGAGCAGTATTGCACCTGCAATGGAGCTCTGATCAAAGAGCATTTCTTGGTAACTTCTGCACAGCAAATCCTTAGGCTGTTTCTGCGGTTTCGACAATATGTCCTGAAGTATATCAACTTGAAAAAAAAACTGGGCGAGAAGGCATGAGTTAGTACCAAAGTATGCTGATGAATTGGGTTTGAAATTTTTTTTTTTTTTTTTTTTTTGTTTGTTTGATATAATTTTGTTTGAATGATTTTGTTTTGCTCATAATTAATGTGCGATCAATGGCACAGAAGAAGCCTTTAGAGTGTGATGGGGGGTGAAAAGGAATGCCCCCCTGCCCTCTTCCCATTCCCGTTTTTTTAAGATTTGGAATTGTGTATGTACTCTGTTAAACAAATGCACTCATTTTTGTTGAAAAGTACACCTGTTGCAGTTTTAAGGTGAACCGGTCTGTGATTCAGCGCCCTGTGTGTGGTCTGTTTCTCTCAGGGTCAGCAGGGGGGCCAGAGCATGTGCACCATGCAGAAGCTGCACAACACCAACTTGCTACGCCAGCGCATCCTGAGCAAGTCGCGCATCATGGACCCTGCCATGTACCCGCCGGGGCCTGGCACCCATGCCCCCAACACCTCCCAGCCGGGCGCCATGGGCCACATCATGGGTCAGCCGCAAGGTCAGTCAAGGGTTGCCGCCTGTGTACCTTTGTGTCATCACATGTTTTTGTCTGTGGTTTTTTGTGGAAGAGAAAGGGAAGGTGGGGTTAAAGGGGGGGTGCATTTGAGATGGAAGGGTGTTTCAGTTGAGGATTGCTACTGTACAGTACTTGTGTATCGTCACATGTTTTTGTCTGTGGTTTTTGGTGATGAAGAGAAGGGGAGGGGGGAGGGGCTTTGTAGGTGTGCATTTGAGATGGAAGGGTGATGGGCAGGGGAGGGGGGAGGGGGCCTGAAGATGGGGAAGTTGTTTAGAGTGAGGGTGTTTGTACAGGACTTGTTTTAAGTGGGGAGTTCGTATCTTATATCTATTCGTATTGTGATGGATGAATGTACAGGGGATATGTTGAGGAGAGGAACACACGGTAAGGAATATTTGTTTATAAGAAAAGGAGAGTCCCAGTGTGGTCTACTTTCCTGTGTGGACGTTTCTTCATTATGTTAGGTCCTTTGGATTCTTGCCAGTGCCACTTTCTGTTTAAACAGACAAATGGTCAAAATCATGCTGTTGTTGTGTGACGCAGGGTACTACCGCTCTATGCCGGGGCAGCAGCGGGGATGATGGATCCCATGAACAGCGGCATGATGTCGCCGGGCTTCAACCAGCCGTCCTACACCCCACCTCAAGGCGGGCCCATCATGCAGGGCATGCCCGCCCAGCAGGGTGCCTACATGCCCCAGCAGCCAAATGCCTCAGGCACAGCAGTTCCCAGCCTCAGGAAGGTGGGTGTGTGTGTGTGTGTGTGTGTGTGTGTGTGTGTGTGTGTGTGTGTGTGTGTGTGTGTGTGTGTGTGTGTGTGTGTGTGTGTACTTGCTGCTACTCTAAATGTCAAATCCCACCAGTACCTGTGGTCAACAAGATGAATAGGAGGGAGTGTTTGGTTGAAATGTCTTTGAGTGTTGTGTATGTGGGACTAGATGTCTGACGACTCTGCCTACGGACTACTACTAGTTTTCTGGCATCGGGAAGTTATGTGATAGCAAGTTTATCTTTTCTGGAACTGACTCTTACTTTTTCCTTTTTTTTTTTTTTTTTTTTTTCTTTTTTTTTTTTTTTTTTTTTTTTTGTTTTTATTTCTGTCATCCATTGTTTCACTTCAGTTGTGCTTCATTCACCTGTAAAAGTTTCGAACACTTGTTTTTCTCTGGACACACTTTTTGACATGTTTCTGGGGGGTTTTTTGTTTTGTTTTTTGTGGTAATCTATCTGCAAGCAAGTAAACTGTACATAATTATTGTTTGGCGTCATATACTGTACCATGTCAGACCATAGCATTCAACGGCAGTCAGTCAGCTCTGTCAGGCTGAATTTTTGTGGCAAATGCCGTCATAAGATAGTCACATGACGCCCACCCCACTTCCGCCAACGGAAGAAGCCGATGTTCGCTTCCTGTACCTCATTCAACTTCGGCCTGTCACCCAAGCAAGATAAGTCTTGTGCTCTGTCTCGCCTATACTTCTGCCTTTGTGTAAAGATTGCTTTTGTTTCGCATTCTTGACTCGTTCACTTGTGGCTTGCGCTAAACCCTTTGTACACTTGCCGTGTGAGGCTATTGGTGGGCTAGCATTTCTAGCATTTGATCAACTTTTGCGATCGTTGCTATCCTCGGTTCTTTGTTTTATTGGTGTTTTACGCTCGCGTTTCCCCTCGCGAGTTTTGTTTTGGTGCTGTCCCTCGGCACGTCTCAAGTTCCTTGTGCCTTTCAGTACCTCAGTTGCCTTCTGCCCTTACGGCCCTTCTGCGCGTACAGCCCTTCTGCGCGTTTATTTTCTCCTCACATCACTACTCTGTTAGGCGATCGCCTTGCTGGTCTCGGCCGCCATCTTCTTCGCGCCGGTCGTGTTTTCCCCAGTTCGCCTCATCGTACTAAGTCCATGTACTCCACGTGGTTTAGCCACAACATTTCTCTTGTTTGTACACACGTGCTTTCGCTTGTGTCATAACTTATCGTTCTTCAACTCGTGGATCGCCATCGTGATCTTGTGTTGTTTTCCACTTGGATCGATACTACGATCACACGCGATACTACGATCATGCTGTTTACTGGTGATTGAGTTTCTCACGATTTCTCGATCCCCTGGCACATCACACGAGCGATTATCTCGCTCACCTACCCCTTTTGCTGTTATACTTGTATCATTCCGTACGGCCGATCGAGTTGAATTATCTCTTGCTCGATCGACCGTTGTGTGTCTCTCCTTTGCGATCGTGTGTTCCGGATTTGCTCTGCACCATTGCCCAACATGGTGAAGGACTCCATCGGTTGAGCCACTCTGCCCTTCAGAAGTCGCGCTCACATTCCCGGAGAACCCGCGGGAAGATTCCGATCCAAAGCAAACTGTTCTTGCCACAGAAGAACGGACGGCCAAGGTAGATGGAGACGACCTTTCGGCGGAGGGTATGCGGGATCTTTCCTCCTCTACCCAACCGATGGACGCACCGACCGCTGCGTTCGAAAGCTACGAAAGCCATTATAAATGTCTCTCTTTTGACCTGCCCAGATCAAAGGGCGAGGCATCCCTCCCCTGAGTCAAAAAAATCATCTCACCGAAATTCTCTGTCTCCTCTGGCCAGCTTGCCTTCTATTCTACCTTTCCTTCGCAAAGCGAGACCTCTGTCTGTTATGCTGCGTCACACGATCTTCGGCCCCCGGGGACCTTTGCCGAGACGCGGACCAACACGGGTGACGGGCTTGGGCAGGAATCACCACCCTGTCACTCGCCTCGATGAGCTGCGGGGTCACTAGTTCTCCCCCCAACTGGACTCGTGGTGTCATGACGCTCTTCCCCACCGTGCACAGGTGCAGCCAACACCCCTGCACGAGGAGCGTCCTAACTCCGGATGCAGTTTTATGGTCACGTCGTGGCAGGACCATGGTCGTGTCCATAATTCTGGGCATATGGCCAACCCCGATCGACCGTCGCAGGTTACCCTAGGGGTACAGGATGTTGGGGAGTCGACCTACTCAGCTCCCCACTTGGGCAACGTCCACGGTCCCGTTCCTCCGGGGGAGGATCAACCAGCAGGACCATGGGTAACCTGGCCTATCCCTCTTGGGGGGGGGGGGGGGGGGGGGGGGGGGACCACGGTGCCGCAGCCAATCCAACCCGCACAGAGGCGGGTAGGGGGCTTGGCTACTGTGTGCCTCCTCCACATCACTACCTCCACCAACATCCTCGGAGGCCCACACCAAGGACGTGTCTGGAGCTCTGCACGCGCTCCCGGGCGGGAACGACAGACCACGGTCTCTCGATACTCCCACCCTGGTGTTCCAGGTTACCCCGGTCCCCGGGAACACCCTGCACATACCCCAGGGCCGCCACAGCCTGCCTACCCTCCCCGGGGACCAGTGGCTCTATGCCCCCAAGAGAGACCAGTGGCTTAATCCCCACACCCAACTTGAACAGCTCCATGGTCGCATGTGGCACCCAGCCTCATCCACCTGGGTCGACCTTGGTCTCCCACCTTGGGCGCTGTCCGATCAGCAGGCCAGGCTCCCCCACCCTAGTCAGGCCGTGGCGAGCAGAGAGCCACGAGGGAGCCGCCCTCACACACACACACACAAACACACACACACACACACCCATGACCCAACAAGGGCGGGACCTTCACGCACCCACGCAGTCACGCAGTTGCTCCTGAGGAAAGTCCCTCTCACCTTCCCAGGAAGACAACCCCCCCACAGGCTGAGGACAAAGAGGACGATGAACTTTTCTCCTCCTTGTACAACGTGCGCACCATTGAACGGTTTCGACCGGACTTGGTAACGAGGGATGTCCCACCCTCTGACGATCTCCTGGCGTTCCCCGAGATCGTCGGGCCACCCCCAGCCCAGCGATCTAAACCCTGGATCATCGCACCTCAGTCCATCACATCAGTTTGGGAAGGTCCGGCAAACTCGTCAGGGGTTCGCGAGTCGTCCCACTGCCAGGGCAAGACCTCTCCCCGGCGCCTAATGCGGCCACTGTCGGCACCCTCCTCAGGGTCCGCGTAAGGCACCCAGTCGCCTCCTTATTCACAGACAATCCTGCAACCAGGGAGTTTGGCATTTCCTGAGCAGATTGTCGACTGATCCCCAACCGGGCCACCCCTACTTCTACTTCGGGCTCCATCTCCTTTAAGGCCTTAAAGGACTGGGACCGGGTAGCCCGGATGGGCATCCTACGTACCACTGTCGGGCACGCACGCCTATCTTGGCATGCTCCTGCAGCGGGCGGATGTACTCTGGCCGGCGAATGACGGCGCCATCCCAGTGTCCTCGGACTCAGGCTCCGAGACGGACTCTCGCTTGTTTAGCGATCCTTTTATGTGAAACCTGGTCAACAGGATCTCGCATCACCTTTTGGCTGCTTTGGACAGCACAGCCAGGAGCCACTTAATTGCCTGTTGGTAGCGAGAGATGCCGTGCTGGCACGGTCCACTCTCTCCTCAGCGCTCAAGGCGTCCCTGCGGTGCGTCCCGGGCCAGAACCAGTCGCTCTTCGGCGACTATTCTGCTACTATCATATCACAATCTGTCGAGGAATGCAAGCAGGCAGCGTCCTTTGCGCCTAGGCCTCAGCCACTCCCTGCTAGGCCCCCGGTGCGTTCCTCCCCTGCCTCTGCCAGGCCCAGACCTTATCCCAGGCAGGCATCATCTCACACCACAGGACCCGCCAAGCGCCCCCATACTTCCCCTAGGCCAAACCGAAACCTCCCCAACAGAATTTTCGGTTCGGCGAACAATCAAGACCACGGCAGTGACTAAGGGAGTCACCGGGGGGGGGGGGGTGGGGGCTTGGATCAGGCACAACCCTTCCATCAGAGGTGATAAGTTCGGGGTTTTTTTTTTTTTTTTTTTTTTTTTTTCTTTTTTTTTTTTTTTAATGTTCTTTTCGTCCACAATTGAAGACAGCTTTGAAAAGGCCCCGTGTGGTCAACTGGTCTGTTAATACTAAAACTCACTTGTGTTGGCAGACATTTTGTGGGGGCATGCTGCTGTAAGCTCAAACAACCCAGACCTCACACCCAACAAGTCCCCAAGTTGAGCTGTCAGGGTAGAGATGGGTGTGAGAGTATGCATGTACATGCGTACATGTCAGTGTGCAAAAGAGGAGAAAGTCGGAACAGGAGAGGCAGGGGATTGTCACAGTCAGTATTAGGACAGAGAGTATCTGAAAAGCAAGCATGAATCGAAGAGGGAGAGATGGCAAGATGGAAAAGGAAGACTTTTCAAAGAAGATAATCATTGGTACCAAGTGTTGGCGATTCCTGGTTTTTGGATGACGTCATTAAAAAAAAAGATGATCAGTGATACTAAGTGTTTGCAGTTTTTGGTTTTGTAAATGTATGTGCTTATGAAAGGATGTTAACCTCTCATCTTTTTTTTTCTCCTTTCACATGACAGGCCTCTTTGCTTTGGTGGACGATTTTGGCCTGCCGTAACACCAAGTAACAGCGATCCCCATCTCTGTGCTGAATGTGGGTTGATTGTCCACACTCCCCTCCCCTACTCCCCCAGGCTCTGCGTGCACAGAGCATGGGAGATTGTTACCCTCAGTGTCTGTTGTACAGAATGTAAGCTGATAGTTATCTCCCAGTCTGTGTCAACAGAGTGTAGGTCGAGTCATCCCCCAGACTCTTTGTCTACAGAATGTAGGCAGACAGTCATCCCCAGTCTCTTTCTACAGAATGTAGACTGACAGTCATCCTCCAGTCTCTGAGTCTGCAGAATGTAGACTGACAGTCATTCTCCAGTCTCTGTGTCTACAGAATGTAGACTGACAGTCATCCCCCAGTCTCTGTGTCTACAGAATGTAGGCAGTCAGTCATCCCCAGTCTCTGTGGCTACAGAATGTAGACTGACAGTCATCCCCCAGTCTCTGTGTCTACAGAAAGTAGACTGACAGTCATCCCCCAGTCTCTGTGTCTACAGAATGTAGACTGACAGTCATCCCCCGCCTATGTGTCTACAGAAAGTAGACTGACAGTCATCCCCCAGTCTCTGTGTCTACAGAATGTAGACTGACAGTCATCCCCCGCCTCTGTGTCTACAGAAAGTAGACTGACAGTCATCCCCCAGTCTCCGTGTCTAGAGAGTGTAGGTAGCCGACTATCCCCCAGTCTCAGTCTACAGAACGTAGGTTGACAATGAACACCCCCCCCCCCCCCCCCCGCTGTCCAGTGTGTCTTTCCACACACTGCAGAGTGAAGATCACCATCCCATTGTCTGTTTCCACAGAATGCAGCCCCAGATGGGTGCAGCCCCCAACATGCAGACGCCCACTACAGGCATGAGTGGCATGTCAGGCTACAGCCAGATGGGTTCGGGGTCCCACACCCCAGCACCAGGGGTCCTACATGGGCCAGATGTCCAACGCACAGATGAGACAGCAGCAGCAGCAGTTGCGGCAGCAGCAGTTGATGGCTATGCAACAGCAACAGCAGCAACAGGTAAGAAGTTTACCGCTCAGTACGCTTGTCTGTATCTGATCATCAGACTGCTTTTTTGTTTTTATGCGTTCCATCATCATTGGCTTGTACAAAAATACACTCTAAAACCAGACATTGTGGCTAAGTGGTGGTGTCTTGGCTTGGTAGGCTGTGTGTGTGAATATCATTAATATGGAAGTTTGTTCTTGCTCCCCTCACACACACACACACACACACACACACACAGCCTTAATAAACCTTTACCAGAGTTTAGTGTGCTCTCGGCTGAAATGGGATGACTGAAAGCAAGTAGATGTCGCTACCTACACAGATGCATCTTAGGGAGCGTTGTGCAAACTGCTTTCAAATCTGTAGGTCTCTGTGTCTCTTATGATTGGTATTGTAGGTGGGGTATATTGTAATAAGAATTGCAGAACAAGGTTCCTTTAGAGAGTCTGAAAGAAAAAAAAAAAAAAAACAATGGTAATGTCGTATGTCAGATTTTCACTTCAGTTTATTATTGAGCACTTTGGACATGTCATATTTGACCATACTGACTTGTAGAGGTAACACTTCAGGGCCTTGTTTGATTGCCTGCTCCAAAGTTGTTTTCACCATGTGTTTGTATCATTTACTTTCAACAATTTGCTAGAAACACACACACACACACATTGACACACACACAACTAATTGATGTAAAACTTAATGGAAATGTGGAATAGGCCCAAGGATGGACGTGTCCAAAGGTGTGTAGGTAAAGGATCCATTCCACCTTCATAGAAGTGTACACTGTTCCGAGTGTCTTCTAGTTGTCACTACAGTGTTTTATTTATTATGAAGTCGTTCAGCTCAGCATCGTTGTTGTTGATGTTGACAGCAGGCGGGCCAGCCCGGCCAGTCGGCGCAGCCCATGCAGCAGCAACAGCAGCAGACGGCAGCACTGGTGGCTCACCTCCAGCGACGCATGTCCTCGGGCATGCAGGGCCCTCCCCCTCCCGCCCCCCCCCCCCACTACCCCTCCTATCCCCAGTACTGAGACCCTCACTGTTGCAAGAGGATCCAGTGATGGAGAGGGATGTGTGTGTGTGTGTGTGTGTGTGTATACAGTGTGTGTGTTTGTGTACAGGAGTGTGTGTGTGACTGGAATGTCTCAAGATCTGCGCTGTGTGTCCAGCCATGGGGAGTCTGCATTTTCTTTGAGTTGTGAAATTATCAAGTGTTCAGATGTGGTGCTTTTTTTTTTTTTTTTTTTGAATTTGTTTGGATTCTGAACTTTTGATTTCACCTGTTACTTTCCTTAAAAAGTAGAAAGCGTGACAGTAAGTGTTCAGTCTTATTTCCAGTTCCTTAGTTAACTGACTGCACTTTTTTTTTTTTTTTTTTTTTTTTTTGTTTTTGTTTGGCAATTGGTAATATTTCCAGACATCTTTGCAGTTTTTTTTATGCATTACCCGTTTGGCATCTGTTTGCCACTTACTTCAATTGGTAATGATTTTTTTTTAAGTAGATTGTATTATTCCCTGGCCATTTCCCCCCCAGTGCTGCAGGATACTGCCACACCGCAGGACTTCTGTTCGTAGGCTATGGTCTGCACAGCCAGCCATCTACTGAGAGAAACTTGTAGTCAGTCACTGGCTTGTTTGGGGCATGCGTGTGTAGGGAGATGCTTTTAGGAGTTAGCACATGTGTATGTGTGAGAGGCAGAGAGAGACTGAGAGAAACCTGCTTGTTAGTCACTGGTTTGTTTTGAGCATGCATGTATAGGGAGAGACGCTTTCAGGAGTTGGTGCATGCGTGTGTGTGTGAGACAGAGAGAGAGAGAGAGAGAGACACAGACCGAGAGAAACCTGCTTGTGAGTCACTGGTTTGGTTTGGGTATGCTTGTGTGTGGAGAGATGTCTTTTAGGAGATGGCGTGTGTGTGTGTGTGTGTATGTATAGTTCAAAGCAGTACCCTGTGAGGATCCGACACCCCATCCCCTTCCTTCGTTTTGTTTTTGTCCCCAAAGCAAGCCATATTTTGAGTCAGCTGTGATGGGGACTTGTTTAAGCTTGACCACATTTTCCAGGAATGTTGTTAAGTATTTACTCAGGTTTGGTGAAGAGAAAAATCCATCATCAACCATCTGATTGAAGTCAAACACACGGGACAATTGCAGTTCGATTTAGGGTAAAGGAAAGATGACGCGAGTCCGAAGTGGGGAAAGGGTACATTAACTTTGTCTTGGTGAGACACACATGCACTGACATGGCTATTTTCTTTGTCGTATTGGTGAAGGTTTAGGACAATTTGCTTATTTTTTTATTGATAGAGTACATTGTCTATGCGATCTTCAACTAACAAATTAATGGCATATATGCCTTTTGTGTGTGGTAGATCAAGGACAACTGTCCTTTTTAAGACAGTGAACTTTACAACCAAGTTTACAGTTTTAAAACAGTGAACTTCAACACCCAGCCTTGACCTTTGACCAAGTTTACACAGTTCTTGTACCATTTCAAATCACTGCATTGAATGGTATTTCATATGGAAGCAAAATTGAATTTTGCCAACTAATTTGAAAATCTTTGATCGATACTCGTTAAGTCAAGATTTAGACTTTAGAGAAAAAGCATTTGACATGCAAAATGGAGATTTGTTAAGAGAAAGTTCCATTGCAAGAGGTGTGTATTTTATTTCCTTAGTGTTTGAAGTGCCCAGACAGCTTTTAGTGGACAGACAGGTGTGAGATAGCCTACCCTTGATCACCATCCAAAGTATTACAGTTAGGAATTCCCATCTGTAGCATGACTTTTGCCAAAACCTGGTGCCACAGTCGTATATATGTGGACATACTTATAAGTGACACTCGTGTATTTCTACAGTGCTGTTACATCTGGTTCACCGTCTCCTGCCCATGCCCACCCCCACTCTCCTTCCCGACGTGGACCTAGTCTTCCCCGTTTGTGTGTGCCTGAGAATAAGTTGAACTTGGGATGTAAAATGCAGAGCATGGCCAGTAACGAGTATGATGTCGGTCTTACTAAGTACAAAAGTGGAAAAACCTATTGGGCAACGTGACAGACCGTTACAAGCAAGACAAGTTGTTGATTCCAAAGAATCTGAGCAAGGTGAAGGCAAAAATCTGGGTAAAGTTCTACATGAAAGAAGTGAAGGCTCAACTGTCAGAAGAGCCAGATGGACTGTACAGAGCAGAATCTCTGGCTATCGACATAATGAATTATTCAGTGTCGTCCTGGGAGAGGGGGTCTGAACTATGGAGAATGTATAGTGTCGTGGGAGGTAGTCGAAACTAGGGGGGGGGGGGGGGGGGGGGGGTCTGAACTGTGAGATAGTATAGACATGTGGGAGGGAGCTTGAACTTAGATGTGTGTCTTGGGAGATCATGTACGCAATAACAAACAAACAAAAAACAAACAAAAAAAAAAAAAGAAAAAAGTTTTGAAGGATTTACAGGGGATATTTGTTGGGAAGTTTCCAAGTGTTCAGTCTCCAGGTAAAGTTGCCGGAAGTCAGAACCCAGATAGTCCACCAATTAGTCCTACAAATTCAGGTCCTAACATGGCTAGTCATCCTTGAATGAAAACCTGTGCATTTCTCCCATAATGAACGGGCGTGACATAGTGAGTGACTGTGTGAGGGATAGACCCCCTTATGAACTTTCTCAGTGGACATGAATGTTGATTCAAATCTGCCTGGCGACTAAATGCATTGGATTTGAACACAGCCAAGTTGCCCTTCTTGGTATCAAAAACTGAGTGCATCTTGTATTGTGTGAGTGTGTGTGTTCGTGAATGTTTGCTGCCCCTTTACACAGGTGTGGCAGGTGATTGGAAGGTAAATGACCCCCCGCTCTGACCATTGTTGATCACTGGTGAGAGAGAGAGGAGGCCACAGGCTGTAATTACTGCCACTTTATTTATGAATGGATATTTGTGCTTTCACTATGAACATGCTGTGTGTTACAAGACAGGCAAAGGATGCGTGTATGTTGTCTAAGATGAAAGATGCGATGGACGGAGGGAGAGGTTTTTGTTTGGAACGAAGTGACCGGATGAATTGTCTCCTTGCTTTGAGTTAAACACTTGTTATTGAAATACTGTGTGAACAATGATGAGGGCAACAGAGATCAATTTCATCTTGAATGCAACAAGTAGACTATGAGAAAGAAAATGCATGGTCACAGAGATGCAAGCCATGGTGTGGATGTGTATGTGCAAATTGCATGTAAGAAAGAGATGGAATAGGGCAACTTGTATTTAAAGCAGTTCAAAAGATAAAACGCTTGAAGACAGGGATAAGAGAGAAATAATGATTCATGTTCAGTGTGCTGTCTGCAATGCATTGGACCAAATGCATTCTCAGTATTAATTGTTAGGGTTTCTCTGGAGGGGGGAAGGGCGTTACTTGGCAGCAGCTGTTGGACCTTCAAGACATGGTCAGTAAATCCAAAGGGTTCCCTCATGTATGTAGTGAATGATTTTTTTTTTTTTTTTAATCAGCACTTTTCCTCCATGAAACACATTTGGCAGTCGTCCTGCTCTGACCCATACCATGATAACCAGCTGGGTTTTTCTTCAGTTTAGTGGTCGTTCATACCTATCTGTTTGGAAAAAAAAAAAAAAAGGGGGGGGGGGGGGGGGGGGGGGGCTGATTTTCATCCTCATTGCCTTTCCAAGTTACACCACAATAATTTCCAAAAAGAAAGGCAGACTAGCAGTCTGTTCAATTTTTGGTCTTGTAAGATGGGATCATGATGTTAGAGATGAAGTTGAGACCGTATGTGTGTATGGAATCTTTTCTTTTAGTCTTGCAAGATGGGATCAGAAAATGTTTGGGACAGAGTTTAGAATGTGTGTTTAGGGGGAGGAGCAATGTGTTCTTTTTCTCTGTTTTTCCTCCCATTTAGAAAACGAATCGTGTTTGTACATCTAAAACTGAAGTGCTTGATGTACCAAATAAGCGATGCATATGTACATTAAGAAAATTGTACCAAATACAAAGGGGTGGAGTGGGAGGAAATTTTTTGCATGTGATTTGGGGGGGATGGGGGGGGGGGTGGATGGGAGATGGAAGGGGGGGGGGTATTTTTCTATTTTGAAAATGGATCATGTTTGTACATTTAAAATTGAAGTGCATGATGTACCAAATAAATCATGTTTTTATATATAAGTTGAAAACAATGTTGTACAGAATGAATCATGCATTATATAAAATTGAATGCTGCAAAGCTTTTGTAGAAATGTTAATGAATACATGCTGTGAAAAGTAAAGGTGTTTGTTGTTTGGGGGGTATAATTCCTTCTACTTCTTACTTTGTGTTAGATGGGGGGGGGAATGAGAAAACAGTAGCTTTAAAATGAAAATAGCACTCCGTAGTCATTTTTAGAGAGAAAAGTTTTACCTGACTTTTATATGGATTCATGATACTGCTACGAAGGCCAAATTGACCTTAACGAACACTGTTTGCAGACCCCCCGAATCTAGAGTATTTAGTGCTACACAGATGTTTGCCACATGAATGGTCCTTTTATTATGAACCTATATTAAAAAGCACGCACGGAACTACACAGATGAGAAGTACACAAATACAAGTGAGAAGATATTTCACTTCTAGTATTGGGCTACAATATTTTGTAATTCTGTAGCATTTTCATGAAAAAAATGTCGCAAAAATACAAAGTTAGGAAGAAAAGTAAAAAAAAAAAAAAAAAAAAAATGCACATTGTTCAACATACATTTTCACTGAATGTATTTGTATCGAATGAGCGAAAAACACAAGCTAGAAAGCCAAGGCACAGATCTGGTTGATGAAAACAAAAAAAATTCAAAAACTGTAAATTCTAAGTACACTGAAAGTGATCAGAACATCATAAAAGTACACAAAACAGTAAACTGAGCAGACGCTCCATCACCATCATACTTGGTACGACAAAAAGTACCCACCACGTTTTCAATCCATCACCATACAACAAAGGGTCTCCAGTCAAGCCACCACATACACGTTTTCTTGAAGCAAAACTCTAACAAACGGATCATTTTGTGTACAGAAATTCATCCTCCACCTGTCCTGGCTCCACCATCACAAGATGAACTACATTCATCTGTAGTAAACTAATACCTCCTAGTAGCAGGTATTCTGAAACTACTAATGAGTATGAATAATTTGAACAATGTTCTCGCAATCGAATTTTTTCTTTCTCAAACCAACACAAACGCAACAATATGTACACATATTCATACATATACTTCAATTATAGCCATGGAGTCACCATGAAATGACATGTCAACCTTCTTCACCTCGTAGCGCAGTCCAAACCTACACAGCACAGCATCTTCTCCTATCATGAAATGACATGTCAACCATCGTCACCTCACAACATGGTCCAAGCCCACATAACCCAGCACCTTTCTCCACAATGAACTGACATGTCTACCATCATCTCACGGCACAGTCTAAACTCACAGAATTTTCTGTTTTGACTGATTTAAAATTTATAACCTAGCCAACCACAAAGGGCAGTATTGGATCAGCCACCTCTTAGGAGCCACTCGCTACAGATGTGTGAAAAAAATTCACATACAAAAGTCATTTTCTGTATAAAAAAAAAAAACATGCTCAAACTGATTTAAAAATCTTTCTTCAGTAATCTCTGATCAGATGAAAAAAAGTGTTTCCTTCAGGAACTCAAAAATCACATTTGGTGGGACATCTCTAAACAAGACTTTGATGGAGTATGCTGCAAAGTGTTTCTGTGCGACATGATGTCGAGTCACAACACTACAGGAATATTTTTTATATCGCGAGTGGTACGTCTCATGGCATGCACCACCCAGTTTCTTGGCCTTTTAAGAGATACGTGTAGGCATTACAACAGCGACCTGTTTGCAATCAGCATAAAAGTGTCTCTAATTCACAGCCACCTGTGGCTCAGAACTTGGGGACACAACAAAACTCCTCATGGTTTGGATGGATTTGAGTTTATTTGTCTGCGAGTTCCATTTGTCTTTAGAGGTCTTTGACATCAAGTCTCAGCTGTAGGTTTCAGATCATCGAGAGGGACAGTGCACCCGCTCACCTCTGGTGTATACTTGGCAAGTTGACTGATCAACTTCTTGATCAAGCCCAGTGTCATTCTCCAACATGAAACGACAAGCCAACTTCGACATCTCACAGCACAGTTCAAATCCTGTTGTTCCTGCGTACAAAACCATTCTCCACTGGCATCTCTGTTGACATTCCCCTAACATGGCCAGTATGATATGGATGAAAACCAAAGCTGCTCAGTAAACGCACACACAAACACATACGCACAACTATACACACACATACACATATTCGTGTACACCCATATGCACTGACATACCAGTCCCTATGTATGAACGTGCAAGGTTGCACACACACATGTTCGCACACATTTGAGAGCATGCACACTGCAGTTATAGCCCAGACAATAATAGCTAAAACCCAACCAGCACACTAATTAATGTGAGTCAGACATCTGCTAAGACTTGTCCCATGAGACACTCTTCCCAAATCTTTTCTTTGCAGTTACTCATGTAGTCAGCCATCCAGTTGTAAACCCTGCGCACTGTGGTCTCATGCTTTGCAGATGTGGATTAGCTAGCATAGTCTGCATGCAGTGCCAACTTCTTGGTGAAACGAAACACGACATAATCATACAAGATTAAAATCCTGATGAAAATGTCCATCGATCTCCATCCAGCCTGTAATGTGCACTCACACTCACACACACGCACACACACACCAAAGCAAATATTTGACAGTGGCTTTGGCTTTCCATTAGCTTCAGTTTTGCGTACAGTTATGCCTAAACACAACATTACTGTGCCAAACATACCTTCAATGTGTTAAGAAAAAAAAGGCAAAGAAAACAGCAAGAAGCCTCTGTGGAAACAATGCTTGCTGTACAACCAATTTCCAAACAACTTTGCGTCGGGTTTTCATGAGAAGTCCCACAGTTCCCCTGGAGAGTGTTTCTGAGGCAATACAGCGTGTAAATTCGTTTCATCAAAATGTACCATCTTCATCTTCAGAGATCTCACAATGGAATAAAAACAAATGTCAAAATACCAATTTGATCTTTAACACCTTCTGCTTCTTAAAACGTCTGCTGCATAAAAAATGGTCCTTCGAGTCCTACTCTCTGGACAGTCACTTGGTACCGCACCCTTTGATTCAAACTGAGCAGCTCAGTTTGCCAAACACAATCATCCACATCCAACAAAATCAAATGTGTGAGGTATAACTGAAATAATAAGTACGCCGCCATGTTTACAATCACTAACCAAAGTTTTAAAACATTTATGTAGAATGATGTGCAACAAAACAATCCATACATTTTCTTTTTGCACATGTTAGCAGATGTACACACACATACTCGCACAATAAGCATATCTACATACAAGATACTGAAATATTTGAAAATCAAAATGTTAATATTTTGATATCATGATCAGACTAATTTTACCTGCTTCAAGATGGTGAGATCTGTATCAATTCAGTTCTCAGTCACGTTCTGAAGCAGGCAATCTCACTACTGATGTATGTATACTAAATAAATAAACAGTGATGCACTGAAATGCCTTCACAAAAAATATGAATTACTATTTGAATTATCTACTTAACCAGATTACCTGGGAAAGGGACAAACCCTATTCCCTCCATTAAAAATACCATCACCATTTGTTCAGGCTGATGGCAATTGAAAAACAATAACAGGTTCACTCACAAACTTTCACTGTTAAAAATGTTTGTATTAAAGTGAAAACAGTAAATGTTCATATTAAATTGAATCACAAACATTTACAGTTTAACTGTTAAAAATGCTTGTTTTCAACAAATCACAAACCTTTACTGTTAAAAATTTTTGTATTACACAAAACAGACTAAAAGATAACATTATTAAGAAAAAGCAGTTTGGACCATGGTGGGACAGTCTCGAGAAACACACTAAATGCATTCCAGAACAGCAATCAACATTTGTAGACTAAGTGTCCAAGGCACAGACTTGAAACTTTTCACTATTTCAACATTTTAGCATCACTAATGAATACTTCAATACACAAAAATGAAGAAAAGCATATGAACAGGAATAGGCAAATTCAAAATTAAACTGACACAGCATTTAAGAAAAAAAAAAATCATTCAAGAAACAATTCAATACATCTCCAGCCACATTCTTTTTTTCTTTTGTCATAGCAAACGTTCCCCAACCCCAATCATTTGAGACAACAGGAATCCGATCGCACAGTGAGCAGCAGACAGGGCATATAGCAAGCACATCCATCGCCAACGCCTTCACTCTTTGTGGACCCTTCCAGACGCTGTGGAGCAGGCTGGCCCTGGCCTGCTCCATTACCACAACTCCGAACGCTGCAAGTGTCGCAAGTTCCTGGCAGGAGTGGTGGGGCGCTGATTGCCCTCCCCTCTCAAAATGGCTGCCATCTCCGAGTCGTTGTGCGCTTTCTCGTAGTTTCTGATCCCCTCCGGGCGTGTGCGAGGCGGGTTGGCCGGATGTTTCCTGAATCAAAAAAAAAAAACACAGAGTATCCTAAGTGTGCACAAGTCAGGGGAAATGAATGCACAGAGTAAAACCTCTTTAATGAACATTTTGTACCTTCTTCAAGACTTATCATGATTCACACACTATTCTTCTGAATATTACTTAACACAAAATATCACTGAATCAGTGAACGTCTCCTTTCATGTTTGCTTTCATTCTTTGTTCCTCAGCTAGAATCTTGAGGTTCACCATTTGTAAGACTTTTACAAATGTGACCATTTTCAATCACACTATCAAGATAGCCCAGCCCTACTTTGTCTTCAGGAACCTCTCTTGGCCAACCCCTGACCCCAGTTTTCTGCGTTTGATCCCGTTCTCTGTTTTTTTAAACTGAGAATCACAATGGCCCTCTCTTCAAAGCCCTACAGAGCACACTTCCATGTTGCATTAGCTTTGGGGGAAATGTTGGCATTACCCAATTTCTCTTCAAAATCCCAGTGTCTGGTGACTGACGGTCTTTTCCCCCATGTCTTTCACCCACTGAAGATCAATGTGGACGACAGGATCCTTAACAAGTTGATCATGTCATCTGTGTGCGAGGAGACACACCAAGAAGGCTGCGTCATCACCAGCAGACCAACGAAGACGTTGGCCTGAGAGACTCGGGGGGGGGGGGGGGGGGGGGGGGGGGGGGGGGGGGGGGGGGGGGGGGAATCCATTCCCTACTTCAGCCAATGAGCATGCTCAGACAGTTGGAGGTTCAATCCCTGATGGGAGCCCATGGCTGAAGTAAAGAATGGATTTTCTTCTGTGGTCTCTGAGCCAGGTATCAGCCTGGTATTGGGTGGAGACGACAATTCACACTCACGGTGACGGGGACTCCTGCATGTGAGGCAGAGTCTTGCTCTCCTTCACGGGGCTGCTCTGAGGGGCCGGACCATTGTCACTGCGCAGGATGTCGAACATGGAGTCGTTGCTGTTCTTCTGGGCAATGCTTTCCCCTTCCGGGCCTCATGCGGTGCGCTGGAGGGATTTCGTCCCACCCTCTGGAACAGAAATACAGGATTCAAAAACAGTGAAACTAAACACTGCTGTTGTGAAAATACTGGGAACCACCATGTTTGCTTGTTTTTGCCACTTGGTTGAAGTAAACACCACCTCATAAGAGGGTGCAATGCCAGGCTTTCTTCACACTGTCGGTTAAGTCACACACTGAATATAACCAGTGCCATTAATAACACAAAAATCATCTATGAATACTCTGACAGTTTTCCATCACTCCTCAGCAACACGAATATGCCACCAGCTAACACACACACACACACACACACACACACACACACAAACCACCTTTTTTTTTCCCTTCTCCAAACTTCACCACCACCAACAACAAAAAATGATGGTGAAACAATAACCTTGTGAAATTGGATGTCCCTACAATCCAGTGAAACTGGACGATCCTATAACCCAGTTCAACCATATGACCATACAGTCCAGTAAAATCGGTTGACCCTACAATTCAATATGACTGAATGATATCACAATTCAGTAAAACTGGAAGACACGTCAATCCAGTAAAACTGGATAACACCGCAATTCAGTAAAAAGCTTGACCCTGCAATTCAGTAAACCTGGATGACACCACAACCCAATAAAGCTGGATGACCCTACAATCTAATACAACTGGATGACTCTACAGCCAACTAAAACTGGGTGGCCCTATAATCTAGTAAACTGGAAAAACCTACGATCCAGTATTATACGGATAATCCTACATACCACTAAACATTAAATGACGCTATATAAGTTGCGTGCATTTGATCAAAGCTTATCCAAAGAAAGAAAGAGAAACTGAAATTAGATAGTAACATTAGTAATGATAAAACTTCAGCACTTCAAAAAATTTGTAGAGTTACAAAAGGAACACGTACTTATGATCTTATGGTGGAAGCCAATGAGGTTTTTAACATCAGTGCCTTTGTCAAGTAGGAATAATATCTTTATATACCTATTGACTGGATAGAGGTACTGAAAAGGATGAAGACAATTAAAGAAACAAAAAACTAAATGGTTCCAAATTAAAATTTGCCACAGAATTTTTAGTGACAAATAGTGTTCTGAAAAGTATGCAAATTACTAATAGTGACAAATGTAATTTTTGTAAGAGAGAGAAAGACTAAATCATTACCTGTGGGAATGCGAGTTTACCCATATTTTCTGGAAAGACCTTGAAAAAGCTCTGAAAGTATCCTTAATGTGGAGATTATATTATTTGGTAAAGATGAGAAAAACAAAACTGCTAGACCTAATAATTTTAATGGGAAAATATTTCATTTATAAATGTAGAATTAACCAAAAAAAAAACATAATCTAAACATACTTTTGAAGGAACTGGACTACAGATATAAAATGGAGAAATACATGTACTTCATGGAGATGAATCATGCTACCTATGAAACAAAATGTCTACTTTATGTTAAACTACTGAGGAAAACTACTGTTAAACTACTGTGTGCACATGCACACACATACATATATATATATATATATATGTATATATGGATGTGTGTGTGTATATATGTTAATGATAAGTACAGTATATTATATTTGTTTTCTATTTAACATCGTTTTTGCGACCTTGTAGCCTCAATGAAATAACGGGAAATCAAAGTGTGTCTGTATAATTTACTTTCTATCATTAATGCCATTTATACTGGAATCATTCATTATGTGTGCCCATTCAAAAGATAAAAAAATCTCTAGACTGAAAAAAAAAACAACTTACCTATAGAGTACCGGCATATAGGGATGTTGTCCTTGGTATGTAAATTATGCAGTTGGGTGCCTTCGTTACTAAAGACGGTGAGGATGGACATGCCTAGATTACTATGGCAAGCGTGTAAAAAATGTTTCTCTGTTCAAGAACATTTTGTTTAGCTGTGGATTTGGACACATTTGGCTGGCAAAAGAATTGGGTTGTGAATAAACTTTTGTATTGCTCTTATAAAAAAAATTAAGTTAAATTACAAAAAAAAAGTTAGATGACCCTCCAATCTAGTGAAACTGGAGATCCAACAATCCTGTAAAACGGTATGACTACAATCTTACAGAAATGAACTGCCTTACACATCAGTGAAACTGAATGATGCTACTATCCTCTTAAATGGATGATCTTACAACCCAATGCAATGGAAATACATCACAATCCGTCAAACAGGGTGACCTACAATTCAGTCAAAATTTCATAACCCTACAGTCTAGTAAAACGGAATGACACAACCAAAATCTGTACAATCCAGCTAAATCTGAACCCTACGATCTAGTAACACTGGACGACACAAACAACCCAGTCGTACTGGATGACGAGAACACCTGTGTCACTTGCAGGTACAATACAATGTTGATCCATTAATCAGGACACTGTCCTGCTGGAAAGCAGTGAAGATGAACGGCCTATCATGGGCATTTACATTGTCACCGATGCCATTCAGGATACTGCTATGGGGTGTGTAGCACACTGAAAAGTACAGTTCACTGTCGTGTGCAGCTTTCTCTCTCCCTCTTTGCTGTGTTTACTCTCTCTCTCTCTCTCTCTGTGCTATTCTTTCTCTCTCTCTCTCTCTAGGCTGTTCTCTCTCTCTCTCTCTCTCTCGACTTACTCTTCATCTCTCTCCTTCCACCTGTGTGTGTGTGTGTGTGTGTGTGTGTGTGTGCGAGTGCGTGTGTGCTATTGGCACTCCCCCTTCACATGCTCCTGGTTCTCATTTTCTTTCTCCATCTCTCTCTACTCTTTCCACCACTGTTGGCTCTCTCTCTCGCTCTCTCTCTCTCTCTCTCTCTCTGAGTCTCTCTCTCTCTCTCTTTCTCTGTATGTGTGTGTGTGTGTGTGTGTGTGTGTGCGTGTGCTTGCATGTGTATTTGAATGTATGTGTATATGTATGCTCAGTACTCTCCCTCTTTATCTCCATTTGTTCTCACTTTCTTTTTCTCCTTTTCTTAGTGTGTAAGTGTGTGTGTAGGTGTGTGCACATGCATATGCATGGGTAAGTGTGTGTGTGTGTGTGTGTGTGTGTGTGTGTGTGTGTGTGTGTGTGCTGTTTGCACGCTCTCTCTCTCTCATGCATATGTTGTGTGTGTGTGTGTGCTGTTTGCTCTCTCTCTCATGCGCATGCATGTGTATTTGAATGTATGTGTATATGTATGCTCAGTACTCTCCCTCTTTATCTCCATTTGTTCTCACTTTCTTTCTCCTTTTCTTAGTGTGCAAGTGTGTGTGTAGGTGTGTGCACATGCACATGCATATGCATGTGTAAGTGTGTGTGTGTGTGTGTGTGTGTGTGTGTGTGTGTGTGCTGTTTGCACGCTCTCTCTCTCATGCATATGTTGTGTGTGTGTGTGTGCTGTTTGCTCTCTCTCTCATGCATGCATGCATGTGTATTTGAATGTATGTGTATATGTATGCTCAGTACTCTCCCTTTTTATCTCCATTTGTTCTCACTTACTTTCTCCTTTTCTTAGTGTGTAAGTGTGTGTGTAGGTGCGTGCACATGCACATGCATATGCATATGTAAGTGTGTGTGTGTGTGTGTGTGTGTGTGTGTGCTGTTTGCACGCTCTCTCTCTCTCTCATGCATATGCTGTGTGTGTGTGTGTGCTGTTTGCGCTCTCTCTCTCTCTCTCTCTCCCCCCCCCCCCCCCTCCCTCCCTCCCTCCCTCTCGAAGCAGCTTTCCCCAAGCCAATAGGTTAATGAGGAAGGAAGTAGAGAGAGGCCAGACTGTTCGTGTGAACCAGCCCTGCTGACTGACATCACAGGCACACCCACCCACCCTGTGGTGATCCCTTATTCATGAGGCAGGCAAGGTGGCAGGGAAAAAACATGCAAAGACATGACGGCGGGAGAGGAAGGGACCACTAGGAAGTGGATGTACGCAGATAGTGAGTGAGTGAAGGTTTTTACGAGCTTGCCCTCACTCTAACCTCTCTCTCTTTCTCTCTCTTGCTCTTTCTCGAGCTCTCAAATCAAGTTTACTTCTAGCTTCCAATAATGAACGAACTAGAAATCTGTCCATTTACCTATACAAAGCATTTAAGTTACGATCTGTTCTTTTTCCTTAATGTATAGTATTGAATCAGTTTTGACCATTTAAAATATTGAATGATTTTCAGATGCACCCCTTCTGGAGGGGCAATGCCCTATGTGTGAATAAAATGTCCGCATCTGTATCCCTATCTATCTCTCTCTCTCTCTCCATATGTACAGTATACATGTCTCTACCCCCTCAACTCATGGTATAAAATCTCTCTGTCTGTCTGTCTGTCTCCCCCCCCTCCCCCCCCCCACCACCCTCTCTCTCTCTCTTTGCAATTTTTTTTTTTTTCAACAAGCTAGGAATCCTTCAGTGACCGGTTAAGCCACTCTCTGCATCCTTGGGGTGGTTAACCTTTAACACCAGTGAA
The DNA here is from genome assembly GCA_016801955.1 of Conus betulinus. Lineage (NCBI taxonomy): Eukaryota > Metazoa > Mollusca > Gastropoda > Neogastropoda > Conidae > Conus > Conus betulinus. The sequence goes on from JADBJO010002433.1 coordinate 129,014, forward strand.
GACCACAGATCGGCTATGGGAAAGGTCACGGGGGAGAATGAGAGTGGAGCAGAGGGTAAAGGGGGAGGTGAGTGGAAGTGTGGAGGGGTGGGAAGTAAGGTCAGAAAGGAGCATGTTACTGGGGGCAAGAGCAGTGGCGGGTGGGGGGGGGGGTGGGCCGGTCGGGGGTACTGAAGGTAGAGAGAGCAAGTCGTTTTTCAATCAGGGCGTCAGAACAAGGATATGGTGGGGATGATGGAGGAAGTGAGAAACACAGCGAGAGAAAGAAAAAGAGGATGAGAATATCTGGTGTACGTGTGTGTGTGTGTGTCTGTGCACATGTGCGCATGCACATGCGTGTATGTGTGTGAGTGTAAGCGTATGTTATGTGTGAGCATGTGTGTGTGTATGTGTGCGACACATGCATGCACATGTGATGTGTACTTGTGTTGGCATGCTGTCTATTCACCTGGCATCATCTACGCCTGTCATAGCAACAGGGAGAGCTGCCAGGTGTGTGAGGGTGACCATCCAAAACAGTATCTGAGAAAACACTGAGTCAGTCTGTTATACAGTGATGGACTTTTGATGTCAAGGCAACAGGAAGGTGAAGGAAAGGTGGACTACAGTTGGCATGGACCAGTAAAGGAGAGGAAGGGGTATGGGGAGGGCAGTTATATGGATGGAAAGGGAGTTTGGGTGTGGGTGTGTGGGGGGGGGGGGTAACCAACCCAAAGTGATGTGGCAAATTGATGTGAAGCAGAGTTAAGCTCTGCTTGTGTAAGAAGAGGTGTGTGCATGTTTCTTTTGTGTGTGTATGTTGTGTGTGTGTGTGTGTGTGTGTGTGTGAGTGTGTGTGTGTGCCTTTGTCTGTGTTCATGTGCATGCGGTGTGTGCGCCGGTAAGGTATGTGTGTGTGTGTGTGTGTGTGAGACTCTGTGTGTGTGTGTGTTTTTTTTTTTGGGGGGGGGGGGGGGGGGGGGTTGTGCATGTGCCACAAAAATTAAACACATATGCATATGTGACCATACACAATGTTCCTATGTCAGCCCTGCAGTACAGGGGTATCATGCTATACGTGTGGCTGGATTCCCCAATCCCATTCCCCTCCCATCCCCTATTTTCTGTTTCAGTCTTCAAAAGATACACAGTTGGCACCTGAGTTCAACAACTACAGCCTCATTATAGCTGCTCAGATACCTGGTGAATTAAAATTTGTTTTAAATCATTTCCAGCCAAAAACCTGTGTGGGCTAGAAATAAAAATCACATATGTGTATATTAAGCTAGCAGTCCGCGGTGTGTAACCATACCCATTATCACCACTGTTCAGATAGAGATTTTGTCAGTCATCATCTTCTTTCAAAACATGTCCATCTCAAACTTTTGGCTGAGTAATGCACACAATTCTTGCACACAAACTGATAAGATCATTTCACATTTAACTCATTACTATAACAATTCCACCATGTCCAATTAGGGCCAAGTTTCAGACTTTCACCTAGAGATTATCACAATCCAGTTCATTGTCTTTTCACCACAAAAAATCACAAACCCATCTAATGCCTTTTTTTTTGTTGTTGTTCAAAGTGCCAAGCCTTGTGATATTGTGTCATTAGCTCGTACCTTTTGATACAAATCCCTTTCTCATCAAAAAAGATGTCTCAACATTCAAGATGCACTAAATGAAGCACCTCTCTGATCCCATCCCCATCCAAAATCCCAACCCATCCACCCTTTTTTTTCTCTCTTTTTTTTTTTTTTTTCAAACATTTCCCTTTCCATTGCAAAGGGCAAGGAACTGCTCAAAAATTTCATAGAGCAGATTTGGCAAACAACAGATACAGTCAACAATCCAGGAGAAAATTCACTCATTCACACACGCACACACGCACACACACACACACACACACACGTTTGTGCAGTTACACTTGCTATCAGGAGAGCTGTGTTAACATCAGAAGTGAAAAGATAACACCAAGTCGCCAAGTTCAGCCTACAGTTGGAGAAATGAAAGAGAATGTCACTCTGACGGCCTATCTGAGGATCTCTTCGAGGTTGCATTGCAATTTAAGAGTTCATGGCCTGTATTCCATTCACACTCATAATTCAGGGAGCAATTTCTCAAAGGCACTGCACCATCTTAATCCAATTCTACTGGTATTTTTGTTTAATTGGTTTCTTGTTTTTGGGAGGAGCTGGCAAGGGTGGGTGTGGGCAGGCGGCTGGTGTCTTCTTCTACTCTTTTTTTTTTCCCACCAAGGAGGATTTAGCAATTCAGCTTTGCCCGAGGAAATGGTTTTGTGCTCCTCCTGCTCCTTTCTGTCCCTGTCCGTTTTCCCCTCCACACGCTCCCATCAATGAAATGCAGTACCCATCCCTACCTCCAGCCAAGCACACTGACATAACATCACTCACACATGGCAAGGTATGTACACACCTTCACAGGCCACATCACCTTAACATCTTAGCAGCAATGCTATTCACTTTAAACCTGACCCCTCGCCCCTACTCTGCTCTTTTACCTGCTGTGCCAGCTTTGTTCTTCACCTGGGTTAACTTGCCTGTACCCAATGGTTTACGTACTGTGTCAACTGAGAGTCTGTCAGGCCTGAGCTGCTTTTCTCTCCCTCTCTCTCTCTCTCCCCTATTTCATCATTTAAAGAATTCAAATTGCAGTCTTCTATTTTATATTCAGATAGTTTCTGAATGTTTGTTAGTTATGTCTGTGTCTAGCTGTTATGGTGCTTCTATGATTCTACTTGTGCCCCTAAATGAGGGGCTATAAACTTAACACAAATAAATTATCTTCAGTGTTGAATCTCTCTCTCTCTCTCTCTCTCTCACACACACACACACACACACACACACACACACACACACACACACACACAGACAGAGTAAACAATTATTACACCCTATCTTCAAACATCATCTTTCATTTATTGTTGTTACAGTATATGGCACAGTTCTGCACTTTGATCTACCACCCACTGGGAGACAGTATGGTAACACTTTGGATCCATGGCTTTCTTTGTGTCATGGTGTTTTCCTTTCATTATTCTGTTCCGTCTGACCCAACCCCAGGAGTTCACTGAACTTTTTTGTTTTGTTTTTTGAGTTGTTGTTGCTCTTTCTACTTTTTTTCCCATGTAGAACTTTGATGACTTACAGATACCGCATCAGGGAACACTTCATGGCACTATTTTCCTGAGCATCGCACAAACACACTGCATGCACACACACACACACACACACACACACACACACACATGCACACACACACATGCCTACACACACACACATGCGCACACACACATGCCTACACACACATGCACACACACACACATGCGCGCGCACACACACACACACACACACATACCTTGACTCATTTTTGATAGTTTCTCCTACCACCCATGCCCCCTTTTCCAGTGCAATTCTAAAAACCTGACACAGGGCAACTTCTCAATAACGATCTCGAGAAAGATTTTTAAAAAGGCTCTTTAGAGAGAGAGAGATTTTCTTGGGGAAGTGAACTGAAGTGTCAGTTTTTTTCTCCATGGGTCTTTCCAATAAAGGGTATGTTGACAGATCTGCTGAGCAGAAATAAAAGAAAGACATTTCAGAAATGTTCCTTTTCAACAACCCAGACTTTTATTGAAAAGGCCTCCTGTGCAACAGATGGGTGTTCTGATTTCACCATGCTGTGTGCCCCAGGCGTTCCGCTGGATTTTTCATCTCATAAAACAAGATTTTAAAAAATTCATGAATAATATGTAGCAACGAAGGCACAATAGTTAAAAGTTGCGGATCGGAGTCCTGGGAGGTCATGGGTTTAATTCCCAGAGCCATGTATTCATGAGGTTTACTGCCCAACAAACTCCTACCCAGAAACTGAGTTTGCAATGACAGGGCTGCCCATAGAGTGTATATGTATGAAATCACTTAATTCCCTTCAAAATTTCAGATTTTGAGGGAGAAATGCGGTAAACATATCATGTCTATGTAAGACGTAGACAGACATTATGAGTAATCTTACAAACACACTGGCAGATGGAATCTGCTTAGTTACAAAAACAGAACAGAAAGTTGAAGTGTAGTAACTGTGTAGCAGCTAACATAAACTCAGCTGCTCATGCTGACTCCAACAGAGAAAAATGCTTCTGTCACCACTCCATCAAATTTTCAACCTTCAGTACACCTCTAAAAAGTATACGCTGTGGTAGTTTTACACCACTGAAACCTTTCAGGATGAACACAACTCCTGTAGACAAAATGTGGGGAACACTAACTAGGCTCAAATGGGAAGACCGTAACCGCAGTCAAAGTTCACTCACGTAACGAATGCATCTCTGAGAATGTTACTCCAACTTCCTGACCAACACTACAAGAACCTTTTCCAGGCCTGGCTGACAATAGCATGGACTATGACAGTCAATGTAGAGAACAGCCCCGTCATGCGACCTCATATCAAATTGGAATCACACAGCATTATCCTCATCAACCTCCCCTCATCAATCTGCAAATACAAAAAGAAAAAAAAAAAAAAAAAAAAAAAAAAAAAAAAAAAAAAGGTCTCTCGATTCCCTTTCATGTCTGTGCCCTCAGCGAGTTTGTGTCAAGGTCATCAGATCGGCAAGTTCATGCGGACTGCAATGGATGGATGTGGTGGCACACTCTGGAGAGGCCGACATGCTGGCTCCATGGCCACACAGCCACTGTCAGCAGCAAGAGGCTGATCAAGTGGTTTCCTGCATCTGCTGGATCACAGCGAGTACCACTGAACACCACCAAAGTAATTCCACGGCAGCGCCGGGTCTTTTTTGGTGGGTTGCTTCACGAAAACCTGATACTGACGGCTCCAAACAGACTGCGCAGGCTGAAGTGTGTCAAGCCAGTGTGTGGCTATGAACAGGGAGCCAGAGAAACAGGTGTAGGTTTCTGAAGTAGTATGGAAGGTGAGACATTTAAGAAAAAAAAAAAAAGGAAAAAAAAGAAAATCAAATAAACGAAAAATTTACATATAATAAAGAAATCCATTTTTCAAAAACGCCACACTGGCAGACTGATAGAGCATCCAGACTGAGAAACTTAAACACAACAAAGAAATCGGGGGGGGGGGTGGTGGTTGGTTTTTTTGGGTTTTTTTTTTTACCTCTTCACTGCACTGTTGACGAACGGCATTCACCATAAAAAGCGCTGTCTGCAATGCTCAGTTGACGAACGCTGTTCGTCACGATTCAACACTCTTTCTGTTTCGTCCAGCAAGGGACTTAGCAAAATATGATAGCAGTGAAGGGGTTAAAGCCACACTGGCAAATTCACTGAGCACATAGACAGCTGTTGTCCATTCTGTACAGTATGTGCAGTCTCAATGACTGGTCAACAGACTGTGGCAAAGACGAAGGGAAGTTACAAATTTGTAACATAAAAAATTAGAGCAAGGACCTGGAGCAAATAAGAATAACATGCCAGAAAGACAGAAAAACAGTGGATGCCAGGAAAGAATGCGAGTCACTATCTTTCAACAAAATTAGAAACTGAGAGTAAACATGCTTAAATGCGCACGCATGTGCACGCGCACACGCACACACACACACTAAAAAAAAAAAAAAAGAAAAAGTATGCATAAAATACAAAAGGAACACAACAGAAAACAAACATGTAAAACATGCCTTTGAAAACCATTCTTCTCTCTGTTACAGCTATTTCCCTTTTACGTCTAGTATTTCATTTTTGCCTCTAGTATTTCATTTTTACCTCCAGTATTTCATTTTTACATATCCACAGGCTTGTAGTTGCACACACACATACACACATGCACATGGTAATGGTAAAGTTGCTTACAGCCCAAGGCTATCACCATGTTGATGTTACCTCACAAGTACACATGCACATGCAATTATACACACACACACACACACACACACACACACAGGGAAACACACAATACATAATATGTGCAACCATAAAAAAAACAGATTTTACACACACAAATTACATTATACTACTACTACTACTTTTACTACTACTACTACTACTACTACACACACACACACACACACACACACACACACACACACACACACACACACACACACACCACTTCATAATTTACCATTCTCACCCACACATACACCAAGCCACTCACCCTCCCTGTGACTCCTGATGGAGTTTGCCCTGTTTGACGTCTCTAGGGGTCTGGCTGCCTTCCATTCGGATCAGCGGCCCCATGCCCGCTCCCTGTGCTTTTTCCAAATTATCCTGTCCCCCATACGACACTTTGGGTGCGGGGCGTTCCGGGGGGGTCACCACTCCGTAGTTATTGATGATGTGATCCATCTGGACATCATTTTCAACTGTTGATACGATTGGATGCAACTCTACACAGCATGCATCTCACATAAAACCTGTTCTGGCTTAAGTTTCTTACATTTTCTTTCAAGCTTTCATTGTTGTGATTAATTAACAGATTTAAAACTACAGTCATAATAATCAAAGCGCTGGTTTATACACAAAGCTACAGAAAACACATGGGAAAACATCTTGAAGAAAAACAACTATCAAGGTATCAACACAAATTTAATTGTAAATAAGTAATAGATACAATAAAATGAATAGTAATAATGATGAAGGTGTGAGCTTAACTAAGTTTCCAACCCCAAAATCTGTTGTTAACAAAATTCAAAAATAATAAAGAAAACTTTGTAAACAATGGCATGTGACAGTTGTCAGGATGATATGTAATGTACTCTCATTTCAAACGTCACAAATATCCATGTGTTGTTACGTTTTGTGGGGCATTTGCACTGGGTGCATGAGCAGTGGGGAATTTCCCCATCTCTCTGCCCCAAGTCAGGTAAAACTCTAAACACCAACACGTGTAGATGCCACCAGTCCTGTCCTTCATCACACCCACTCACAACTTTTTCAGTCTGCCTCAAGAGGACCCCTGGGACATCCGCACTCCACTGAATCCCCATCACGTATTTCATGACTCAAAGTCATGGTGATTGTCATTCCAAGCTTTCTGCTTCTGTAAAGGACAGCTGTTTTCCTGCCAGCTGAGACTCATACAGACGCACACTTTAGTCATTTTTTCTCGTGTGTTCCCATATCTTTCTTTCTTCTTTTCTTGCTCGTTCCAGGCCATGCCAGATCCTCAATCCAGTTAACAAGTCGAAGTCCACAGTCCGCTGCAGAGACCCCACTGGTCCCCACAGCTTCTCCTGGACCTCCACCGGACTGGGCCTCATCTGGCATCTCAAGCTTCAGAGGGGCAGGACTGTAAGAAGTGGGTGGGAGTTTGGGAATCTGTGCCACAAGGGCACTGGTCAGTATGAGACAGTTTGAGATTCTGTGAGAGATGGAAGAGGAGCTGGCAGTCTCCTGATCGCAGCCTGAAGATGGTAACTTGAGCTGCTCAGTCGAATTGGTGGATGCTGTCCTCTTCAGTCCCAATGTCCAGGTGTTGGTGCCACAATCTTCTTTCCATACCTGAAGCTGGCAAACCATCTGCAGCACTGAAAGTCTGGAATGTCACTGCACATCTGCTGTCAGTGTCTAAGTCTCTTATTTCGAGACAAAAAGCTTTCTTCAGAAACTTGTGCCATTTGTTCTTTACTCGGAGAGGGACCAGACGACTGGTCTTCCATGTGCGTTGGACCTTGTCTTGGCAGACAGAGCCATGGTAGGTCTTGTTTTGAAATACGACATCCTTCGTTGAGTCGCCCTATTCTGCCAAGGTCTGGTTTTTAAAACAGGATGTCCTTTATTAAGGCTCCCTATTCACCCAGAATGAATCCAAGGATCTTGTTATGGTCTGGATCCTTCTTTCAGAGTTTCAGTGTTTGCTTATTATATTACTTTTTTCTTCTTCTTCATATCATGGGAATGGGATGGCGACTGCTGCTTGTTACCTGTAACTTATCAGATCAACATTCTGTTTTTTCACACACACACACCTAACTTCCATTACCTAAATAAAAATGAGTAAAAATTCTTGTTTATTCTCGCAATCTGACAGCAATTCTACAATCCTATGTTGTTGTTTTTTTCCAATGTAGGGGACTGGTTTCAAACAAACATCATGCAAACAAACAAACAATCACTATGTCATATAATACACTTGATTCGGGAGGTACAATCAACAAGTCTCACCTTGCCATGGTTTCTTTCAGCGTACTCGTTGGCCTCCTCGCCCTTGACCTTGTGCGTGGGATGGTGGTTGTGTTGTCCAGGGTCATGTTGCCATAGTTCTCCAGAAGGTCCCGCATGGGACCCCCCTTGTTGGACTCTGCAATGTCTGCTGCGTCCCCTTTGACGGCACGGGGGTGGACGGTGGCCTGGAGAGGGGGGTCGGGGTACCCTCCCATCATTTCGTCCATCACCCCCTTGTTGGTCTGAGGATCATTCACAGGTGACAGCTGTCATGACTGATGATCGATTAACGCTGGGAACAGTAATCTGAACATTTTCACATCTCGTTCACTACTTGTAGGTATTACTGCAACTTACCCCTGAAGGCATTTTAAACCACTGAAAGATCTGCATCTGTGTAAAATGTGATGAAAGTCCTCTGAAAAGTGGTGACCAGGTTTCCTTTGACCTTATGTGAATTATGCCTTCCACAGCAAGTACAAACAATTATTTCTAAGAATTATTACCTTTTTCAAAAATAACTACAAAACCCTCTTATCCATCTGTTCAGCAGTTGCTTCCTAAAAGGTATAGCCCTTTCCAAAAAGACAACATGTCGATTCACAAGTAAAATTGAACAACTGAAGCAGTCTTCAAATCCTCACAACACGCAGCAGCAAAATCACACATTCTCAGCCCAACTGTACATGTCTGGACAGTTTAAAAAAAAAAAAAAAAAAAAAAGAAATTCACTGCTACTCTGGTGGTCTCGTAGTATGAAAACTGAAATCACAATGGCATGGAACAAGGTGCCTGTTTGGGATCTTTGAAAAATATTCTACTCTCAGCCAATAATGCACATCTTGTTTTGAATCAAAGCGGCCACTTGATCGATTATTAAAGCATGAGAACTTCACAAGGTAAGGGAAAACAGTTTGATTTTTAAACTGGTAATGCTGCAATGCTGATTTCACACACGCTATATTTCAACCGTTGTAGACAACTGTCTGAATGTCTGCAAGCCTGACTCCTGGGAATCAGCAGAGGGCTAAGATGGGGAGAGGGAATGGGTGATGGACGAAAGGAAGTGGGAATAAGGGAATGAAAGAGGAGCCCTGTTAGGAAGGAGATAGGAGTTTTCTCCATTTCTCTCCCCCTCCCCTCTTTCATATGTACCTGACAACACAGACAATAAAAACAATGCGCGCCAAAGAAAGACGGAATGACTGTAAAAAGATCATCAATGGTAAAATCTGGGATACCGCTGCCCTTGAAAGGCATGCTTTATGCCTCGTCAATCGATCTGTTAAAACTGAAAAGCAGACAACACTTGAACTGACCTTTTCTGACGTGCACATAACCACATCAGATCAAAGCATCCTGCACAAGGGCACAGTTACACTACACAGTTTTCCCAATCCCAGTCAGGATACAATCCAAACAGATGCTATTTACCGCTTTAAAAAAGCCAAAAGCCCACTGTGCCATGAACAGAGGATCTCATGCAAGACAAAGAGTGAACAGAATGCTCGAGTCAGGTGATGTGCCAGACTTAACGGAAAAAAAATGGCGACTGGATAAATGGATTTTAAAATTCTGTTCTGGGGGTCAGGTGACTGCTAAAAACATTAGCTGATGGTAGCCTCCTGTTAGGCAATAAAAACAATGTGCAATTAGTTAGGGGACATGGCTTTAAAAAGACAGCCTTGCTATGGTGTGTGCTTTATTGGACTATCAATATTATTTCTTCAGCCTATCCCACCCACATACTTCCTACCAGGCAGAACACAAAGCCTGAATTCAATGGAAATAATACTGATGCTGCAAATCAACATATATGTTCAAAACAACGAAAGGACTAACAATAGTGTCATGCTATTACTGGCACATCTAATCTACAAAGTGAAATATTAAAAATATAAGATTCAAAAGATGTAACGCTACAAGAAAAAAAAGCATTATTCTAGGCATGCACGTATTGTGAAAAATAAGATTTGCATCGTAACAAACTGCAAATATTGTACTTAGTAGTTTACTAAAAGGTTATACTTTTGTCATAAACACATGTGCGCACACTCAAACACACTCTCTCTCTTCTCTGTACACACAGTATCATGAAAGACTATTCATGCCTATTATCATTTTGGGAACTTTTTCTTTTTGTGTCAAATTACAATGACAGCAAATATCTATATCCAATATATATACAATGGCTGAACAAAACTCTCTGTATGTGTGCAAATCACTGTCAAGCAGGCCTTTTTGTGTACATGCACGTATCCACATGTGTTTGTGCATCCTTTATCATATGTGCATACACACATTCATTGCATAACTTGTTCTGTACATCTACAATGTGTGTGTGTGTGTGTGTGTGTGTGTGTGTGTGTGTGTGCGTGTATGTGTACATGTATGCGTGTGTGCATGTGTGTGTGTGCATGTGTATGTACATGTATGCATGTGTGCATGCGTGTGTGTGTGCGCGCATGTGTGTGTGTCTGTGTGTGTGTATGTGTGCATGTGTGTCTGTCTCAGTGCCTATGTGCATGTGTGATCACACCAAATAAGCAGCCTTCTATGTAAGCTAAAAATAAAATGTGAGAATGGTGTTCATTCACAAAGTCTTGTCTCCGTGAATTCACCTGAATTTTAAACATATCCTGTCCATTCACTTTAATATCTCCCACCACCACCACCACCACCACCACCCTATTCACCCACCACCACCACCCTGTTCACCACCCTGTGCCAAGTCAGAGGGCCTTGTATAAACATGAATGTGCAAAACACCAAGTCATCCAAGTAATATCTACAGATTGATGGCCCAACCCACACCTTTCTTTTCAATTCTTCTGTTTACATTCAACTGACACACCACTTTGAGACTGACTTGCAAACGTTGGCCCATTTCACTTTACTGCCAGCACAAGATCTGCCCCGCAGGTGGTTTAAGTTCTAGACGTTTTTCACATTGACTCTGATCAATACAATTGGGGCAAAACTTAAAAAATATACTAAGATAAAAAGAAAAAAGTAAAACAGCAATCACTTTACTACCAGCACAAGGTCTGCCCTGCAGGTGGTTAAAGTTGTAGACTTTTCACGTTGACTCTGATCAATACAATAGGGGCACAACTTAAAAAATATACCAAGATAAAAAGAAAAAAGGTAAAACAGCAATGTAGTGATCTTCCCTGGCTTCCCTGCTCAGCTTTAAAGGGGAAACAAAAGGGAGAGGGGAGCTTCATATTAGCTTTAATACAGTTGTTCCATTGTCGTGTTCAATGCATGTACCACTATAAGTTAATATTAAATCAAAACAAAAACAAATAATCAGTGTATTCTTTTTTCTTTTCTGCGTACACAGGCTGATACTCCTGCGGACACCGCCTGTATAGACAGGCAGTGGAGTTTTGTGTGTATGACCATCTTTTATCCTGCCATTAAGGCAGCCATACTCCATCTTCAGGGAAATCAGTGTATGAAGTTATAACTTGTGAGTCTGTGTGATGGACAAGTTCATGATTTCAAACTGTAACATTGTCAGACTGTATATTTCACATTCTCAATTCATCTTCTTCTTCTTCAGCGTTCAAGTATACCCTGTTAGGATACTCACACTATACTCGAGAGTATAGTCAGTTCACTCCGACTTCATTGAGTGCAGAAATTTGTGGGAAGAGATTGTGGAAAAAGACAGATAAAAGTTATGGTAGACAGAAAGGACAGTAGACGACAGTACAGCAAGAGAAGGAGCCAGAGTTACTGAGAGCGAAAGGAAAAAAGTGGACATTACTAGCACAGAATGTCCGGAAGGGGGAACTGTTTGTACAAAGACCCCCTGGTTTCCCCAGGGGGGAATTCACAATTCAGAAAAGCAAGAACCAGAGACATCAGAATAATCAACCACATGTACATGTACACTATACAGTCACACTCAAACACCTGTATAGAAAGACAGAGAGATGGAGGGATAGTTAAGGGATGGGACAGCCAGAGGGCGATGGAGAGGGGGTGGGGGATGGGGTGGAAGACAGACACGGTATTGTTCTAATTGTTTCCAGACATCCATATTTCAGAGCCCTGACAAATTCATGAGTGTGTGTGTGTGTGTGTGTGTGTGTGTGTGTGTGTGTGTGTGTGTCTGTGTGTGTGTGTTGTGGCTGCAAATGTATGATGTGAGAGCGTGTCTATTCTAAATCTGATAAAACTCCCTATGTGTGTGTGTGTGTGTGTGTGTGTGTGTGAGTGTGAGTGTGTGCGTGTGTGTGTGTGTGTGTGTGTGCGTGCGTGTGTGTGTGTGTGCATGCTTGTGTATGTGCTTGCGTGCACACGTATACATGCGAGTGTACATGTACGTGCGTGTGTGAGGCACTTGCACACAGGTCTATGCATGTTTGTGTCATCATGTTTGAATGAGTTTGAATGTCACCGTGTTATTTTATTCATGCTTACATTATGATCACTGTGCATAAAATGCATGCACAAGAATGTGTGCACACAATAACATGTTTAAGCTGTTTATCTGCACTTTTAAACTGACAGAATGACAAGGATTCTCTGTGTGTTCAGGGGGTCTCTGTGTGTGTGTGAGAGTATGTGTGTGTGTGTGTGTGTGTGTGTGTGTGTGTGTGTGTGTGTGTGTGTGTGTGTGTGTGTGTTGGGGATTTTTGTGTGTGCACACGTGTGTGTACGTGCATGTGTGTGTGCACGCCTCTGTGTGTGGTGGGAGTGTGTGAACTGTAGAACTGTACAGTGGGAGCAAGTTGTAGATCTGTATATGCATATATGTGTGTGTGTGATAAGTAATTTGCAAGTGTGGTGCATGTGCATGTGTGTGTTTGTGTGTTGTGTAAGAGTGTGCGCATTTTTGTGTGTGTGTGTGTGTGTGTGTGTGGGGGGGGGGGGGGGGGGGGGGGGGGGGGTAAGCTGTAGAACTCTGTGTGTGTGTGTGTGTGTGCACATATGTGTATGAGTATGTGTGTGTGAGATTGTGATTTGATGTGAGTATTGTGTGTGTGTGCGCGCGCACATGTGACTGCATGTTTGTGAAAGTGTGTGTGTGTGTGTGTGTGTGTGTGTGTGTGTGTGTGTGTGTGTGTGTCTGTCTGTCTGTCTGTCTGTGTGCACGCACGCGCGCAAAAGTGTCTGCGCGTAATTCGGATAGCACTGTACGACTGCAAGAGGTTTGACACAATATGAACTAATCTGTCACGCCCCTACAAACAGGCAAAACCTCCCCTCCACACGTGCTGTGTATTCCCCCCCCCCCCCCCCTCTCTCTCTCTCTCTCTCTCTCTCTCACCTGGGCGATCTGACGGGCCGTATCGGTACGGAGTCTCTCCCCGGGTCTCGCCGAGTTGTAGTTGTCGACGTTGTCGCTGTAGTCGAACCACCTCTCCATCGTTCCCCGGTTCCTCTCCGCGTACGCGGCCCCCTCCGGTCGGAGCCTGGGATGGGGGCGCGGGGAGGGGGTATACTCTCCATTATCTGCCATGACCGAGTGACGACGTCGACTCGCTGGTTCGGAGAAGAGAAACAGCTGTAGAGTAGATGTGTGTGTGCCTTTTTTTTTTCTTTTTCCCCCTTAGTCGTTTTTGGTTTACTCTACAAGAACGAAGTTTCCGGTCCTCAAAGTTCTCAAACTATAACGGTGTGAACAGTGCGAAAGGAACCGGGAGGTCATTGGTTGTCGTTAGAAACTTGTACGAATGAGAACCAAAGCCACACACTTAAGTGACCAACACCGGCCCACAGAGAAAGTTCAGAAACACCTGCTAGAGTGAAGAGCCACTTCCAACAACAATGCGCTGGGGGTTTTGTCCGCTCAGCCACGAAAGCGGTCACACACGAGCGAGCACACAGACTCCTCAACCCAAACATGTAAAAAGAGACGACTTTCAAATGACTCACACACACAACCGCTCAGCAGGTCCTCCCCCCAAAAAAAAAAAAAAAAAAGGCAGACGACACCACCAAGCAGACGACACCGGCAGCGGTTGCGCGCGCAAAGAAAAACACCGGCGGGCTAACAGGTCGGGCTGCATCAACCCTCGCTCCTGTACTCCTTCTCTTGCTGTTATGTCCCCCTCCGGTAACAAGCCGTACGGTCCCTCCTCCCTCAGCCGGCCCCCTCTTTCTCTTCGCTTGGGCTGCCGGTGTCAGGTTGTGTCACTGTCGGAATGAACGACGCAAATCACGTTGCGGACTGTCTCGACGACCTTGTACCTGTGTTGCGTTGGAAGGGGGACAGTGAGAGAGTTGCAGCACTTCGCTTGGTCCTGTGAACTTGGCGACGGACTTTCATTCATTCATTCATTCATTCACCTCTTGAGATCGATCCTGGCTTGATCTGGAACAAAGTCAATTGTCAGGCTTGAATGGGTGGGGGGAAAGAAAGCATGCGTGCGCGGGTGTGTGGTCACTGTGTGTGTGTGTGTGTGTGTGTGTGTGCGCGCGCGCGCGTGAGCGTGCATCTTCAAGTGTGTGTGTGCGTGAGCGTGCATCTTCGTGTGTGTGTGTGTGTGAGGGGGAAGACAGAGTATGTGGGTGTACATGCCTGCGTGTCTGTGTTCGTTTTTTTTTTTTTTTCTCTTCCATGGCGGTGCTGTCGCTAAATTCAGTGATTTTCGACACAAGAAAACATCGAACAGCCATCTTCAAGAAAGTGTATATAAAGTTTTTCACGTGTGTGTGTATGTGTGTGTGCACGCGTGTTCCAAAACGCACTTGCATCACAGGCAGCTGAAGAAATGGGAGAAGCAAACCCAATGTAATGGG